>OW388298.1:18460874-19060874 GCA_936450465.1 Gibbula magus | reverse complement strand
TGAAAATTTATTTTTTGGTGAACTTTGATGAAATTTGCGTTTGCAGCTTCAGAAGCGTAAATTGACGTTTTCATTTTTGATCAAAAAAACACGAATAAAGGCCTTTTTGCAGAAAATATTTTTATAGGTATGTTTCTAATGATGTTTAGAGTCATTTGGGGGACCAAATTCGAAAATTTATTTTTTGGTGAACTTTGATGAAATTTGCGTTTGCAGCTTCAGAAGCGTAAATTGACGTTTTCATTTTTGATCAAAAAAACACGAATAAAGGCCTTTTTGCAGAAAATATTTTTATAGGTATGTTTCTAATGATGTTTAGAGTCATTTGGGGGACCAAAGTCGAAAATTTATTTTTTGGTGAACTTTGATGAAATTTGCGTTTGCAGCTTCAGAAGCGTAAATTGACGTTTTCATTTTTGATAAAAAAAACACGAATAAAGGCCTTTTTGCAGAAAATATTTTTATAGGTATGTTTCTAATGATGTTTAGAGTCATTTGGGGGAGCAAAGTTGAAAATTTATTTTTTGGTGAACTTTGATGAAATTTGCGTTTGCAGCTTCAGAAGCGTAAATTGACGTTTTCATTTTTGATCAAAAAAACACGAATAAAGGCCTTTTTGCAGAAAATATTTTTATAGGTATGTTTCTAATGATGTTTAGAGTCATTTGGGGGACCAAAGTCGAAAATTTATTTTTTGGTGAACTTTGATGAAATTTGCGTTTGCAGCTTCAGAAGCGTAAATTGACGTTTTCATTTTTGATAAAAAAACACGAATAAAGGCCTTTTTGCAGAAAATATTTTTATAGGTATGTTTCTAATGATGTTTAGAGTCATTTGGGGGAGCAAAGTTGAAAATTTATTTTTTGGTGAACTTTGATGAAATTTGCGTTTGCAGCTTCAGAAGCGTAAATTGACGTTTTCATTTTTGATCAAAAAAACACGAATAAAGGCCTTTTTGCAGAAAATATTTTTATAGGTATGTTTCTAATGATGTTTAGAGTCATTTGGGGGACCAAAGTCGAAAATTTATTTTTTGGTTTACTTTGATGAAATTTGCGTTTGCAGCTTCAGAAGCGTAAATTGACGTTTTCATTTTTGATCAAAAAAACACGAATAAAGGCCTTTTTGCAGAAAATATTTTTATAGGTATGTTTCTAATGATGTTTAGAGTCAATTGGGGGACCAAAGTCGAAAATTTATTTTTTGGTGAACTTTGATGAAATTTGCGTTTGCAGCCTCAGAAGCGTAAATTGACGTTTTCATTTTTGATAAAAAAAACACGAATAAAGGCCTTTTTGCAGAAAATATTTTATAGGTATGTTTCTAATGATGTTTAGAGTCATTTGGGGGACCAAAGTCGAAAATTTATTTTTTGGTGAACTTTGATGAAATTTGCGTTTGCAGCTTCAGAAGCGTAAATTGACGTTTTCATTTTTGATAAAAAAACACGAATAAAGGCCTTTTTGCAGAAAATATTTTATAGGTATGTTTCTAATGATGTTTAGAGTCATTTGGGGGACCAAAGTCGAAAATTTATTTTTTGGTGAACTTTGATGAAATTTGCGTTTGCAGCTTCAGAAGCGTAAATTGACGTTTTCATTTTTGATAAAAAAAACACGAATAAAGGCCTTTTTGCAGAAAATATTTTTATAGGTATGTTTCTAATGATGTTTAGAGTCATTTGGGGGACCAAAGTCGAACATTTATTTTTTGGTGAACTTTGATGAAATTTGCGTTTGCAGCTTCAGAAGCGTAAATTGACGTTTTCATTTTTGATAAAAAAACACGAATAAAGGCCTTTTTGCAGAAAATATTTTTATAGGTATGTTTCTAATGATGTTTAGAGTCATTTGGGGGACCAAAGTCGAAAATTTATTTTTTGGTGAACTTTGATGAAATTTGCGTTTGCAGCTTCAGAAGCGTAAATTGACGTTTTCATTTTTGATCCAAAAAACACGAATAAAGGCCTTTTTGCAGAAAATATTTTCATAGGTATGTTTCTAATGATGTTTAGAGTCATTTGGGGACCAAAGTCGAAAATTTATTTTTTGGTGAACTTTGATGAAATTTGCGTTTGTAGCTTCAGAAGCGTAAATTGACGTTTTCATTTTTGATAAAAAAAACACGAATAAAGGCCTTTTTGCAGAAAATATTTTTATAGGTATGTTTCTAATGATGTTTAGAGTCATTTGGGGGAGCAAAGTTGAAATTTTATTTTTTGGTGAACTTTGATGAAATTTGCGTTTGCAGCTTCAGAAGCGTAAATTGACGTTTTCATTTTTGATAAAAAAAACACGAATAAAGGCCTTTTTGCAGAAAATATTTTTATAGTTATGTTTCTAATGATGTTTAGAGTCATTTGGGGGACCAAAGTCGAAAATTTATTTTTTGGTGAACTGTGATGAAATTTGCGTTTGCAGCTTCAGAAGCGTAAATTGACGTTTTCATTTTTGATCAAAAAAACACGAATAAAGGCCTTTTTGCAGAAAATATTTTTATAGGTATGTTTCTAATGATGTTTAGAGTCATTTGGGGACCAAAGTCGAAAATTTATTTTTTGGTGAACTTTGATGAAATTTGCGTTTGCAGCTTCAGAAGCGTAAATTGACGTTTTCATTTTTGATAAAAAAAACACGAATAAAGGCCCTTTTTGCAGAAAATATTTTTATAGGTATGTTTCTAATGATGTTTAGAGTCATTTGGGGGACCAAAGTCGAAAATTTATTTTTTGGTGAACTTTGATGAAATTTGCGTTTGCAGCTTCAGAAGCGTAAATTGACGTTTTCATTTTTGATAAAAAAACACGAATAAAGGCCTTTTTGCAGAAAATATTTTTATAGGTATGTTTCTAATGATGTTTAGAGTCATTTGGGGGAGCAAAGTTGAAAATTTATTTTTTGGTGAACTTTGATGAAATTTGCGTTTGCAGCTTCAGAAGCGTAAATTGACGTTTTCATTTTTGATAAAAAAAACACGAATAAAGGCCTTTTTGCAGAAAATATTTTTATAGGTATGTTTCTAATGATGTTTAGAGTCATTTGGGGGACCAAAGTCGAAATTTTATTTTTTGGTGAACTTTGATGAAATTTGCGTTTGCAGCTTCAGAAGCGTAAATTGACGTTTTCATTTTTGATAAAAAAAAACACGAATAAAGGCCTTTTTGCAGAAAATATTTTTATAGGTATGTTTCTAATGATGTTTAGAGTCATTTGGGGGACCAAAGTCGAAAATTTATTTTTTGGTGAACTTTGATGAAATTTGCGTTTGCAGCTTCAGAAGCGTAAATTGACGTTTTCATTTTTGATAAAAAAACACGAATAAAGGCCTTTTTGCAGAAACTATTTTTATAGGTATGTTTCTAATGATGTTTAGAGTCATTTGGGGGACCAAAGTCGAAAATTTATTTTTTGGTGAACTTTGATGAAATTTGCGTTTGCAGCTTCAGAAGCGTAAATTGACGTTTTCATTTTGATAAAAAAACACGAATAAAGGCCTTTTTGCAGAAAATATTTTTATAGGTATGTTTCTAATGATGTTTAGAGTCATTTGGGGGAGCAAAGTTGAAAATTTATTTTTTGGTGAACTTTGATGAAATTTGCGTTTGCAGCTTCAGAAGCGTAAATTGACGTTTTCATTTTTGATAAAAAAAACACGAATAAAGGCCTTTTTGCAGAAACTATTTTTATAGGTATGTTTCTAATGATGTTTAGAGTCATTTGGGGGACCAAAGTCAAAAATTTATTTTTTGGTGAACTTTGATGAAATTTGCGTTTGCAGCTTCAGAAGCGTAAATTGACGTTTTCATTTTTGATCAAAAAAACACGAATAAAGGCCTTTTTGCAGAAAATATTTTTATAGGTATGTTTCTAATGATGTTTAGAGTCATTTGGGGGACCAAAGTCGAAAATTTATTTTTTGGTGAACTTTGATGAAATTTGCGTTTGCAGCTTCAGAAGCGTAAATTGACGTTTTCATTTTTGATAAAAAAAAACACGAATAAAAACCTTTTTGCAGAAAATATTTTTATAGGTATGTTTCTAATGATGTTTAGAGTCATTTGGGGGACCAAAGTCGAAAATTTATTTTTTGGTGAACTTTGATGAAATTTGCGTTTGTAGCTTCAGAAGCGTAAATTGACGTTTTCATTTTTGATAAAAAAAACACGAATAAAGGCCTTTTTGCAGAAACTATTTTTATAGGTATGTTTCTAATGATGTTTAGAGTCATTTGGGGGACCAAAGTCGAAATTTTATTTTTTGGTGAACTTTGATGAAATTTGCGTTTGCAGCTTCAGAAACGTAAATTGACGTTTTCATTTTTGATAAAAAAAACACGAATAAAGGCCTTTTTGCAGAAAATATTTTTATAGTTATGTTTCTAATGATGTTTAGAGTCATTTGGGGGACCAAAGTCGAAAATTTATTTTTTGGTGAACTGTGATGAAATTTGCGTTTGCAGCTTCAGAAGCGTAAATTGACGTTTTCATTTTTGATAAAAAAAACACGAATAAAGGCCTTTTTGCAGAAAATATTTTTATAGGTATGTTTCTAATGATGTTTAGAGTCATTTGGGGACCAAAGTCGAAAATTTATTTTTTGGTGAACTTTGATGAAATTTGCGTTTGCAGGTTCAGAAGCGTAAATTGACGTTTTCATTTTTGATAAAAAAACACGAATAAAGGCCTTTTTGCAGAAAATATTTTATAGGTATGTTTCTAATGATGTTTAGAGTCATTTGGGGGAGCAAAGTTGAAAATTTATTTTTTGGTGAACTTTGATGAAATTTGCGTTTGCAGCTTCAGAAGCGTAAATTGACGTTTTCATTTTTGATAAAAAAACACGAATAAAGGCCTTTTTGCAGAAAAATATTTGCATAGGTATGTTTCTAATGATGTTTAGAGTCATTTGGGGGACCAAAGTCGAAAATTTATTTTTTGGTGAACTTTGATGAAATTTGCGTTTGCAGCTTCAGAAGCGTAAATTGACGTTTTCATTTTTGATAAAAAAAACACGAATAAAGGCCTTTTTGCAGAAAATATTTTTATAGGTATGTTTCTAATGATGTTTAGAGTCATTTGGGGGAGCAAAGTTGAAAATTTATTTTTTGGTGAACTTTGATGAAATTTGCGTTTGCAGCTTCAGAAGCGTAAATTGACGTTTTCATTTTTGATCAATAAAACACGAATAAAGGCCTTTTTGCAGAAAATATTTTTATAGGTATGTTTCTAATGATGTTTAGAGTCATTTGGGGGACCAAAGTCGAAAATTTATTTTTTGGTGAACTTTGATGAAATTTGCGTTTGCAGCTTCAGAAGCGTAAATTGACGTTTTCATTTTTGATAAAAAAAACACGAATAAAGGCCTTTTTGCAGAAAATATTTTTATAGGTATGTTTCTAATGATGTTTAGAGTCATTTGGGGGACCAAAGTCGAAAATTTATTTTTTGGTGAACTTTGATGAAATTTGCGTTTGCAGCTTCAGAAGCGTAAATTGACGTTTTCATTTTTGATCAAAATAACACGAATAAAGGCCTTTTTGCAGAAAATATTTTTATAGGTATGTTTCTAATGATGTTTAGAGTCATTTGGGGGACCAAAGTCGAAAATTTATTTTTTGGTGAACTTTGATGAAATTTGCGTTTGCAGCTTCAGAAGCGAAAATTGACGTTTTCATTTTTGATAAAAAAAACACGAATAAAAACCTTTTTGCAGAAAATATTTTTATAGGTATGTTTCTAATGATGTTTAGAGTCATTTGGGGGACCAAAGTCGAAAATTTATTTTTTGGTGAACTTTGATGAAATTTGCGTTTGTAGCTTCAGAAGCGTAAATTGACGTTTTCATTTTTGATAAAAAAAAACACGAATAAAGGCCTTTTTGCAGAAACTATTTTTATAGGTATGTTTCTAATGATGTTTAGAGTCATTTGGGGGACCAAAGTCGAAATTTTATTTTTTGGTGAACTTTGATGAAATTTGCGTTTGCAGCTTCAGAAACGTAAATTGACGTTTTCATTTTTGATAAAAAAAACACGAATAAAGGCCTTTTTGCAGAAAATATTTTTATAGGTATGTTTCTAATGATGTTTAGAGTCATTTGGGGGACCAAAGTCGAAAATTTATTTTTTGGTGAACTGTGATGAAATTTGCGTTTGCAGCTTCAGAAGCGTAAATTGACGTTTTCATTTTTGATAAAAAAAAACACGAATAAAGGCCTTTTTGCAGAAACTATTTTTATAGGTATGTTTCTAATGATGTTTAGAGTCATTTGGGGACCAAAGTCGAAAATTTATTTTTGGTGAACTTTGATGAAATTTGCGTTTGCAGGTTCAGAAGCGTAAATTGACGTTTTCATTTTTGATAAAAAAACACGAATAAAGGCCTTTTTGCAGAAAATATTTTATAGGTATGTTTCTAATGATGTTTAGAGTCATTTGGGGGAGCAAAGTTGAAAATTTATTTTTTGGTGAACTTTGATGAAATTTGCGTTTGCAGCTTCAGAAGCGTAAATTGACGTTTTCATTTTTGATAAAAAAAACACGAATAAAGGCCTTTTTGCAGAAAAATATTTGTATAGGTATGTTTCTAATGATGTTTAGAGTCATTTGGGGGACCAAAGTCGAAAATTTATTTTTTGGTGAACTTTGATGAAATTTGCGTTTGCAGCTTCAGAAGCGTAAATTGACGTTTTCATTTTTGATAAAAAAAAACACGAATAAAGGCCTTTTTGCAGAAAATATTTTTATAGGTATGTTTCTAATGATGTTTAGAGTCATTTGGGGGACCAAAGTCGAAAATTTATTTTTTGGTGAACTTTGATGAAATTTGCGTTTGCAGCTTCAGAAGCGTAAATTGACGTTTTCATTTTTGATAAAAAAACACGAATAAAGGCCTTTTTGCAGAAAATATTTTTATAGGTATGTTTCTAATGATGTTTAGAGTCATTTGGGGGAGCAAAGTTGAAAATTTATTTTTTGGTGAACTTTGATGAAATTTGCGTTTGCAGCTTCAGAAGCGTAAATTGACGTTTTCATTTTTGATAAAAAAAACACGAATAAAGGCCTTTTTGCAGAAACTATTGTTATAGGTATGTTTCTAATGATGTTTAGAGTCATTTGGGGGACCAAAGTCGAAAATTTATTTTTTGGTGAACTGTGATGAAATTTGCGTTTGCAGCTTCAGAAGCGTAAATTGACGTTTTCATTTTTGATAAAAAAAAACACGAATAAAGGCCTTTTTGCAGAAACTATTTTTATAGGTATGTTTCTAATGATGTTTAGAGTCATTTGGGGACCAAAGTCGAAAATTTATTTTTTGGTGAACTTTGATGAAATTTGCGTTTGCAGCTTCAGAAGCGTAAATTGACGTTTTCATTTTTGATAAAAAAACACGAATAAAGGCCTTTTTGCAGAAAATATTTTATAGGTATGTTTCTAATGATGTTTAGAGTCATTTGGGGGAGCAAAGTTGAAAATTTATTTTTTGGTGAACTTTGATGAAATTTGCGTTTGCAGCTTCAGAAGCGTAAATTGACGTTTTCATTTTTGATAAAAAAAACACGAATAAAGGCCTTTTTGCAGAAAAATATTTGTATAGGTATGTTTCTAATGATGTTTAGAGTCATTTGGGGGACCAAAGTCGAAAATTTATTTTTTGGTGAACTTTGATGAAATTTGCGTTTGCAGCTTCAGAAGCGTAAATTGACGTTTTCATTTTTGATAAAAAAAAACACGAATAAAGGCCTTTTTGCAGAAAATATTTTTATAGGTATGTTTCTAATGATGTTTAGAGTCATTTGGGGGACCAAAGTCGAAAATTTATTTTTTGGTGAACTTTGATGAAATTTGCGTTTGCAGCTTCAGAAGCGTAAATTGACGTTTTCATTTTTGATAAAAAAACACGAATAAAGGCCTTTTTGCAGAAAATATTTTTATAGGTATGTTTCTAATGATGTTTAGAGTCATTTGGGGGAGCAAAGTTGAAAATTTATTTTTTGGTGAACTTTGATGAAATTTGCGTTTGCAGCTTCAGAAGCGTAAATTGACGTTTTCATTTTTGATAAAAAAAACACGAATAAAGGCCTTTTTGCAGAAACTATTGTTATAGGTATGTTTCTAATGATGTTTAGAGTCATTTGGGGGACCAAAGTCGAAAATATTTATTTTTTGGTGAACTTTGATGAAATTTGCGTTTGCAGCTTCAGAAGCGTAAATTGACGTTTTCATTTTTGATCAAAAAAACACGAATAAAGGCCTTTTTGCAGAAAATATTTTTATAGGTATGTTTCTAATGATGTTTAGAGTCATTTGGGGGACCAAAGTCGAAAATTTATTTTTTGGTGAACTTTGATGAAATTTGCGTTTGCAGCTTCAGAAGCGTAAATTGACGTTTTCATTTTTGATAAAAAAAACACGAATAAAGGCCTTTTTGCAGAAAATATTTTTATAGGTATGTTTCTAATGATGTTCAGAGTCATTTGGGGGACCAAAGTCGAAAATTTATTTTTTGGTGAACTTTGATGAAATTTGCGTTTGCAGCTTCAGAAGCGTAAATTGACGTTTTCATTTTTGATCAAAAAAACACGAATAAAGGCCTTTTTGCAGAAAATATTTTTATAGGTATGTTTCTAATGATGTTTAGAGTCATTTGGGGGAGCAAAGTCGAAAATTTATTTTTTGGTGAACTTTGATGAAATTTGCGTTTGCAGCTTCAGATGGGTAAATTGACGTTTTCATTTTTGATAAAAAAAACACGAATAAAGGCCTTTTTGCAGAAAATATTTTTATAGGTATGTTTCTAATGATGTTTAGAGTCATTTGGGGGACCAAAGTCGAAAATTTATTTTTTGGTGAACTTTGATGAAATTTGCGTTTGCAGCTTCAGAAGCGTAAATTGACGTTTTCATTTTTGATAAAAAAAACACGAATAAAGGCCTTTTTGCAGAAAATATTTTTATAGGTATGTTTCTAATGATGTTTAGAGTCATTTGGGGGACCAAAGTCGAAAATGTATTTTTTGGTGAACTTTGATGAAATTTGCGTTTGCAGCTTCAGAAGCGTAAATTGACGTTTTCATTTTTGATAAAAAAAACACGAATAAAGGCCTTTTTGCAGAAAATATTTTTATAGGTATGTTTCTAATGATGTTTAGAGTCATTTGGGGGACCAAAGTCGAAAATTTATTTTTTGGTGAACTTTGATGAAATTTGCGTTTGCAGCTTCAGAAGCGTAAATTGACGTTTTCATTTTTGATAAAAAAAACACGAATAAAGGCCTTTTTGCAGAAAATATTTTTATAGGTATGTTTCTAATGATGTTTAGAGTCATTTGGGGGAGCAAAGTTGAAAATTTATTTTTTGGTGAACTTTGATGAAATTTGCGTTTGCAGCTTCAGAAGCGTAAATTGACGTTTTCATTTTTGATCAAAAAAACACGAATAAAGGCCTTTTTGCAGAAAATATTTTTATAGGTATGTTTCTAATGATGTTTAGAGTCATTTGGGGGAGCAAAGTTGAAAATTTATTTTTTGGTGAACTTTGATGAAATTTGCGTTTGCAGCTTCAGAAGCGTAAATTGACGTTTTCATTTTTGATCAAAAAAACACGAATAAAGGCCTTTTTGCAGAAAATATTTTTATAGGTATGTTTCTAATGATGTTTAGAGTCATTTGGGGGACCAAAGTCGAAAATTTATTTTTTGGTGAACTTTGATGAAATTTGCGTTTGCAGCTTCAGAAGCGTAAATTGACGTTTTCATTTTTGATAAAAAAAAACACGAATAAAGGCCTTTTTGCAGAAAATATTTTTATAGGTATGTTTCTAATGATGTTTAGAGTCATTTGGGGGACCAAAGTCGAAAATTTATTTTTGGTGAACTGATGAAATTTGCGTTTGCAGCTTCAGAAGCGTAAATTGACGTTTTCATTTTTGATAAAAAAAACACGAATAAAGGCCTTTTTGCAGAAAATATTTTTATAGGTATGTTTCTAATGATGTTTAGAGTCATTTGGGGGACCAAAGTCGAAAATTTATTTTTTGGTGAACTTTGATGAAATTTGCGTTTGCAGCTTCAGAAGCGTAAATTGACGTTTTCATTTTTGATCAAAAAAACACGAATAAAGGCCTTTTTGCAGAAAATATTTTTATAGGTATGTTTCTAATGATGTTTAGAGTCATTTGGGGGACCAAAGTCGAAAATTTATTTTTTGGTGAACTTTGATGAAATTTGCGTTTGCAGCTTCAGAAGCGTAAATTGACGTTTTCATTTTTGATAAAAAAACACGAATAAAGGCCTTTTTGCAGAAAATATTTTTATAGGTATGTTTCTAATGATGTTTAGAGTCATTTGGGGGACCAAAGTCGAAAATTTATTTTTTGGTGAACTTTGATGAAATTTGCGTTTGCAGCTTCAGAAGCGTAAATTGACGTTTTCATTTTTGATCCAAAAAACACGAATAAAGGCCTTTTTGCAGAAAATATTTTCATAGGTATGTTTCTAATGATGTTTAGAGTCATTTGGGGGACCAAAGTCGAAAATTTATTTTTTGGTGAACTTTGATGAAATTTGCGTTTGCAGCTTCAGAAGCGTAAATTGACGTTTTCATTTTTGATAAAAAAAACACGAATAAAGGCCTTTTTGCAGAAAATATTTTTATAGGTATGTTTCTAATGATGTTTAGAGTCATTTGGGGGACCAAAGTCGAAAATGTATTTTTTGGTGAACTTTGATGAAATTTGCGTTTGCAGCTTCAGAAGCGTAAATTGACGTTTTCATTTTTGATAAAAAAAACACGAATAAAGGCCTTTTTGCAGAAAATATTTTTATAGGTATGTTTCTAATGATGTTTAGAGTCATTTGGGGGACCAAAGTCGAAAATTTATTTTTTGGTGAACTTTGATGAAATTTGCGTTTGCAGCTTCAGAAGCGTAAATTGACGTTTTCATTTTTGATAAAAAAAACACGAATAAAGGCCTTTTTGCAGAAAATATTTTTATAGGTATGTTTCTAATGATGTTTAGAGTCATTTGGGGGAGCAAAGTTGAAAATTTATTTTTTGGTGAACTTTGATGAAATTTGCGTTTGCAGCTTCAGAAGCGTAAATTGACGTTTTCATTTTTGATCAAAAAAACACGAATAAAGGCCTTTTTGCAGAAAATATTTTTATAGGTATGTTTCTAATGATGTTTAGAGTCATTTGGGGGAGCAAAGTTGAAAATTTATTTTTTGGTGAACTTTGATGAAATTTGCGTTTGCAGCTTCAGAAGCGTAAATTGACGTTTTCATTTTTGATCAAAAAAACACGAATAAAGGCCTTTTTGCAGAAAATATTTTTATAGGTATGTTTCTAATGATGTTTAGAGTCATTTGGGGGACCAAAGTGGAAAATTTATTTTTTGGTGAACTTTGATGAAATTTGCGTTTGCAGCTTCAGAAGAGTAAATTGACGTTTTCATTTTTGATAAAAAAAACACGAATAAAGGCCTTTTTGCAGAAAATATTTTTATAGGTATGTTTCTAATGATGTTTAGAGTCATTTGGGGGACCAAAGTCGAAAATTTATTTTTGGTGAACTGATGAAATTTGCGTTTGCAGCTTCAGAAGCGTAAATTGACGTTTTCATTTTTGATAAAAAAAACACGAATAAAGGCCTTTTTGCAGAAAATATTTTTATAGGTATGTTTCTAATGATGTTTAGAGTCATTTGGGGGACCAAAGTCGAAAATTTATTTTTTGGTGAACTTTGATGAAATTTGCGTTTGCAGCTTCAGAAGCGTAAATTGACGTTTTCATTTTTGATAAAAAAAACACGAATAAAGGCCTTTTTGCAGAAAATATTTTTATAGGTATGTTTCTAATGATGTTTAGAGTCATTTGGGGGAGCAAAGTTGAAACTTTATTTTTTGGTGAACTTTGATAAAATTTGCGTTTGCAGCTTCAGAAGCGTAAATTGACGTTTTCATTTTTGATAAAAAAAAACACGAATAAAGGCCTTTTTGCAGAAAATATTTTTATAGGTATGTTTCTAATGATGTTTAGAGTCATTTGGGGGACCAAAGTCGAAAATTTATTTTTTGGTGAACTTTGATGAAATTTGCGTTTGCAGCTTCAGAAGCGTAAATTGACGTTTTCATTTTTGATAAAAAAAACACGAATAAAGGCCTTTTTTGCAGAAAATATTTTTATAGGTATGTTTCTAATGATGTTTAGAGTCATTTGGGGGACCAAAGTCGAAAATTTATTTTTTGGTGAACTTTGATGAAATTTGCGTTTGCAGCTTCAGAAGCGTAAATTGACGTTTTCATTTTTGATCAAAAAAACACGAATAAAGGCCTTTTTGCAGAAAATATTTTTATAGGTATGTTTCTAATGATGTTTAGAGTCATTTGGGGGACCAAAGTCGAAAATTTATTTTTTGGTGAACTTTGATGAAATTTGCGTTTGCAGCTTCAGAAGCGTAAACTGACGTTTTCATTTTTGATCAAAAAAACACGAATAAAGGCCTTTTTGCAGAAAATATTTGAATAGGTATGTTTTTAATGATGTTTAGAGTCATTTCGGGGACCAAAGTCGAAAATTTATTTTTTGGTGAACTTTGATGAAATTTGCGTTTGCAGCTTCAGAAGCGTAAATTGACGTTTTCATTTTTGATAAAAAAACACGAATAAAGGCCTTTTTGCAGAAAATATTTTTATAGGTATGTTTCTAATGATGTTTAGAGTCATTTGGGGGAGCAAAGTTGAAAATTTATTTTTTGGTGAACTTTGATGAAATTTGCGTTTGCAGCTTCAGAAGCGTAAATTGACGTTTTCATTTTTGATAAAAAAAAACACGAATAAAGGCCTTTTTGCAGAAAATATTTTTATAGGTATGTTTCTAATGATGTTTAGAGTCATTTGGGGGACCAAAGTCGAAAATTTATTTTTTGGTGAACTTTGATGAAATTTGCGTTTGCAGCTTCAGAAGCGTAAACTGACGTTTTCATTTTTGATCAAAAAAACACGAATAAAGGCCTTTTTGCAGAAAATATTTTTATAGGTATGTTTTTAATGATGTTTAGAGTCATTTCGGGGACCAAAGTCGAAAATTTATTTTTTGGTGAACTTTGATGAAATTTGCGTTTGCAGCTTCAGAAGCGTAAATTGACGTTTTCATTTTTGATAAAAAAACACGAATAAAGGCCTTTTTGCAGAAAATATTTTTATAGGTATGTTTCTAATGATGTTTAGAGTCATTTGGGGGAGCAAAGTTGAAAATTTATTTTTTGGTGAACTTTGATGAAATTTGCGTTTGCAGCTTCAGAAGCGTAAATTGACGTTTTCATTTTTGATCAAAAAAACACGAATAAAGGCCTTTTTGCAGAAAATATTTTTATAGGTATGTTTCTAATGATGTTTAGAGTCATTTGGGGGACCAAAGTCGAAAATTTATTTTTGGTGAACTTTGATGAAATTTGCGTTTGCAGCTTCAGAAGCGTAAATTGACGTTTTCATTTTTGATCCAAAAAAAACACGAATAAAGGCCTTTTTGCAGAAACTATTTTTATAGGTATGTTTCTAATGATGTTTAGAGTCATTTGGGGGACCAAAGTCGAAAATTTATTTTTTGGTGAACTTTGATGAAATTTGCGTTTGCAGCTTCAGAAGCGTAAATTGACGTTTTCATTTTTGATAAAAAAAAACACGAATAAAGGCCTTTTTGCAGAAAATATTTTTATAGGTATGTTTCTAATGATGTTTAGAGTCATTTGGGGGACCAAAGTCGAAAATTTATTTTTTGGTGAACTTTGATGAAATTTGCGTTTGCAGCTTCAGAAGCGTAAATTGACGTTTTCATTTTTGATCAAAAAAACACGAATAAAGGCCTTTTTTGCAGAAAATATTTTTATAGGTATGTTTCTAATGATGTTTAGAGTCATTTGGGGGACCAAAGTGGAAAATTTATTTTTTGGTGAACTTTGATGAAATTTGCGTTTGCAGCTTCAGAAGCGTAAATTGACGTTTTCATTTTTGATCAAAAAAACACGAATAAAGGCCTTTTTGAAGAAAATATTTTTATAGGTATGTTTCTAATGATGTTTAGAGTCATTTGGGGGACAAAAGTCGAAAATTTATTTTTTGGTGAACTTTGATGAAATTTGCGTTTGCAGCTTCAGAAGCGTAAATTGACGTTTTCATTTTTGATCCAAAAAACACGAATAAAGGCCTTTTTGCAGAAAATATTTTTATAGGTATGTTTCTAATGATGTTTAGAGTCATTTGGGGGACCAAAGTCGAAAATTTATTTTTTGGTGAACTTTGATGAAATTTGCGTTTGCAGCTTCAGAAGCGTAAATTGACGTTTTCATTTTTGATAAAAAAAACACGAATAAAGGCCTTTTTGCAGAAAATATTTTTATAGGTATGTTTCTAATGATGTTTAGAGTCATTTGGGGGAGCAGAGTTGAAAATTTATTTTTTGGTGAACTTTGATGAAATTTGCGTTTGCAGCTTCAGAAGCGTAAATTGACGTTTTCATTTTTGATAAAAAAAACACGAATAAAGGCCTTTTTGCAGAAACTATTTTTATAGGTATGATTCTAATGATGTTTAGAGTCATTTGGGGGACCAAAGTCGAAAATTTATTTTTTGGTGAACTTTGATGAAATTTGCGTTTGCAGCTTCAGAAGCGTAAATTGACGTTTTCATTTTTGATAAAAAAAACACGAATAAAGGCCTTTTTGCAGAAAATATTTTTATAGGTATGTTTCTAATGATGTTTAGAGTCATTTGGGGGAGCAAAGTTGAAAATTTATTTTTTGGTGAACTTTGATGAAATTTGCGTTTGCAGCTTCAGAAGCGTAAATTGACGTTTTCATTTTTGATAAAAAAAAACACGAATAAAGGCCTTTTTGCAGAAAATATTTTTATAGGTATGTTTCTAATGATGTTTAGAGTCATTTGGGAGTCATTTGGGGGACCAAAGGCGAAAATTATTTTTTTGGTGAATTTTGATGAAATTTGCATTAGGGACCCTTAGAAGAATAAATTGACGTTTTCATTTCTGACCAAAATACACGAATAAAGGCTTTTTTGCAAAAATTTTTTATAGGTATGTTTCTAATGATGTTTAGAGTCATTTGGGGGACCAAAGGCGAAACTTATTTTTTTGGTGAATTTTGATGAAATTTGCGTTAGGGATCCATAGAAGCTTAAATTGACGTTTTCATTTTTGACCAAAAAACACGAATAAAGGCTTTTTTGCAGAAAATATTTTTATAGGTATGTTTCTAATGATGTTTAGAGTCATTTGGGGGACCAAAGGCGAAAATTATTTTTTTGGTGAATTTTGATGAAATTTGCATTAGGGACCCTTAGAAGAATAAATTGACGTTTTCATTTCTGACCAAAATACACGAATAAAGGCTTTTTTGCAAATTTTTTTTATAGGTATGTTTCTAATGATGTTTAGAGTCATTTGGGGGACCAAAGGCGAAACTTATTTTTTTGGTGAATTTTGATGAAATTTGCGTTAGGGATCCATAGAACTTAATTGACGTTTTCATTTTTGACCAAAAAACACGAATAAAGGCTTTTTTGCAGAAAATGTTTTTATAGGTATGTTTCTAATGATGTTTAGAGTCATTTGGGGGATCAAAGGCGAAAATTATTTTTTTGGTGAATTTTGATGAAATTTGCGTTAGGACCCTTAGACAAGTAAATTGACGTTTTCATTTTTGACCAAAAAACACGAAAAAAGGCTTTTTGGCAGAAAATATTTTTATAGGTATGTTTCTAATGATGTTTAGAGCCATTTGGGGGACCAAAGGCGAAAATTATTTTTTTGGTGAACTTTGATGAAATTTGCGTTAGGACCTTTAGAAACGTAAATTGACGTTTTCATTTTTGACCAAAAAACACGAATAAAGGCTTTTTGGCAGAAAATATTTTATAGGTATGTTTCTAATGATGTTTAGAGTCATTTGGGGGACCAAAGGCGAAAATTATTTTTTTGGTGAACTTTGATGAAATTTGCGTTAGGGATCCATAGAAGCGTAAATCGACGTTTTCATTTTTGACCAAAAAACACGAATAAAGGCTTTTTTGCAGAAAATATTTTTATAGGTATGTTTCTAATGATGTTTAGAGTCATTTGGGGGACCAAAGGCGAAAATTATTTTTTTGGTGAATTTTGATGAAATTTGTGTTAGGACCCTTAGAAAAGAAAATTGACGTTTTCATTTTTGACCAAAAAACACGAATAAAGGCTTTTTGGCAGAAAATATTTTTATAGGTATGTTTCTAATGATGTTTAGAGCCATTTGGGGGACCAAAGGCGAAAATTATTTTTTTGGTGAATTTTGATGAAATTTGCGTTAGGGACCCTTAGAAGCCTAAATTGACGTTTTCATTTTTGACCAAAAAACACGAATAAAGGCTTTTATGCAAAAAATATTTTATAGGTATGTTTCTAATGATGTTTAGAGTCATTTGGGGGACCAAAGGCGAAAATTATTTTTTTGGTGAACTTTGATGAAATTTGCGTTAGGGATCCATAGAAGCGTAAATTGACGTTTTCATTTTTGACCAAAAAACACGAATAAAGGCTTTTTTGCAGAAAATATTTTTATACGTATGTTTCTAATGATGTTTAGAGTCATTTGGGGGACCAAAGGCGAAACTTATTTTTTTGGTGAACTTTGATGAAATTTGCGTTAGGACCTTTAGAAACGTAAATTGACGTTTTCATTTTTGACCAAAAAACACGAATAAAGGCTTTTTGGCAGAAAATATTTTTATAGGTATGTTCCTAATGATGTTTAGAGCCATTTGGGGGACCAAAGGCGAAAATTATTTTTTTGGTGAACTTTGATGAAATTTGCTTTAGGACCTTTAGAAACGTAAATTGACGTTTTCATTTTTGACCAAAAAACACGAATAAAGGCTTTTTTGCAGAAAATATTTTTATAGGTATGTTTCTAATGATGTTTAGAGTCATTTGGGGGACCAAAGGCGAAAATTATTTTTTTGGTGAATTTTGATGAAATTTGCGTTAGGGATCCATAGAACCCTAAATTGACGTTTTCATTTTTGACCAAAAAACACGAATAAAGGCTTTTTTGCAGAAAATATTTTTATTGGTATGTTTCTAATGATGTTTAGAGTCATTTGGGGGACCAAAGGCGAAAATTATTTTTTTGGTGAATTTTGATGAAATTTGCTTTAGGACCTTTAGAAACGTAAATTGACGTTTTCATTTTTGACCAAAAAACACGAATAAAGGCTTTTTTGCAGAAAATATTTGTATAGGTATGTTTCTAATGATGTTTAGAGTCATTTGGGGGACCAAAGGCGAAAATTATTTTTTTGGTGAATTTTGATGAAATTTGCATTAGGGACCCTTAGAAGCCTAAATTGACGTTTTCATTTCTGACCAAAATACACGAATAAAGGCTTTTTTGCAAATTTTTTTTATAGGTATGTTTCTAATGATGTTTAGAGTCATTTGGGGGACCAAAGGCGAAATTATTTTTTTGGTGAACTTTGATGAAATTTGCGTTAGGGATCCATAGAAGCGTAAATCGACGTTTTCATTTTTGACCAAAATACACGAATAAAGGCTTTTTGCAGAAAATATATTTATAGGTATGTTTCTAATGATGTTTAGAGTCATTTGGGGGACCAAAGGCGAAAATTATTTTTTTGGTGAACTTTGATGAAATTTGCGTTAGGGATCCATAGAAGCGTAAATTGACGTTTTCATTTTTGACCAAAAAACACGAATAAAGGCTTTTTTGCAGAAAATATTTTTATAGGTATGTTTCTAATGATGTTTAGAGTCATTTGGGGGACCAAAGGCGAAAATTATTTTGTTGGTGAACTTTGATGAAATTTGCGTTAGGGATCCATAGAAGCGTAAATTGACGTTTTCATTTTTGACCAAAAAACACGAATAAAGGCTTTTTTGCAGAAAATATTTTTATAGGTATGTTTCTAATGATGTTTAGAGTCATTTGGGGGACCAAAGGCGAAAATTATTTTTTTGGTGAATTTTGATGAAATTTGCATTAGGGACCCTTAGAAGAATAAATTGACGTTTTCATTTCTGACCAAAATACACGAATAAAGGCTTTTTTGCAAAATTTTTTTATAGGTATGTTTCTAATGATGTTTAGAGTCATTTGGGGGACCAAAGGCGAAAATTATTTTTTTGGTGAATTTTGATGAAATTTGCGTTAGGGATCCATAGAAGCTTAAATTGACGTTTTCATTTTTGACCAAAAAACACGAATAAAGGCTTTTTTGCAGAAAATATTTTTATAGGTATGTTTCTAATGATGTTGAGAGTCATTTGGGGGACCAAAGGCGAAAATTATTTTTTTGGTGAATTTTGATGAAATTTGCGTTAGGGATCCTTAGAAGCCTAAATTGACGTTTTCATTTTTGACCAAAAAACACGAATAAAGGCTTTTTTGCAGAAAATATTTTTATAGGTATGTTTCTAATGATGTTTAGAGTCATTTGGGGGACCAAAGGCGAAAATTATTTTTTTGGTGAATTTTGATGAAATTTGCATTAGGGACCCTTAGAAGAATAAATTGACGTTTTCATTTCTGACCAAAATACACGAATAAAGGCTTTTTTGCAAATTTTTTTTATAGGTATGTTTCTAATGATGTTTAGAGTCATTTGGGGGACCAAAGGCGAAACTTATTTTTTTGGTGAATTTTGATGAAATTTGCGTTAGGGATCCATAGAACTTAATTGACGTTTTCATTTTTGACCAAAAAACACGAATAAAGGCTTTTTTGCAGAAAATGTTTTTATAGGTATGTTTCTAATGATGTTTAGAGTCATTTGGGGGATCAAAGGCGAAAATTATTTTTTTGGTGAATTTTGATGAAATTTGCGTTAGGACCCTTAGAAAAGTAAATTGACGTTTTCATTTTTGACCAAAAAACACGAAAAAAGGCTTTTTGGCAGAAAATATTTTTATAGGTATGTTTCTAATGATGTTTAGAGTCATTTGGGGGACCAAAGGCGAAAATTATTTTTTTGGTGAACTTTGATGAAATTTGCGTTAGGACCTTTAGAAACGTAAATTGACGTTTTCATTTTTGACCAAAAAACACGAATAAAGGCTTTTTGGCAGAAAATATTTTATAGGTATGTTTCTAATGATGTTTAGAGTCATTTGGGGGACCAAAGGCGAAAATTATTTTTTTGGTGAACTTTGATGAAATTTGCGTTAGGGATCCATAGAAGCGTAAATCGACGTTTTCATTTTTGACCAAAAACCACGAATAAAGGCTTTTTTGCAGAAAATATTTTTATAGGTATGTTTCTAATGATGTTTAGAGTCATTTGGGGGACCAAAGGCGAAAATTATTTTTTTGGTGAATTTTGATGAAATTTGCATTAGGGACCCTTAGAAGAATAAATTGACGTTTTCATTTCTGACCAAAATACACGAATAAAGGCTTTTTTTCAAAATTTTTTTATAGGTATGTTTCTAATGATGTTTAGAGTCATTTGGGGGACCAAAGGCGAAAATTATTTTTTTGGTGAATTTTGATGAAATTTGCGTTAGGGATCCATAGAAGCTTAAATTGACGTTTTCATTTTTGACCAAAAAACACGAATAAAGGCTTTTTTGCAGAAAATATTTTTATAGGTATGTTTCTAATGATGTTGAGAGTCATTTGGGGGACCAAAGGCGAAAATTATTTTTTTGGTGAATTTTGATGAAATTTGCGTTAGGGACCCTTAGAAGCCTAAATTGACGTTTTCATTTTTGACCAAAAAACACGAATAAAGGCTTTTTTGCAGAAAATATTTTTATAGGTATGTTTCTAATGATGTTTAGAGTCATTTGGGGGACCAAAGGCGAAAATTATTTTTTTGGTGAATTTTGATGAAATTTGCATTAGGGACCCTTAGAAGAATAAATTGACGTTTTCATTTCTGACCAAAATACACGAATAAAGGCTTTTTTGCAAATTTTTTTTATAGGTATGTTTCTAATGATGTTTAGAGTCATTTGGGGGACCAAAGGCGAAACTTATTTTTTTGGTGAATTTTGATGAAATTTGCGTTAGGGATCCATAGAACTTAATTGACGTTTTCATTTTTGACCAAAAAACACGAATAAAGGCTTTTTTGCAGAAAATGTTTTTATAGGTATGTTTCTAATGATGTTTAGAGTCATTTGGGGGATCAAAGGCGAATATTATTTTTTTGGTGAATTTTGATGAAATTTGCGTTAGGACCCTTAGAAAAGTAAATTGACGTTTTCATTTTTGACCAAAAAACACGAATAAAGGCTTTTTGGCAGAAAATATTTTTATAGGTATGTTTCTAATGATGTTTAGAGCCATTTGGGGGACCAAAGGCGAAAATTATTTTTTTGGTGAACTTTGATGAAATTTGCGTTAGGACCTTTAGAAACGTAAATTGACGTTTTCATTTTTGACCAAAAAACACGAATAAAGGCTTTTTGGCAGAAAATATTTTATAGGTATGTTTCTAATGATGTTTAGAGTCATTTGGGGGACCAAAGGCGAAAATTATTTTTTTGGTGAACTTTGATGAAATTTGCGTTAGGGATCCATAGAAGCGTAAATCGACGTTTTCATTTTTGACCAAAAAACACGAATAAAGGCTTTTTTGCAGAAAATATTTTTATAGGTATGTTTCTAATGATGTTTAGAGTCATTTGGGGGACCAAAGGCGAAAATTATTTTTTTGGTGAATTTTGATGAAATTTGTGTTAGGACCCTTGGAAAAGAAAATTGACGTTTTCATTTTTGACCAAAAAACACGAATAAAGGCTTTTTGGCAGAAAATATTTTTATAGGTATGTTTCTAATGATGTTTAGAGCCATTTGGGGGACCAAAGGCGAAAATTATTTTTTTGGTGAATTTTGATGAAATTTGCGTTAGGGATCCTTAGAAGCCTAAATTGACGTTTTCATTTTTGACCAAAAAACACGAATAAAGGCTTTTTTGCAAAAAATATTTTATAGGTATGTTTCTAATGATGTTTAGAGTCATTTGGGGGACCAAAGGCGAAAATTATTTTTTTGGTGAACTTTGATGAAATTTGCGTTAGGGATCCATAGAAGCGTAAATTGACGTTTTCATTTTTGACCAAAAAACACGAATAAAGGCTTTTTTGCAGAAAATATTTTTATACGTATGTTTCTAATGATGTTTAGAGTCATTTGGGGGACCAAAGGCGAAACTTATTTTTTTGGTGAACTTTGATGAAATTTGCGTTAGGACCTTTAGAAACGTAAATTGACGTTTTCATTTTTGACCAAAAAACACGAATAAAGGCTTTTTGGCAGAAAATATTTTTATAGGTATGTTCCTAATGATGTTTAGAGCCATTTGGGGGACCAAAGGCGAAAATTATTTTTTTGGTGAACTTTGATGAAATTTGCTTTAGGACCTTTAGAAACGTAAATTGACGTTTTCATTTTTGACCAAAAAACACGAATAAAGGCTTTTTTGCAGAAAATATTTTTATAGGTATGTTTCTAATGATGTTTAGAGTCATTTGGGGGACCAAAGGCGAAAATTATTTTTTTGGTGAATTTTGATGAAATTTGCATTAGGGACCCTTAGAAGCCTAAATTGGGGTTTTCATTTCTGACCAAAATACACGAATAAAGGCTTTTTTTGCAAAATCTTTTTATAGGTATGTTTCTAATGATGTTTAGAGTCATTTGGGGGACCAAAGGCGAAAATTATTTTTTTGGTGAATTTTGATGAAATTTGCGTTAGGGATCCATAGAAGCCTAAATTGACGTTTTCATTTTTGACCAAAAAACACGAATAAAGGCTTTTTTGCAGAAAATATTTTTATTGGTATGTTTCTAATGATGTTTAGAGTCATTTGGGGGACCAAAGGCGAAAATTATTTTTTTGGTGAATTTTGATGAAATTTGCTTTAGGACCTTTAGAAACGTAAATTGACGTTTTCATTTTTGACCAAAAAACACGAATAAAGGCTTTTTTGCAGAAAATATTTGTATAGGTATGTTTCTAATGATGTTTAGAGTCATTTGGGGGACCAAAGGCGAAAATTATTTTTTTGGTGAATTTTGATGAAATTTGCATTAGGGACCCTTAGAAGCCTAAATTGACGTTTTCATTTCTGACCAAAATACACGAATAAAGGCTTTTTTGCAAATTTTTTTATAGGTATGTTTCTAATGATGTTTAGAGTCATTTGGGGGACCAAAGGCGAAATTATTTTTTTGGTGAACTTTGATGAAATTTGCGTTAGGGATCCATAGAAGCGTAAATCGACGTTTTCATTTTTGACCAAAATACACGAATAAAGGCTTTTTGCAGAAAATATATTTATAGGTATGTTTCTAATGATGTTTAGAGTCATTTGGGGGACCAAAGGCGAAAATTATTTTTTTGGTGAACTTTGATGAAATTTGCGTTAGGGATCCATAGAAGCGTAAATTGACGTTTTCATTTTTGACCAAAAAACACGAATAAAGGCTTTTTTGCAGAAAATATTTTTATAGGTATGTTTCTAATGATGTTTAGAGTCATTTGGGGGACCAAAGGCGAAAATTATTTTTTTGGTGAACTTTGATGAAATTTGCGTTAGGACCTTTAGAAACGTAAATTGACGTTTTCATTTTTGACCAAAAAACACGAATAAAGGCTTTTTTGCAGAAAATATTTTTATAGGTATGTTTCTAATGATGTTTAGAGTCATTTGGGGGACCAAAGGCGAAACTTATTTTTTTGGTGAACTTTGATGAAATTTGCGTTAGGACCTTTAGAAACGTAAATTGACGTTTTCATTTTTGACCAAAAAACACGAATAAAGGCTTTTTGGCAGAAAATATTTTTATAGGTATGTTTCTAATGATGTTTAGAGCCATTTGGGGGACCAAAGGCGAAAATTATTTTTTTGGTGAACTTTGATGAAATTTGCGTTAGGACCTTTAGAAACGTAAATTGACGTTTTCATTTTTGACCAAAAAACACGAATAAAGGCTTTTTGGCAGAAAATATTTTATAGGTATGTTTCTAATGATGTTTAGAGTCATTTGGGGGACCAAAAGCGAAAATTATTTTTTTGGTGAACTTTGATGAAATTTGCGTTAGGGATCCATAGAAGCGTAAATCAACGTTTTCATTTTTGACCAAAAAACACGAATAAAGGCTTTTTTGCAGAAAATATATTTATAGGTATGTTTCTAATGATGTTTAGAGTCATTTGGGGGACCAAAGGCGAAAATTATTTTTTTGGTGAACTTTGATGAAATTCGCGTTAGGACCTTTAGAAACGTAAATTGACGTTTTCATTTTTGACCAAAAAACACGAATAAAGGCTTTTTTGCAAAAAATATTTTTATAGCTATGTTTCTAATGATGTTTAGAGTCATTTGGGGGACCAAAGGCGAAACTTATTTTTTTGGTGAATTTTGATGAAATTTGCGTTAGGGATCCATAGAAGCGTAAATTGACGTTTTCATTTTTGACCAAAAAACACGAATAAAGGCTTTTTTGCAGAAAATATTTTTATAGGTATGTTTCTAATGATGTTTAGAGTCATTTGGGGGACCAAAGGCGAAAATTATTTTTTTGGTGAATTTTGATGAAATTTGCTTTAGGACCTTTAGAAACGTAAATTGACGTTTTCATTTTTGACCAAAAAACACGAATAAAGGCTTTTTTGCAGAAAATATTTTTATAGGTATGTTTCTAATGATGTTTAGAGTCATTTGGGGGACCAAAGGCGAAAATTATTTTTTTGGTGAATTTTGATGAAATTTGCATTAGGGACCCTTAGAAGCCTAAATTGAGGTTTTCATTTCTGACCAAAATACACGAATAAAGGCTTTTTTTGCCAAAATTTTTTTTATAGGTATGTTTCTAATGATGTTTAGAGTCATTTGGGGGACCAAAGGCGAAAATTATTTTTTTGGTGAATTTTGATGAAATTTGCGTTAGGGATCCATAGAAGCCTAAATTGACGTTTTCATTTTTGACCAAAATACACGAATAAAGGCTTTTTTGCAGAAAATATATTTATAGGTATGTTTCTAATGATGTTTAGAGTCATTTGGGGGACCAAAGGCGAAAATTATTTTTTTGGTGAACTTTGATGAAATTTGCGTTAGGGACCCATAGAAGTGTAAATTGACGTTTTCATTTTTGACCAAAATACACGAATAAAGGCTTTTTTGCAGAAAATATATTTATAGGTATGTTTCTAATGATGTTTAGAGTCATTTGGGGGACCAAAGGCGAAAATTATTTTTTTGGTGAACTTTGATGAAATTTGCGTTAGGACCTTTAGAAACGTAAATTGAGGTTTTCATTTTTGACCAAAAAACACGAATAAAGGCTTTTTTGCAGAAAATATTTTTATAGCTATGTTTCTAATGATGTTTAGAGTCATTTGGGGGACCAAAGGCGAAACTTATTGTTTTGGTGAATTTTGATGAAATTTGCGTTAGGGATCCATAGAAGCCTAAATTGACGTTTTCATTTTTGACCAAAAAACACGAATAAAGGCTTTTTTGCAGAAAATATTTTTATAGGTATGTTTCTAATGATGTTTAGAGTCATTTGGGGGACCAAAGGCGAAAATTATTTTTTTGGTGAATTTTGATGAAATTTGCTTTAGGACCTTTAGAAGCCTAAATTGACGTTTTCATTTTTGACCAAAAAACACGAATAAAGGCTTTTTTGCAGAAAATATTTTTATAGGTATGTTTCTAATGATGTTTAGAGTCCTTTGGGGGACCAAAGGCGAAAATTATTTTTTTGGTGAATTTTGATGAAATTTGCTTTAGGACCTTTAGAAACGTAAATTGACGTTTTCATTTTTGACCAAAAAACACGAATAAAGGCTTTTTTGCAGAAAATATTTTTATAGGTATGTTTCTAATGATGTTTAGAGTCATTTGGGGGACCAAAGGCGAAAATTATTTTTTTGGTGAATTTTGATGAAATTTGCATTAGGGACCCTTAGAAGCCTAAATTGAGGTTTTCATTTCTGACCAAAATACACGAATAAAGGCTTTTTTTGCAAAATCTTTTTATAGGTATGTTTCTAATGATGTTTAGAGTCATTTGGGGGACCAAAGGCGAAAATTATTTTTTTGGTGAATTTTGATGAAATTTGCGTTAGGGATCCATAGAAGCCTAAATTGACGTTTTCATTTTTGACCAAAAAACACGAATAAAGGCTTTTTTGCAGAAAATATTTTTATTGGTATGTTTCTAATGATGTTTAGAGTCATTTGGGGGACCAAAGGCGAAAATTATTTTTTTTGTGAATTTTGATGAAATTTGCTTTAGGACCTTTAGAAACGTAAATTGACGTTTTCATTTTTGACCAAAAAAACACGAATAAAGGCTTTTTTGCAGAAAATATTTGTATAGGTATGTTTCTAATGATGTTTAGAGTCATTTGGGGGACCAAAGGCGAAAATTATTTTTTTGGTGAATTTTGATGAAATTTGCATTAGGGACCCTTAGAAGCCTAAATTGACGTTTTCATTTCTGACCAAAATACACGAATAAAGGCTTTTTTGCAATTTTTTTTATAGGTATGTTTCTAATGATGTTTAGAGTCATTTGGGGGACCAAAGGCGAAATTATTTTTTTGGTGAACTTTGATGAAATTTGCGTTAGGGACCCATAGAAGCGTAAATTGACGTTTTCATTTTTGACCAAAATACACGAATAAAGGCTTTTTTGCAGAAAATATATTTATAGGTATGTTTCTAATGATGTTTAGAGTCATTTGGGGGACCAAAGGCGAAAATTATTTTTTTGGTGAACTTTGATGAAATTTGCGTTAGGGACCCATAGAAGTGTAAATTGACGTTTTCATTTTTGACCAAAATACACGAATAAAGGCTTTTTTGCAGAAAATATATTTATAGGTATGTTTCTAATGATGTTTAGAGTCATTTGGGGGACCAAAGGCGAAAATTATTTTTTTGGTGAACTTTGATGAAATTTGCGTTAGGACCTTTAGAAACGTAAATTGACGTTTTCATTTTTGACCAAAAAACACGAATAAAGGCTTTTTTGCAGAAAAAATTTTTATAGCTATGTTTCTAATGATGTTTAGAGTCATTTGGGGGACCAAAGGCGAAACTTATTGTTTTGGTGAATTTTGATGAAATTTGCGTTAGGGATCCATAGAAGCCTAAATTGACGTTTTCATTTTTGACCAAAAAACACGAATAAAGGCTTTTTTGCAGAAAATATTTTTATAGGTATGTTTCTAATGATGTTTAGAGTCATTTGGGGGACCAAAGGCGAAACTTATTGTTTTGGTGAATTTTGATGAAATTTGCGTTATGGATCCATAGAAGCCTAAATTGACGTTTTCATTTTTGACCAAAAAACACGAATAAAGGCTTTTTTGCAGAAAATATTTTTATAGGTATGTTTCTAATGATGTTTAGAGTCATTTGGGGGACCAAAGGCGAAAATTATTTTTTTGGTGAATTTTGATGAAATTTGCATTAGGGACCCTTAGAAGCCTAAATTGACGTTTTCATTTCTGACCAAAATACACGAATAAAGGCTTTTTTGCAAAAATTTTTTATAGGTATGTTTCTAATGATGTTTAGAGTCATTTGGGGGACCAAAGGCGAAATTATTTTTTTGGTGAACTTTGATGAAATTTGCGTTAGGGACCCATAGAAGCGTAAATTGACGTTTTCATTTTTGACCAAAATACACGAATAAAGGCTTTTTTGCAGAAAATATATTTATAGGTATGTTTCTAATGATGTTTAGAGTCATTTGGGGGACCAAAGGCGAAAATTATTTTTTTGGTGAACTTTGATGAAATTTGCGTTAGGGACCCATAGAAGTGTAAATTGACGTTTTCATTTTTGACCAAAATACACGAATAAAGGCTTTTTTGCAGAAAATATATTTATAGGTATGTTTCTAATGATGTTTAGAGTCATTTGGGGGACCAAAGGCGAAAATTATTTTTTTGGTGAACTTTGATGAAATTTGCGTTAGGACCTTTAGAAACGTAAATTGAGGTTTTCATTTTTGACCAAAAAACACGAATAAAGGCTTTTTTGCAGAAAATATTTTTATAGCTATGTTTCTAATGATGTTTAGAGTCATTTGGGGGACCAAAGGCGAAACTTATTGTTTTGGTGAATTTTGATGAAATTTGCGTTAGGGATCCATAGAAGCCTAAATTGACGTTTTCATTTTTGACCAAAAAACACGAATAAAGGCTTTTTTGCAGAAAATATTGTTATAGGTATGTTTCTAATGATGTTTAGAGTCATTTGGGGGACCAAAGGCGAAAATTATTTTTTTGGTGAATTTTGATGAAATTTGCGTTAGGACCTTTAGAAGCCTAAATTGACGTTTTCATTTTTGACCAAAAAACACGAATAAAGGCTTTTTTGCAGAAAATATTTTTATAGGTATGTTTCTAATGATGTTTAGAGTCCTTTGGGGGACCAAAGGCGAAAATTATTTTTTTGGTGAATTTTGATGAAATTTGCTTTAGGACCTTTAGAAACGTAAATTGACGTTTTCATTTTTGACCAAAAAACACGAATAAAGGCTTTTTTGCAGAAAATATTTTTATAGGTATGTTTCTAATGATGTTTAGAGTCATTTGGGGGACCAAAGGCGAAAATTATTTTTTTGGTGAATTTTGATGAAATTTGCGTTAGGGACCCTTAGAAGCCTAAATTGAGGTTTTCATTTCTGACCAAAATACACGAATAAAGGCTTTTTTTGCAAAATCTTTTTATAGGTATGTTTCTAATGATGTTTAGAGTCATTTGGGGGACCAAAGGCGAAAATTATTTTTTTGGTGAATTTTGATGAAATTTGCGTTAGGGATCCATAGAAGCCTAAATTGACGTTTTCATTTTTGACCAAAAAACACGAATAAAGGCTTTTTTGCAGAAAATATTTTTATTGGTATGTTTCTAATGATGTTTAGAGTCATTTGGGGGACCAAAGGCGAAAATTATTTTTTTTATGAATTTTGATGAAATTTGCTTTAGGACCTTTAGAAACGTAAATTGACGTTTTCATTTTTGACCAAAAAAACACGAATAAAGGCTTTTTTGCAGAAAATATTTGTATAGGTATGTTTCTAATGATGTTTAGAGTCATTTGGGGGACCAAAGGCGAAAATTATTTTTTTGGTGAATTTTGATGAAATTTGCATTAGGGACCCTTAGAAGCCTAAATTGACGTTTTCATTTCTGACCAAAATACACGAATAAAGGCTTTTTTGCAAATTTTTTTATAGGTATGTTTCTAATGATGTTTAGAGTCAGTTGGGGGACCAAAGGCGAAATTATTTTTTTGGTGAACTTTGATGAAATTTGCGTTAGGGACCCATAGAAGCGTAAATTGACGTTTTCATTTTTGACCAAAATACACGAATAAAGGCTTTTTTGCAGAAAATATATTTATAGGTATGTTTCTAATGATGTTTAGAGTCATTTGGGGGACCAAAGGCGAAAATTATTTTTTTGGTGAACTTTGATGAAATTTGCGTTAGGGACCCATAGAAGTGTAAATTGACGTTTTCATTTTTGACCAAAATACACGAATAAAGGCTTTTTTGCAGAAAATATATTTATAGGTATGTTTCTAATGATGTTTAGAGTCATTTGGGGGACCAAAGGCGAAAATTATTTGTTTGGTGAACTTTGATGAAATTTGCGTTAGGACCTTTAGAAACGTAAATTGACGTTTTCATTTTTGACCAAAAAACACGAATAAAGGCTTTTTGGCAGAAAATATTTTTATAGGTATGTTTCTAATGATGTTTAGAGTCATTTGGGGGACCAAAGGCGAAAATAATTTTTTTGGTGAACTTTGATGAAATTTGCGTTAGGGATCCATAGAAACGTAAATTGACGTTTTCATTTTTGACCAAAAAACACGAATAAAGGCTTTTTTGCAGAAAATATTTTTATAGCTATGTTTCTAATGATGTTTAGAGTCATTTGGGGGACCAAAGGCGAAACTTATTGTTTTGGTGAATTTTGATGAAATTTGCGTTAGGGATCCATAGAAGCCTAAATTGACGTTTTCATTTTTGACCAAAAAACACGAATAAAGGCTTTTTTGCAGAAAATATTTTTATAGGTATGTTTCTAATGATGTTTAGAGTCATTTGGGGGACCAAAGGCGAAACTTATTGTTTTGGTGAATTTTGATGAAATTTGCGTTATGGATCCATAGAAGCCTAAATTGACGTTTTCATTTTTGACCAAAAAACACGAATAAAGGCTTTTTTGCAGAAAATATTTTTATAGGTATGTTTCTAATGATGTTTAGAGTCATTTGGGGGACCAAAGGCGAAAATTATTTTTTTGGTGAATTTTGATGAAATTTGCTTTAGGACCTTTAGAAACGTAAATTGACGTTTTCATTTTTGACCAAAAAACACGAATAAAGGCTTTTTTGCAGAAAATATTTTTATAGGTATGTTTCTAATGATGTTTAGAGTCATTTGGGGGACCAAAGGCGAAAATTATTTTTTTGGTGAATTTTGATGAAATTTGCATTAGGGACCCTTAGAAGCCTAAATTGAGGTTTTCATTTCTGACCAACATACACGAATAAAGGCTTTTTTTGCAAAATCTTTTTATAGGTATGTTTCTAATGATGTTTAGAGTCATTTGGGGGACCAAAGGCGAAAATTATTTTTTTGGTGAATTTTGATGAAATTTGCGTTAGGGATCCATAGAAGCCTAAATTGACGTTTTCATTTTTGACCAAAAAACACGAATAAAGGCTTTTTTGCAGAAAATATTTTTATTGGTATGTTTCTAATGATGTTTAGAGTCATTTGGGGGACCAAAGGCGAAAATTATTTTTTTGGTGAATTTTGATGAAATTTGCTTTAGGACCTTTAGAAACGTAAATTGACGTTTTCATTTTTGACCAAAAAACACGAATAAAGGCTTTTTTGCAGAAAATATTTTTATAGGTATGTTTCTAATGATGTTTAGAGTCATTTGGGGGACCAAAGGCGAAAATTATTTTTTTGGTGAATTTTGATGAAATTTGCATTAGGGACCCTTAGAAGCCTAAATTGAGGTTTTCATTTCTGACCAAAATACACGAATAAAGGCTTTTTTTGCAAAATCTTTTTATAGGTATGTTTCTAATGATGTTTAGAGTCATTTGGGGGACCAAAGGCGAAAATTATTTTTTTGGTGAATTTTGATGAAATTTGCGTTAGGGATCCATAGAAGCCTAAATTGACGTTTTCATTTTTGACCAAAAAACACGAATAAAGGCTTTTTTGCAGAAAATATTTTTATTGGTATGTTTCTAATGATGTTTAGAGTCATTTGGGGGACCAAAGGCGAAAATTATTTTTTTGGTGAATTTTGATGAAATTTGCTTTAGGACCTTTAGAAACGTAAATTGACGTTTTCATTTTTGACCAAAAAACACGAATAAAGGCTTTTTTGCAGAAAATATTTGTATAGGTATGTTTCTAATGATGTTTAGAGTCATTTGGGGGACCAAAGGCGAAAATTATTTGTTTGGTGAATTTTGATGAAATTTGCATTAGGGACCCTTAGAAGCCTAAATTGACGTTTTCATTTCTGACCAAAATACACGAATAAAGGCTTTTTTGCAGAAAATATTTTTATAGGTATGTTTCTAATGATGTTTAGAGTCATTTGGGGGACCAAAGGCGAAATTATTTTTTTGGTGATCTTTGATGAAATTTGCGTTAGGGACCCATAGAAGCGTAAATTGACGTTTTCATTTTTGACCAAAATACACGAATAAAGGCTTTTTGCAGAAAATATATTTATAGGTATGTTTCTAATGATGTTTAGAGTCATTTGGGGGACCAAAGGCGAAAATTATTTTTTTGGTGAACTTTGATGAAATTTGCGTTAGGACCTTTAGAAACGTAAATTGACGTTTTCATTTTTGACCAAAAAACACGAATAAAGGCTTTTTTGCAGAAAATATTTTTATAGGTATGTTTCTAATGATGTTTAGAGTCATTTGGGGGACCAAAGGCGAAAATTATTTTTTTGGTGAACTTTGATGAAATTTGCGTTAGGACCTTTAGAAACTTAAATTGAGGTTTTCATTTTTGACCAAAAAACACGAATAAAGGCTTTTTTGCAGAAAATATTTTTATAGCTATGTTTCTAATGATGTTTAGAGTCATTTGGGGGACCAAAGGCGAAACTTATTGTTTTGGTGAATTTTGATGAAATTTGCGTTAGGGATCCATAGAAGCCTAAATTGACGTTTTCATTTTTGACCAAAAAACACGAATAAAGGCTTTTTTGCAGAAAATATTTTTATAGGTATGTTTCTAATGATGTTTAGAGTCATTTGGGGGACCAAAGGCGAAAATTATTTTTTTGGTGAATTTTGATGAAATTTGCTTTAGGACCTTTAGAAACGTAAATTGACGTTTTCATTTTTGACCAAAAAACACGAATAAAGGCTTTTTTGCAGAAAATATTTTTATAGGTATGTTTCTAATGATGTTTAGAGTCATTTGGGGGACCAAAGGCGAAAATTATTTTTTTGGTGAATTTTGATGAAATTTGCGTTAGGGATCCATAGAAGCCTAAATTGACGTTTTCATTTTTGACCAAAAAACACGAATAAAGGCTTTTTTGCAATTTTTTTTATAGGTATGTTTCTAATGATGTTTAGAGTCATTTGGGGGACCAAAGGCGAAAATTATTTTTTTGGTGAACTTTGATGAAATTTGCGTTAGGGACCCATAGAAGCGTAAATTGACGTTTTCATTTTTGACCAAAATACACGAATAAAGGCTTTTTGCAGAAAATATATTTATAGGTATGTTTCTAATGATGTTTAGAGTCATTTGGGGACCAAAGGCGAAAATTATTTTTTTGGTGAATTTTGATGAAATTTGCATTAGGGACCCTTAGAAGCAAAAATTGAGGTTTTCATTTATGACCAAAATACACGAATAAAGGGTTTTTTTGCAAAAATTTTTATATAGGTATGTTTCTAATGATGTTTAGAGTCATTTGGGGGACCAAAGGCGAAAATTATTTTGTTGGTGAATTTTGATGAAATTTGCGTTAGGGATCCATAGCAGCACAAATTGACGTTTTCATTTTTGACAAAAAACACGAATAAAGGCTTTTTTGCAGAAAATATTTTTATAGGTATGTTTCTAATGATGTTTAGAGTCATTTGGGGGACCAAAGGCGAAAATTATTATTTTGGTGAATTTTGATGAAATTTGATTTAGGACCTTTAGAAACGTAAATTGACGTTTTCATTTTTGACCAAAAAACACGAATAAAGGCTTTTTTGCAGAAAGTATTTTAATAGGTATGTTTCTAATGATGTTTAGAGTCATTTGGGGGACCAAAGGCGAAAATTATTTTTTTGGTGAATTTTGATGAAATTTGCGTTAGGACCCTTAGAAAAGTAAATTGACGTTTTCATTTTTGACCAAAAAACACGAATAAAGGCTTTTTTGCAGAAAATATTTTTATAGGTATGTTTCTAATGATGTTTAGAGTCATTTGGGGGACCAAAGGCGAAAATTATTTTTTTGGTGAACTTAGATGAAATTTGCGTTAGGGATCCATAGAAGCGTAAATCGACGTTTTCATTTTTGACCAAAAAACACGAATAAAGGCTTTTTTGCAGAAAATATTTTTATAGGTATGTTTCTAATGATGTTTAGAGTCATTTGGGGGACCAAAGGCGAAAATTATATTTTTGGTGAATTTTGATGAAATTTGCATTATGGACCCTTAGAAGCATAAATTGAGGTTTTCATTTATGACCAAAATACACGAATAAAGGCTTTTTTTGCAAAAAAATTTATATAGGTATGTTTCTAAAGATGTTTAGAGTCATTTGGGGGACCAAAGGCGAAAATTATTTTTTTGGTGAATTTTGATGAAATTTGCGTTAGGGATCCATAGAAGCCAAAATTGACGTTTTCATTTTTGACCAAAAAACACGAATAAAGGCTTTTTTGCAGAAAATATTTTTATAGGTATGTTTCTAATGATGTTTAGAGTCATTTGGGGGACCAAAGGCGAAAATTATTTTTTTGGTGAATTTTGATGAAATTTGCGTTAGGGATCCATAGAAGCCTAAATTGACGTTTTCATTTTTGACCAAAAAACACGAATAAAGGCTTTTTTGCAGAAAATATTTTTATAGGTATGTTTCTAATGATGTTTAGAGTCATTTGGGGGACCAAAGGCGAAAATTATTTTTTTGGTGAATTTTGATGAAATTTGCTTTAGGACCTTTAGAAACGTAAATTGACGTTTTCATTTTTGACCAAAAAACACGAATAAAGGCTTTTTTGCAGAAAATATTTTTATAGGTATGTTTCTAATGATGTTTAGAGTCATTTGGGGGACCAAAGGCGAAAATTATTTTTTTGGTGAACTTTGATGAAATTTGCGTTAGGGATCCATAGAAGCGTAAATCGACGTTTTCATTTTTGACCAAAAAACACGAATAAAGGCTTTTTTGCAGAAAATATTTTTATAGGTATGTTTCTAATGATGTTTAGAGTCATTTGGGGGACCAAAGGCGAAAATTATTTTTTTGGTGAATTTTGATGAAATTTGCGTTAGGACCTTTAGAAACGTAAATTGACGTTTTCATTTTTGACCAAAAAAACACGAATAAAGGCTTTTTTGCAGAAAATATTTTTATAGGTATGTTTCTAATGATGTTTAGAGTCATTTGGGGGACCAAAGGCGAAAATTATTTTTTTGGTGAACTTTGATGAAATTTGCGTTAGGGATCCATAGAAGCGTAAATCGACGTTTTCATTTTTGACCAAAAAACACGAATAAAGGCTTTTTTGCAGAAAATATTTTTATAGGTATGTTTCTAATGATGTTTAGAGTCATTTGGGGGACCAAAGGCGAAAATTATTTTTTTGGTGAATTTTGATGAAATTTGCATTAGGGACCCTTAGAAGCATAAATTGAGGTTTTCATTTATGACCAAAATACACGAATAAAGGCTTTTTTTGCAAAAATTTTTATATAGGTATGTTTCTAATGATGTTTAGAGTCATTTGGGGGACCAAAGGCGAAAATTATTTTTTTGGTGAATTTTGATGAAATTTGCGTTAGGGATCCATAGAAGCGTAAATCGACGTTTTCATTTTTGACCAAAAAACACGAATAAAGGCTATTTTGCAGAAAATATTTTTATAGGTATGTTTCTAATGATGTTTAGAGTCATTTGGGGGACCAAAGGCGAAAATTATTTTTTTGGTGAATTTTGATGAAATTTGCATTAGGGACCCTTAGAAGCATAAATTGAGGTTTTCATTTATGACCAAAATACACGAATAAAGGCTTTTTTTGCAAAAAAATTTATATAGGTATGTTTCTAATGATGTTTAGAGTCATTTGGGGTACCAAAGGCGAAAATTATTTTTTTGGTGAATTTTGATGAAATTTGCGTTAGGGATCCATAGAAGCGTAAATCGACGTTTTCATTTTTGACCAAAAAACACGAATAAAGGCTTTTTTGCAGAAAATATTTTTATAGGTATGTTTCTAATGATGTTTAGAGTCATTTGGGGGACCAAAGGCGAAAATTATTTTTTTTGGTGAATTTTGATGAAATTTGCATTAGGGACCCTTAGAAGCATAAATTGAGGTTTTCATTTATGACCAAAATACACGAATAAAGGCTTTTTTTGCAAAAATTTTTATATAGGTATGTTTCTAATGATGTTTAGAGTCATTTGGGGGACCAAAGGCGAAAATTATTTTTTTGGTGAATTTTGATGAAATTTGCGTTAGGGATCCATAGAAGCGTAAATCGACGTTTTCATTTTTGACCAAAAAACACGAATAAAGGCTTTTTTGCAGAAAATATTTTTATAGGTATGTTTCTAATGATGTTTAGAGTCATTTGGGGGACCAAAGGCGAAAATTATTTTTTTGGTGAATTTTGATGAAATTTGCATTAGGGACCCTTAGAAGCATAAATTGAGGTTTTCATTTATGACCAAAATACACGAATAAAGGCTTTTTTTGCAAAAAAATTTATATAGGTATGTTTCTAATGATGTTTAGAGTCATTTGGGGTACCAAAGGCGAAAATTATTTTTTTGGTGAATTTTGATGAAATTTGCGTTAGGGATCCATAGAAGCGTAAATCGACGTTTTCATTTTTGACCAAAAAACACGAATAAAGGCTTTTTTGCAGAAAATATTTTTATAGGTATGTTTCTAATGATGTTTAGAGTCATTTGGGGGACCAAAGGCGAAAATTATTTTTTTTGGTGAATTTTGATGAAATTTGCATTAGGGACCCTTAGAAGCATAAATTGAGGTTTTCATTTCTGACCAAAATACACGAATAAAGGCTTTTTTTGCAAAAATTTTTATATAGGTATGTTTCTAATGATGTTTAGAGTCATTTGGGGGACCAAAGGCGAAAATTATTTTTTTGGTGAATTTTGATGAAATTTGCGTTAGGGATCCATAGAAGCCTAAATTGACGTTTTCATTTTTGACCAAAAAACACGAATAAAGGCTTTTTTGCAGAAAATATTTTTATAGGTATGTTTCTAATGATGTTTAGAGTCATTTGGGGGACCAAAGGAGAAAATTATTTTTTTTGGTGAATTTTGATGAAATTTGCGTTAGGGATCCATAGAAGCCTAAATTGACGTTTTCATTTTTGACCAACAAACACGAATAAAGGTTTTTTTTGCAGAAAATATTTTTATAGGTATGTTTCTAATGATGTTTAGAGTCATTTGGGGGACCAAAGGCGAAAATTATTATTTTGGTGAATTTTGATGAAATTTGCTTTAGGACCTTTAGAAACGTAAATTGACGTTTTCATTTTTGACCAAAAAACACGAATAAAGGCTTTTTTGCAGAAAATATTTTTATAGGTATGTTTCTAATGATGTTTAGAGTCATTTGGGGGACCAAAGGCGAAAATTATTTTTTTGGTGAATTTTGATGAAATTTGCGTTAGGGATCCATAGAAGCACAAATTGACGTTTTCATTTTTGACCAAAAAACACGAATACAGGCTTTTTTGCAGAAAATATTTTTATAGGTATGTTTCTAATGATGTTTAGAGTCATTTGGGGGACCAAAGGCGAAAATTATTATTTTTGTGAATTTTGATGAAATTTGCTTTAGGACCTTTAGAAACGTAAATTGACGTTTTCATTTTTGACCAAAAAACACGAATAAAGGCTTTTTTGCAGAAAATATTTTTATAGGTATGTTTCTAATGATGTTTAGAGTCATTTGGGGGACCAAAGGCGAAAATTATTTTTTTGGTGAATTTTGATGAAATTTGCATTAGGGACCCTTAGAAGCATAAATTGAGGTTTTCATTTATGACCAAAATACACGAATAAAGGCTTTTTTTGCAAAAAATTTTATATAGGTATGTTTCTAATGATGTTTAGAGTCATTTGGGGGACCAAAGGCGAAAATTATTTTTTTGGTGAATTTTGATGAAATTTGCGTTAGGGATCCATAGAAGCGTAAATCGACGTTTTCATTTTTGACCAAAAAACACGAATAAAGGCTTTTTTGCAGAAAATATTTTTATAGGTATGTTTCTAATGATGTTTAGAGTCATTTGGGGGACCAAAGGCGAAAATTATTTTTTTTTGGTGAATTTTGATGAAATTTGCATTAGGGACCCTTAGAAGCATAAATTGAGGTTTTCATTTCTGACCAAAATACACGAATAAAGGCTTTTTTTGCAAAAATTTTTATATAGGTATGTTTCTAATGATGTTTAGAGTCATTTGGGGGACCAAAGGCGAAAATTATTTTTTTGGTGAATTTTGATGAAATTTGCGTTAGGGATCCATAGAAGCCTAAATTGACGTTTTCATTTTTGACCAAAAAACACGAATAAAGGCTTTTTTGCAGAAAATATTTTTATAGGTATGTTTCTAATGATGTTTAGAGTCATTTGGGGGACCAAAGGCGAAAATTATTTTTTTTGGTGAATTTTGATGAAATTTGCGTTAGGGATCCATAGAAGCCTAAATTGACGTTTTCATTTTTGACCAACAAACACGAATAAAGGTTTTTTTGCAGAAAATATTTTTATAGGTATGTTTCTAATGATGTTTAGAGTCATTTGGGGGACCAAAGGCGAAAATTATTATTTTGGTGAATTTTGATGAAATTTGCTTTAGGACCTTTAGAAACGTAAATTGACGTTTTCATTTTTGACCAAAAAACACGAATAAAGGCTTTTTTGCAGAAAATATTTTTATAGGTATGTTTCTAATGATGTTTAGAGTCATTTGGGGGACCAAAGGCGAAAATTATTTTTTTGGTGAATTTTGATGAAATTTGCGTTAGGGATCCATAGAAGCACAAATTGACGTTTTCATTTTTGACCAAAAAACACGAATACAGGCTTTTTTGCAGAAAATATTTTTATAGGTATGTTTCTAATGATGTTTAGAGTCATTTGGGGGACCAAAGGCGAAAATTATTATTTTGGTGAATTTTGATGAAATTTGCTTTAGGACCTTTAGAAACGTAAATTGACGTTTTCATTTTTGACCAAAAAACACGAATAAAGGCTTTTTTGCAGAAAATATTTTTATAGGTATGTTTCTAATGATGTTTAGAGTCATTTGGGGGACCAAAGGCGAAAATTATTTTTTTGGTGAATTTTGATGAAATTTGCATTAGGGACCCTTAGAAGCATAAATTGAGGTTTTCATTTATGACCAAAATACACGAATAAAGGCTTTTTTTGCAAAAATTTTTATATAGGTATGTTTCTAATGATGTTTAGAGTCATTTGGGGGACCAAAGGCGAAAATTATTTTTTTGGTGAATTTTGATGAAATTTGCGTTAGGGATCCATAGAAGCGTAAATCGACGTTTTCATTTTTGACTAAAAAACACGAATAAAGGCTTTTTTGCAGAAAATATTTTTATAGGTATGTTTCAAATGATGTTTAGAGTCATTTGGGGGACCAAAGGCGAAAATTATTTTTTTTGGTGAATTTTGATGAAATTTGCATTAGGGACCCTTAGAAGCATAAATTGAGGTTTTCATTTCTGACCAAAATACACGAATAAAGGCTTTTTTTGCAAAAATTTTGATATAGGTATGTTTCTAATGATGTTTAGAGTCATTTGGGGGACCAAAGGCGAAAATTATTTTTTTGGTGAATTTTGATGAAATTTGCGTTAGGGATCCATAGAAGCCTAAATTGACGTTTTCATTTTTGACCAAAAAACACGAATAAAGGCTTTTTTGCAGAAAATATTTTTATAGGTATGTTTCTAATGATGTTTAGAGTCATTTGGGGGACCAAAGGCGAAAATTATTTTTTTTGGTTAATTTTGATGTAATTTGCGTTAGGGATCCATAGAAGCCTAAATTGACGTTTTCATTTTTGACCAACAAACACGAATAAAGGTTTTTTTGCAGAAAATATTTTTATAGGTATGTTTCTAATGATGTTTAGAGTCATTTGGGGGACCAAAGGCGAAAATTATTATTTTGGTGAATTTTGATGAAATTTGCGTTAGGACCTTTAGAAACGTAAATTGACGTTTTCATTTTTGACCAAAAAACACGAATAAAGGCTTTTTTGCAGAAAATATTTTTATAGGTATGTTTCTAATGATGTTTAGAGTCATTTGGGGGACCAAAGGCGAAAATTATTTTTTTGGTGAATTTTGATGAAATTTGCGTTAGGGATCCATAGAAGCCTAAATTGACGTTTTCATTTTTGACCAAAAAACACGAATAAAGGCTTTTTTGCAGAAAATATTTTTATAGGTATGTTTCTAATGATGTTTAGAGTCATTTGGGGGACCAAAGGCGAAAATTATTTTTTTGGTGAACTTACAAAAATGTAGATGAAATTTGCGTTAGGGATCCATAGAAGCGTAAATCGACGTTTTCATTTTTGACCAAAAAACACAAATAAAGGCTTTTTTGCAGAAAATATTTTTATAGGTATGTTTCTAATGATGTTTAGAGTCATTTGGGGGACCAAAGGCGAAAATTATTTTTTTTGGTGAATTTTGATGAAATTTGCATTAGGGACCCTTAGAAGCATAAATTGAGGTTTTCATTTCTGACCAAAATACACGAATAAAGGCTTTTTTTGCAAAATTTTTTATATAGGTATGTTTCTAATGATGTTTAGAGTCATTTGGGGTACCAAAGGCGAAAATTATTTTTTTGGTGAATTTTGATGAAATTTGCGTTAGGGATCCATAGAAGCCTAAATTGACGTTTTCATTTTTGACCAAAAAACACGAATAAAGGCTTTTTTGCAGAAAATATTTTTATAGGTATGTTTCTAATGATGTTTAGAGTCATTTGGGGGACCAAAGGCGAAAATTATTATTTTGGTGAATTTTGATGAAATTTGCTTTAGGACCTTTAGAAACGTAAATTGACGTTTTCATTTTTGACCAAAAAACACGAATAAAGGCTTTTTTGCAGAAAATATTTTTATAGGTATGTTTCTAATGATGTTTAGAGTCATTTGGGGGACCAAAGGCGAAAATTATTTTTTTGGTGAACTTTGATGAAATTTTCGTTAGGAATCCATAGAATCGTAAATCGACGTTTTCATTTTTGACCAAAAAACACGAATAAAGGCTTTTTTGCAGAATATATTTTTATAGGTATGTTTCTAATGATGTTTAGAGTCATTTGGGGGACCAAAGGCGAAAATTATTTTTTTGGTGAATTTTGATGAAATTTGCATTAGGGACCCTTAGAAGCCTAAATTGACGTTTTCATTTCTGACCAAAATACACGAATAAAGGCTTTTTTGCAGAAAATATTTTTATAGGTATGTTTCTAATTATGTTTAGAGTCGTTTGGGGGACCAAAGGCGAAAATTATTATTTTGGTGAATTTTGATGAAATTTGCTTTAGGACCTTTAGAAACGTAAATTGACGTTTTCATTTTTGACCAAAAAACACGAATAAAGGCTTTTTTGCAGAAAATATTTTTATAGGTATGTTTCTAATGATGTTTAGAGTCATTTGGGGGACCAAAGGCGAAAATTATTTTTTTGGTGAATTTTGATGAAATTTGCATTAGGGACCCTTAGAACCATAAATTGAGGTTTTCATTTATGAACAAAATACACGAATAAAGGCTTTTTTTGCAAAATTTTTTATATAGGTATGTTTCTAATGATGTTTAGAGTCATTTGGGGGACCAAAGGCGAAAATTATTTTTTTGGTGAATTTTGATGAAATTTGCGTTAGGGATCCATAGAAGCGTAAATCGACGTTTTCATTTTTGACCAAAAAACACGAATAAAGGCTTTTTGGCAGAAAATATTTTTATAGGTATGTTTCTAATGATGTTTAGAGTCATTTGGGGGACCAAAGGCGAAAATTATTTTTTTGGTGAATTTTGATGAAATTTGCATTAGGGACCCTTAGAACCATAAATTGAGGTTTTCATTTATGAACAAAATACACGAATAAAGGCTTTTTTTGCAAAAATTTTTTATATAGGTATGTTTCTAATGATGTTTAGAGTCATTTGGGGGACCAAAGGCGAAAATTATTTTTTTGGTGAATTTTGATGAAATTTGCGTTAGGGATCCATAGAAGCGTAAATCGACGTTTTCATTTTTGACCAAAAAACACGAATAAAGGCTTTTTTGCAGAAAATATTTTTATAGGTATGTTTCTAATGATGTTTAGAGTCATTTGGGGGACCAAAGGCGAAAATTATTTTTTTTGGTGAATTTTGATGAAATTTGCATTAGGGACCCTTAGAAGCATAAATTGAGGTTTTCATTTCTGACCAAAATACACGAATAAAGGCTTTTTTTGCAAAATTTTTTATATAGGTATGTTTCTAATGATGTTTAGAGTCATTTGGGGGACCAAAGGCGAAAATTATTTTTTTGGTGAATTTTGATGAAATTTGCGTTAGGGATCCATAGAAGCCTAAATTGACGTTTTCATTTTTGACCAAAAAACACGAATAAAGGCTTTTTTGCAGAAAATATTTTTATAGGTATGTTTCTAATGATGTTTAGAGTCATTTGGGGGACCAAAGGCGAAAATTATTTTTTTTGGTGAATTTTGATGAAATTTGCGTTAGGGATCCATAGAAGCCTAAATTGACGTTTTCATTTTTGACCAACAAACACGAATAAAGGTTTTTTTGCAGAAAATATTTTTATAGGTATGTTTCTAATGATGTTTAGAGTCATTTGGGGGACCAAAGGCGAAAATTATTTTTTTGGTGAATTTTGATGAAATTTGCTTTAGGACCTTTAGAAACGTAAATTGACGTTTTCATTTTTGACCAAAAAACACGAATAAAGGCTTTTTTTGCAGAAAATATTTTTATAGGTATGTTTCTAATGATGTTTAGAGTCATTTGGGGGACCAAAGGCGAAAATTATTTTTTTGGTGAATTTTGATGAAATTTTCGTTAGGGATCCATAGAAGCCTAAATCGACGTTTTCATTTTTGACCAAAAAACACGAATAAAGCCTTTTTTGCAGAAAATATTTTTATAGGTATGTTTCTAATGATGTTTAGAGTCATTTGGGGGACCAAAGGCGAAAATTATTTTTTTGGTGAACTTTGATGAAATTTTCGTTAGGGATCCATAGAAGCCTAAATCGACGTTTTCATTTTTGACCAAAAAACACGAATAAAGGCTTTTTTGCAGAAAATATTTTTATAGGTATGTTTCTAATGATGTTTAGAGTCATTTGGGGGACCAAAGGCGAAAATTATTATTTTGGTGAATTTTGATGAAATTTGCTTTAGGACCTTTAGAAACGTAAATTGACGTTTTCATTTTTGACCAAAAAACACGAATAAAGGCTTTTTTGCAGAAAATATTTTTATAGGTATGTTTCTAATGATGTTTAGAGTCATTTGGGGGACCAAAGGCGAAAATTATTTTTTTGGTGAATTTTGATGAAATTTGCATTAGGGACCCTTAGAAGCCTAAATTGACGTTTTCATTTCTGACCAAAATACACGAATAAAGGCTTTTTGGCAGAAAATATTTTTATAGGTATGTTTCTAATGATGTTTAGAGTCATTTGGGGGACCAAAGGCGAAAATTATTTTTTTGGTGAACTTTGATGAAATTTGCGTTAGCGACCCATAGAAGCGTAAATTGACGTTTTCATTTTTGACCAAAAAACACGAATAAAGGCTTTTTTGCAGAAAATATATTCATAGGTATGTTTCTAATGATGTTTAGAGTCATTTGGGGGACCAAAGGCGAAAATTATTTTGTTGGTGAATTTTGATGAAATTTGCGTTAGGGATCCATAGAAGCCTAAATTGACGTTTTCATTTTTGACCAAAAAACACGAATAAAGGCTTTTTTGCAGAAAATATTTTATAGGTATGTTTCTAATGATGTTTAGAGTCATTTGGGGGACCAAATGTGAAAATTATTTTTTTGGTGAACTTTGATGAAATTTGCGTTAGGACCCTTAAAAGCGTAAATTGACGTTTTCATTTTTGACCAAAAACACGAATAAAGGCTTTTTTGCAGAAAGTATTTTTATAGGTATGTTTCTAATGATGTTTAGAGTCATTTGGGGGACCAAAGGCGAAAGTTATTTTTTTGGTGAACTTTGATGAAATTTGCGTTAGGGATCCATAGAAGCCTAAATTGACGTTTTCATTTTTGACTAAAAAACACGAATAAAGGCTATTTTGCAGAAAATATTTTTATAGGTATGTTTCTAATGATGTTTAGAGTCATTTGGGGGGACCAAAGGCGAAAATTATTTTTTTGGTGAATTTTGATGAAATTTGCGTAAGGACCTTTAGAAACGTAAATTGACGTTTTCATTTTTGACCAAAAAACACGAATAAAGGCTTTTTTGCAGAAAATATTTTTATAGGTATGTTTCTAATGATGTTTAGAGTCATTTGGGGAATCAAAGGCGAAAATTATTTTTTTTGGTGAATTTTGATAACATTTGCGTTAGGGATCCATAGAAGCCTAAATTGACGTTTTCATTTTTGACCAACAAACACGAATAAAGGTATTTTTGCAGAAAATATTTTTATAGGTATGTTTCTAATGATGTTTAGAGTCATTTGGGGGACCAAAGGCGAAAATTATTATTTTGGTGAATTTTGATGAAATTTGCTTTAGGACCTTTAGAAACGTAAATTGACGTTTTCATTTTTGACCAAAAAACACGAATAAAGGCTTTTTTGCAGAAAATATTTTTATAGGTATGTTTCTAATGATGTTTAGAGTCATTTGGGGGACCAAAGGCGAAAATTATTTTTTTGGTGAACTTTGATGAAATTTGCGTTAGGGATCCATAGAAGCGTAAATCGACGTTTTCATTTTTGACCAAAAAAGACGAATAAAGGCTTTTTTGCAGAAAACATTTTTATAGGTATGTTTCTAATGATGTTTAGAGTCATTTGGGGGACCAAAGGCGAAAATTATTTTTTTGGTGAACTTTGATGAAATTTGCGTTAGGGACCCATAGAAGCCTAAATTGACGTTTTCATTTTTGACCAAAAAACACGAATAAAGGCTTTTTTGCAGAAAATATATTTATATGGTATGTTTCTAATGATGTTTAGAGTCATTTGGGGGACCAAAGGCGAAAATTATTTTTTTGGTGAATTTTGATGAAATTTGCGTTAGGGACCCTTAGAAGCCTAAATTGACGTTTTCATTTTTGACCAAAAAACACGAATAAAGGCTTTTTTGCAAAAAATATTTTATAGGTATGTTTCTAATGATGTTTAGAGTCATTTTGGGGACCAAAGGCGAAAATTATTTTTTTGGTGAATTTTGATGAAATTTGCGTTAGGACCCTTAGAAAAGTAAATTGACGTTTTCATTTTTGACCAAAAAACACGAATAAAGGCTTTTTTGCAGAAAATATTTTTATAGGTATGTTTCTAATGATGTTTAGAGTCATTTGGGGGACCAAAGCCGAAAATTATTTTTTTGGTGAATTTTGATGAAATTTGCTTTAGGACCTTTAGAAACGTAAATTGACGTTTTCATTTTTGACCAAAAAACACGAATAAAGGCTTTTTTGCAGAAAATATTTTTATAGGTATGTTTCTAATGATGTTTAGAGTCATTTGGGGAACCAAAGGCGAAAATTATTTTTTTTGGTGAATTTTGATAAAATTTGCGTTAGGGATCCATAGAAGCCTATATTGACGTTTTCATTTTTGACCAACAAACACGAATAAAGGTATTTTTGCAGAAAATATTTTTATAGGTATGTTTCTAATGATGTTTAGAGTCATTTGGGGGACCAAAGGCGAAAATTATTATTTTGGTGAATTTTGATGAAATTTGCTTTAGGACCTTTAGAAACGTAAATTGACGTTTTCATTTTTGACCAAAAAACACGAATAAAGGCTTTTTTGCAGAAAATATTTTTATAGGTATGTTTCTAATGATGTTTAGAGTCATTTGGGGGACCAAAGGCGAAAATTATTTTTTTGGTGAACTTTGATGAAATTTTCGTTAGGGATCCATAGAAGCGTAAATCGACGTTTTCATTTTTGACCAAAAAACACGAATAACGGCTTTTTTGCAGAAAATATTTTTATAGGTATGTTTCTAATGATGTTTAGAGTCATTTGGGGGACCAAAGGCGAAAATTATTTTTTTGGTGAATTTTGATGAAATTTGCTTTAGGACCTTTAGAAACGTAAATTGACGTTTTCATTTTTGACCAAAAAACACGAATAAAGGCTTTTTTGCAGAAAATATTTTTATAGGTATGTTTCTAATGATGTTTAGAGTCATTTGGGGGACCAAAGGCGAAAATTATTTTTTTGGTGAACTTTGATGAAATTTGCGTTAGCGACCCATAGAAGCGTAAATTGACGTTTTCATTTTTGACCAAAAAACACGAATAAAGGCTTTTTTGCAGAAAATATATTTATAGGTATGTTTCTAATGATGTTTAGAGTCATTTGGGGGACCAAAGGCGAAAATTATTTTTTTGGTGAATTTTGATGAAATTTGCGTTAGGGATCCATAGAAGCCTAAATTGACGTTTTCATTTTTGACCAACAAACACGAATAAAGGTATTTTTGCAGAAAATATTTTTATAGGTATGTTTCTAATGATGTTTAGAGTCATTTGGGGGACCAAAGGCGAAAATTATTATTTTGGTGAAATTTGATGAAATTTGCTTTAGGACCTTTAGAAACGTAAATTGACGTTTTCATTTTTGACCAAAAAACACGAATAAAGGCTTTTTTGCAGAAAATATTTTTATAGGTATGTTTCTAATGATGTTTAGAGTCATTTGGGGGACCAAAGGCGAAAATTATTTTTTTGGTGAACTTTGATGAAATTTTCGTTAGGGATCCATAGAAGCGTAAATCGACGTTTTCATTTTTGACCAAAAAACACGAATAACGGCTTTTTTGCAGAAAATATTTTTATAGGTATGTTTCTAATGATGTTTAGAGTCATTTGGGGGACCAAAGGCGAAAATTATTTTTTTGGTGAATTTTGATGAAATTTGCTTTAGGACCTTTAGAAACGTAAATTGACGTTTTCATTTTTGACCAAAAAACACGAATAAAGGCTTTTTTGCAGAAAATATTTTTATAGGTATGTTTCTAATGATGTTTAGAGTCATTTGGGGGACCAAAGGCGAAAATTATTTTTTTGGTGAACTTTGATGAAATTTGCGTTAGCGACCCATAGAAGCGTAAATTGACGTTTTCATTTTTGACCAAAAAACACGAATAAAGGCTTTTTTGCAGAAAATATATTTATAGGTATGTTTCTAATGATGTTTAGAGTCATTTGGGGGACCAAAGGCGAAAATTATTTTTTTGGTGAACTTTGATGAAATTTGCGTTAGCGACCCATAGAAGCGTAAATTGACGTTTTCATTTTTGACCAAAAAACACGAATAAAGGCTTTTTTGAAGAAAATATATTTATAGGTATGTTTCTAATGATGTTTAGAGTCATTTGGGGGACCAAAGGCGAAAATTATTTTTTTGGTGAATTTTGATGAAATTTGCGTTAGGGATCCATAGAAGCCTAAATTGACGTTTTCATTTTTGACCAACAAACACGAATAAAGGTATTTTTGCAGAAAATATTTTTATAGGTATGTTTCTAATGATGTTTAGAGTCATTTGGGGGACCAAAGGCGAAAATTATTATTTTGGTGAATTTTGATGAAATTTGCTTTAGGACCTTTAGAAACGTAAATTGACGTTTTCATTTTTGACCAAAAAACACGAATAAAGGCTTTTTTGCAGAAAATATTTTTATAGGTATGTTTCTAATGATGTTTAGAGTCATTTGGGGGACCAAAGGCGAAAATTATTTTTTTGGTGAACTTTGATGAAATTTTCGTTAGGGATCCATAGAAGCGTAAATCGACGTTTTCATTTTTGACCAAAAAACACGAATAACGGCTTTTTTGCAGAAAATATTTTTATAGGTATGTTTCTAATGATGTTTAGAGTCATTTGGGGGACCAAAGGCGAAAATTATTTTTTTGGTGAATTTTGATGAAATTTGCGTTAGGACCTTTAGAAACGTAAATTGACGTTTTCATTTTTGACCAAAAAACACGAATAAAGGCTTTTTTGCAGAAAATATTTTTATAGGTATGTTTCTAATGATGTTTAGAGTCATTTGGGGGACCAAAGGCGAAAATTATTTTTTTGGTGAACTTTGATGAAATTTGCGTTAGCGACCCATAGAAGCGTAAATTGACGTTTTCATTTTTGACCAAAAAACACGAATAAAGGCTTTTTTGCAGAAAATATATTTATAGGTATGTTTCTAATGATGTTTAGAGTCATTTGGGGGACCAAAGGCGAAAATTATTTTTTTGGTGAATTTTGATGAAATTTGCGTTAGGGATCCATAGAAGCCTAAATTGACGTTTTCATTTTTGACCAACAAACACGAATAAAGGTATTTTTGCAGAAAATATTTTTATAGGTATGTTTCTAATGATGTTTAGAGTCATTTGGGGGACCAAAGGCGAAAATTATTATTTTGGTGAAATTTGATGAAATTTGCTTTAGGACCTTTAGAAACGTAAATTGACGTTTTCATTTTTGACCAAAAAACACGAATAAAGGCTTTTTTGCAGAAAATATTTTTATAGGTATGTTTCTAATGATGTTTAGAGTCATTTGGGGGACCAAAGGCGAAAATTATTTTTTTGGTGAACTTTGATGAAATTTTCGTTAGGGATCCATAGAAGCGTAAATCGACGTTTTCATTTTTGACCAAAAAACACGAATAACGGCTTTTTTGCAGAAAATATTTTTATAGGTATGTTTCTAATGATGTTTAGAGTCATTTGGGGGACCAAAGGCGAAAATTATTTTTTTGGTGAATTTTGATGAAATTTGCTTTAGGACCTTTAGAAACGTAAATTGACGTTTTCATTTTTGACCAAAAAACACGAATAAAGGCTTTTTTGCAGAAAATATTTTTATAGGTATGTTTCTAATGATGTTTAGAGTCATTTGGGGGACCAAAGGCGAAAATTATTTTTTTGGTGAACTTTGATGAAATTTGCGTTAGCGACCCATAGAAGCGTAAATTGACGTTTTCATTTTTGACCAAAAAACACGAATAAAGGCTTTTTTGCAGAAAATATATTTATAGGTATGTTTCTAATGATGTTTAGAGTCATTTGGGGGACCAAAGGCGAAAATTATTTTTTTGGTGAACTTTGATGAAATTTGCGTTAGGGACCCATAGAAGCGTAAATTGACGTTTTCATTTTTGACCAAAAAACACGAATAAAGGCTTTTTTGCAGAAAATATATTTATAGGTATGTTTCTAATGATGTTTAGAGTCATTTGGGGGACCAAAGGCGAAAATTATTTTTTTGGTGAATTTTGATGAAATTTGCGTTAGGGATCCATAGAAGCCTAAATTGACGTTTTCATTTTTGACCAACAAACACGAATAAAGGTATTTTTGCAGAAAATATTTTTATAGGTATGTTTCTAATGATGTTTAGAGTCATTTGGGGGACCAAAGGCGAAAATTATTATTTTGGTGAATTTTGATGAAATTTGCTTTAGGACCTTTAGAAACGTAAATTGACGTTTTCATTTTTGACCAAAAAACACGAATAAAGGCTTTTTTGCAGAAAATATTTTTATAGGTATGTTTCTAATGATGTTTAGAGTCATTTGGGGGACCAAAGGCGAAAATTATTTTTTTGGTGAACTTTGATGAAATTTTCGTTAGGGATCCATAGAAGCGTAAATCGACGTTTTCATTTTTGACCAAAAAACACGAATAACGGCTTTTTTGCAGAAAATATTTTTATAGGTATGTTTCTAATGATGTTTAGAGTCATTTGGGGGACCAAAGGCGAAAATTATTTTTTTGGTGAATTTTGATGAAATTTGCTTTAGGACCTTTAGAAACGTAAATTGACGTTTTCATTTTTGACCAAAAAACACGAATAAAGGCTTTTTTGCAGAAAATATTTTTATAGGTATGTTTCTAATGATGTTTAGAGTCATTTGGGGGACCAAAGGCGAAAATTATTATTTTGGTGAATTTTGATGAAATTTGCGTTAGGGATCCATAGAAGCCTAAATTGACGTTTTCATTTTTGACCAAAAAACACGAATAAAGGCTTTTTTGCAGAAAATATTTTATAGGTATGTTTCTAATGATGTTTAGAGTCATTTGTGGGACCAAATGTGAAAATTATTTTTTTGGTGAACTTTGATGAAATTTGCGTTAGGACCCTTAAAAGCGTAAATTGACGTTTTCATTTTTGACCAAAAAACACGAATAAAGGCTTTTTTGCAGAAAGTATTTTTATAGGTATGTTTCTAATGATGTTTAGAGTCATTTGGGGGACCAAAGGCGAAACTTATTTTTTTGGTGAATTTTGATGAAATTTGCGTTAGGGATCCATAGAAGCCTAAATTGACGTTTTCATTTTTGACCAAAAAACACGAATAAAGGCTATTTTGCAGAAAGTATTTTCATAGGTATGTTTCTAATGATGTTTAGTGTCATTTGGGGGGACCAAAGGCGAAAATTATTTTTTTGGTGAATTTTGATGAAATTTGCGTAAGGACCTTTAGAAACGTAAATTGACGTTTTCATTTTTGACCAAAAAACACGAATAAAGGCTTTTTTGCAGAAAATATTTTTATAGGTATGTTTCTAATGATGTTTAGAGTCATTTGGGGGACCAAAGGCGAAAATTATTTTTTTGGTGAACTTTGATGAAATTTGCGTTAGCGACCCATAGAAGCGTAAATTGACGTTTTCATTTTTGACCAAAAAACACGAATAAAGGCTTTTTTGCAGAAAATATATTTATAGGTATGTTTCTAATGATGTTTAGAGTCATTTGGGGGACCAAAGGCGAAAATTATTTTTTTGGTGAATTTTGATGAAATTTGCGTTAGGGATCCATAGAAGCCTAAATTGACGTTTTCATTTTTGACCAAAAAACACGAATAAAGGCTTTTTTGCAGAAAATATTTTATAGGTATGTTTCTAATGATGTTTAGAGTCATTTGGGGGACCAAATGTGAAAATTATTTTTTTGGTGAACTTTGATGAAATATGCGTTAGGGACCCTTAGAAGCGTAAATTGACGTTTTCATTTTTGACCAAAAAACACGAATAAAGGCTTTTTTGCAGAAAGTATTTTTATAGGTATGTTTCTAATGATGTTTAGAGTCATTTGGGGGACCAAAGTCGAAACTTATTTTTTTGGTGAATTTTGATGAAATTTGCGTTAGGGATCCATAGAAGCCTAAATTGACGTTTTCATTTTTGACCAAAAAACACGAATAAAGGCTTTTTGCAGAAAATATATTTATATGGTATGTTTCTAATGATGTTTAGAGTCATTTGGGGGACCAAAGGCGAAAATTATTTTTTTGGTGAATTTTGATGAAATTTGCGTTAGGGACCCTTAGAAGCCTAAATTGACGTTTTCATTTTTGACCAAAAAACACGCATAAAGGCTTTTTTGCAAAAAATATTTTATAGGTATGTTTCTAATGATGTTTAGAGTCATTTGGGGGACCAAAGGCGAAAATTATTTTTTTGGTGAATTTTGATGAAATTTGCGTTAGGACCCTTAGAAAAGTAAATTGACGTTTTCATTTTTGACCAAAAAACACGAATAAAGGCTTTTTTGCAGAAAATATTTTTATAGGTATGTTTCTAATGATGTTTAGAGTCATTTGGGGGACCAAAGGCGAAAATTATTTTTTTGGTGAACTTTGATGAAATTTGCGTTAGGGACCCATAGAAGCCTAAATTGACGTTTTCATTTTTGACCAAAAAACACGAATAAAGGCTTTTTTGCAGAAAATATATTTATAGGTATGTTTCTAATGATGTTTAGAGTCATTTGGGGGACCAAAGGCGAAAATTATTATTTTGGTGAATTTTGATGAAATTTGCGTTAGGACCTTTAGAAACGTAAATTGACGTTTTCATTTTTGACCAAAAAACACGAATAAAGGCTTTTTTGCAGAAAATATTTTTATAGGTATGTTTCTAATGATGTTTAGAGTCATTTGGGGGACCAAAGGCGAAAATTATTTTGTTGGTGAACTTTGATGAAATTTTCGTTAGGGATCCATAGAAGCGTCAATCGACGTTTTCATTTTTGACAAAAAAACACGAATAAAGGCTTTTTTGCAGAAAATATTTTTATAGGTATGTTTCTAATGATGTTTAGAGTCATTTGGGGGACCAAAGGCGAAAATTATTTTTTTGGTGAATTTTGATGAAATTTGCGTTAGGGACCCTTAGAAGCCTAAATTGACGTTTTCATTTCTGACCAACAAACACGAATAAAGGCTTTTTTGCAGAAAATATTTTTATAGGTATGTTTCTAATTATGTTTAGAGTCATTTGGGGGACCAAAGGCGAAAATTATTATTTTGGTGAATTTTGATGAAATTTGCTTTAGGACCTTTAGAAACGTAAATTGACGTTTTATATTTTTGACCAAAAAACACGAATAAAGGCTTTTTTGCAGAAAATATTTTTATAGGTATGTTTCTAATGATGTTTAGAGTCATTTGGGGGACCAAAGGCGAAAATTAGTTTTTTGGTGAACTTTGATGAAATTTTCGTTAGGGATCCATAGAAGCGTAAATCGACGTTTTCATTTTTGACCAAAAAACACGAATAAAGGCTTTTATGCAGAAAATATTTTTATAGGTATGTTTCTAATGATGTTTAGAGTCATTTGGGGGACCAAAGGCGAAAATTATTTTTTTGGTGAATTTTGATGAAATTTGCATTAGGGACCCTTAGAAGCCTAAATTGACGTTTTCATTTCTGACCAAAATACACGAATAAAGGCTTTTTTGCAGAAAATTTTTTATAGGTATGTTTCTAATGATGTTTAGAGTCATTTGGGGGACCAAAGGCGAAAATTATTTTTTTGGTGAACTTTGATGAAATTTGCGTTAGGGATCCATAGAAGCGTAAATCGACGTTTTCATTTTTGACCAAAAAAGACGAATAAAGGCTTTTTTGCAGAAAACATTTTTATAGGTATGTTTCTAATGATGTTTAGAGTCATTTGGGGGACCAAATGTGAAAATTATTTTTTTGGTGAACTTTGATGAAATTTGCGTTAGGACCCTTAAAAGCGTAAATTGACGTTTTCATTTTTGACCAAAAAACACGAATAAAGGCTTTTTTGCAGAAAGTATTTTTATAGGTATGTTTCTAATGATGTTTAGAGTCATATGGGGGACCAAACCCGAAACTTATTTTTTTGGTGAATTTTGATGAAATTTGCGTTAGGGATCCATAGAAGCCTAAATTGACGTTTTCATTTTTGACCAAAAAACACGAATAAAGGCTTTTTGCAGAAAATATATTTATATGGTATGTTTCTAATGATGTTTAGAGTCATTTGGGGGACCAAAGGCGAAAATTATTTTTTTGGTGAATTTTGATGAAATTTGCGTTAGGGACCCTTAGAAGCCTAAATTGACGTTTTCATTTTTGACCAAAAAACACGCATAAAGGCTTTTTTGCAAAAAATATTTTATAGGTATGTTTCTAATGATGTTTAGAGTCATTTTGGGGACCAAAGGCGAAAATTATTTTTTTGGTGAATTTTGATGAAATTTGCGTTAGGACCCTTAGAAAAGTAAATTGACGTTTTCATTTTTGACCAAAAAACACGAATAAAGGCTTTTTTGCAGAAAATATTTTTATAGGTATGTTTCTAATGATGTTTAGAGTCATTTGGGGGACCAAAGGCGAAAATTATTTTTTTGGTGAACTTTGATGAAATTTGCGTTAGGGATCCATAGAAGCCTAAATTGACGTTTTCATTTTTGACCAAAAAACACGAATAAAGGCTTTTTTGCAGAAAATATTTTTATAGGTATGTTTCTAATGATGTTTAGAGTCATTTGGGGGACCAAAGGCGAAAATTATTATTTTGGTGAATTTTGATGAAATTTGCGTTAGGACCTTTAGAAACGTAAATTGACGTTTTCATTTTTGACCAAAAAACACGAATAAAGGCTTTTTTGCAGAAAATATTTTTATAGGTATGTTTCTAATGATGTTTAGAGTCATTTGGGGGACCAAAGGCGAAAATTATTTTGTTGGTGAACTTTGATGAAATTTTCGTTAGGGATCCATAGAAGCGTCAATCGACGTTTTCATTTTTGACAAAAAAACACGAATAAAGGCTTTTTTGCAGAAAATATTTTTATAGGTATGTTTCTAATGATGTTTAGAGTCATTTGGGGGACCAAAGGCGAAAATTATTTTTTTGGTGAATTTTGATGAAATTTGCGTTAGGGACCCTTAGAAGCCTAAATTGACGTTTTCATTTCTGACCAACAAACACGAATAAAGGCTTTTTTGCAGAAAATATTTTTATAGGTATGTTTCTAATTATGTTTAGAGTCATTTGGGGGACCAAAGGCGAAAATTATTATTTTGGTGAATTTTGATGAAATTTGCTTTAGGACCTTTAGAAACGTAAATTGACGTTTTATATTTTTGACCAAAAAACACGAATAAAGGCTTTTTTGCAGAAAATATTTTTATAGGTATGTTTCTAATGATGTTTAGAGTCATTTGGGGGACCAAAGGCGAAAATTAGTTTTTTGGTGAACTTTGATGAAATTTTCGTTAGGGATCCATAGAAGCGTAAATCGACGTTTTCATTTTTGACCAAAAAACACGAATAAAGGCTTTTATGCAGAAAATATTTTTATAGGTATGTTTCTAATGATGTTTAGAGTCATTTGGGGGACCAAAGGCGAAAATTATTTTTTTGGTGAATTTTGATGAAATTTGCATTAGGGACCCTTAGAAGCCTAAATTGACGTTTTCATTTCTGACCAAAATACACGAATAAAGGCTTTTTTGCAGAAAATTTTTTATAGGTATGTTTCTAATGATGTTTAGAGTCATTTGGGGGACCAAAGGCGAAAATTATTTTTTTGATGAACTTTGATGAAATTTGCGTTAGGACCTTTAGAAACGTAAATTGACGTATTAATTTTTGACCAAAAAACACGAATAAAGGCTTTTTGGCAGAAAATATTTTTATAGGTATGTTTCTAATGATGTTTAGAGTCATTTGGGGGACCAAAGGCGAAAATTATTTTTTTGGTGAATTTTGATGAAATTTGCGTTAGGGACCCATAGAAGCGTAAATTGACGTTTTCATTTTTGACCAAAAAACACGAATAAAGGCTTTTTTGCAGAAAATATATTTATAGGTATGTTTCTAATGATGTTTAGAGTCATTTGGGGACCAAAGGCGAAAATTATTTTTTTGGTGAATTTTGATGAAATTTGCGTTAGGGATCCATAGAAGCCTAAATCGACGTTTTCATTTTTGACCAAAAAACACGAATAAAGGCTTTTTTGCAGAAAATATTTTATAGGTATGTTTCTAATGATGTTTAGAGTCATTTGGGGGACCAAAGGCGAAACTTATTTTTTTGGTGAATTTTGATGAAATTTGCGTTAGGACCTTTAGAAACGTAAATTGACGTTTTATATTTTTGACCAAAAAACACGAATAAAGGCTTTTTTGCAGAAAATATATTTATAGGTATGTTTCTAATGATGTTTAGAGTCATTTGGGGACCAAAGGCGAAAATTATTTTTTTGGTGAATTTTGATGAAATTTGCGTTAGGGATCCATAGAAGCCTAAATTGACGTTTTCATTTTTGACCAAAAAACACGAATAAAGGCTTTTTTGCAGAAAATATTTTATAGGTATGTTTCTAATGATGTTTAGAGTCATTTGGGGGACCAAATGTGAAAATTATTTTTTTGGTGAACTTTGATGAAATTTGCGTTAGGACCCTTAAAAGCGTAAATTGACGTTTTCATTTTTGACCAAAAAACACGAATAAAGGCTTTTTTGCAGAAAGTATTTTTATAGGTATGTTTCTAATGATGTTTAGAGTCATTTGGGGGACCAAAGGCGAAACTTATTTTTTTGGTGAATTTTGATGAAATTTGCGTAAGGACCTTTAGAAACGTAAATTGACGTTTTCATTTTTGACCAAAAAACACGAATAAAGGCTTTTTTGCAGAAAATATTTTATAGGTATGTTTCTAATGATGTTTAGAGTCATTTGGGGGACCAAAGGCGAAAATTATTATTTTGGTGAATTTTGATGAAATTTGCTTTAGGACCTTTAGAAACGTAAATTGACGTTTTATATTTTTGACCAAAAAACACGAATAAAGGCTTTTTTGCAGAAAATATTTTTATAGGTATGTTTCTAATGATGTTTAGAGTCATTTGGGGGACCAAAGGCGAAAATTAGTTTTTTGGTGAACTTTGATGAAATTTTCGTTAGGGATCCATAGAAGCGTAAATCGACGTTTTCATTTTTGACCAAAAAACACGAATAAAGGCTTTTATGCAGAAAATATTTTTATAGGTATGTTTCTAATGATGTTTAGAGTCATTTGGGGGACCAAAGGCGAAAATTATTTTTTTGGTGAATTTTGATGAAATTTGCATTAGGGACCCTTAGAAGCCTAAATTGACGTTTTCATTTCTGACCAAAATACACGAATAAAGGCTTTTTTGCAGAAAATTTTTTATAGGTATGTTTCTAATGATGTTTAGAGTCATTTGGGGGACCAAAGGCGAAAATTATTTTTTTGATGAACTTTGATGAAATTTGCGTTAGGACCTTTAGAAACGTAAATTGACGTATTAATTTTTGACCAAAAAACACGAATAAAGGCTTTTTGGCAGAAAATATTTTTATAGGTATGTTTCTAATGATGTTTAGAGTCATTTGGGGGACCAAAGGCGAAAATTATTTTTTTGGTGAATTTTGATGAAATTTGCGTTAGGGACCCATAGAAGCGTAAATTGACGTTTTCATTTTTGACCAAAAAACACGAATAAAGGCTTTTTTGCAGAAAATATATTTATAGGTATGTTTCTAATGATGTTTAGAGTCATTTGGGGACCAAAGGCGAAAATTATTTTTTTGGTGAATTTTGATGAAATTTGCGTTAGGGATCCATAGAAGCCTAAATCGACGTTTTCATTTTTGACCAAAAAACACGAATAAAGGCTTTTTTGCAGAAAATATTTTATAGGTATGTTTCTAATGATGTTTAGAGTCATTTGGGGGACCAAAGGCGAAACTTATTTTTTTGGTGAATTTTGATGAAATTTGCGTTAGGGACCCATAGAAGCGTAAATTGACGTTTTCATTTTTGACCAAAAAACACGAATAAAGGCTTTTTTGCAGAAAATATATTTATAGGTATGTTTCTAATGATGTTTAGAGTCATTTGGGGACCAAAGGCGAAAATTATTTTTTTGGTGAATTTTGATGAAATTTGCGTTAGGGATCCATAGAAGCCTAAATTGACGTTTTCATTTTTGACCAAAAAACACGAATAAAGGCTTTTTTGCAGAAAATATTTTATAGGTATGTTTCTAATGATGTTTAGAGTCATTTGGGGGACCAAATGTGAAAATTATTTTTTTGGTGAACTTTGATGAAATTTGCGTTAGGACCCTTAAAAGCGTAAATTGACGTTTTCATTTTTGACCAAAAAACACGAATAAAGGCTTTTTTGCAGAAAGTATTTTTATAGGTATGTTTCTAATGATGTTTAGAGTCATTTGGGGGACCAAAGGCGAAACTTATTTTTTTGGTGAATTTTGATGAAATTTGCGTTAGGGATCCATAGAAGCCTAAATTGACGTTTTCATTTTTGACCAAAAAACACGAATAAAGGCTATTTTGCAGAAAATATTTTTATAGGTATGTTTCTAATGATATTTAGAGTCATTTGGGGGGACCAAAGGCGAAAATTATTTTTTTGGTGAATTTTGATGAAATTTGCGTAAGGACCTTTAGAAACGTAAATTGACGTTTTCATTTTTGACCAAAAAACACGAATAAAGGCTTTTTTGCAGAAAATATTTCATAGGTATGTTTCTAATGATGTTTAGAGTCATTTGGGGGACCAAAGGCGAAAATTATTTTTTTGGTGAACTTTGATGAAATTTGCGTTAGGGATCCATAGAAGCGTAAATCGACGTTTTCATTTTTGACCAAAAAAGACGAATAAAGGCTTTTTTGCAGAAAACATTTTTATAGGTATGTTTCTAATGATGTTTAGAGTCATTTGGGGGACCAAAGGCGAAAATTATTTTTTTGGTGAACTTTGATGAAATTTGCGTTAGGGACCCAAAGAAGCCTAAATTGACGTTTTCATTTTTGACCAAAAAACACGAATAAAGGCTTTTTTGCAGAAAATATATTTATATGGTATGTTTCTAATGATGTTTAGAGTCATTTGGGGGACCAAAGGCGAAAATTATTTTTTTGGTGAATTTTGATGAAATTTGCGTTAGGGACCCTTAGAAGCCTAAATTGACGTTTTCATTTTTGACCAAAAAACACGAATAAAGGCTTTTTTGCAAAAAATATTTTATAGGTATGTTTCTAATGATGTTTAGAGTCATTTTGGGGACCAAAGGCGAAAATTATTTTTTTGGTGAATTTTGATGAAATTTGCGTTAGGACCCTTAGAAAAGTAAATTGACGTTTTCATTTTTGACCAAAAAACACGAATAAAGGCTTTTTAGTCCGGTTGCCAGACCCCTGTTTTTTGGACAACCTTGCATTGCGGTATGTACAAAGTTTTTTTGCTGTTTCTTTACCTCCGAGACGTGCTCTTCAAGAATCTGAATGATGACACTCTGTCATCATTGGGCAATCCGCACAATATGCAAATTAAGGCCGCCATTACTGAAAATCTTGATTTCGTCATTATCTCCGTAACTATGCATGATATCAAATTAATGGTGGTGTCTATCCCCATGTTTAGAGGGGTAATGAATCAGATTAAGCCTTTTCAGTAAAGATCACAACAATAATTTATGCTAAATATGCAAATTAAGGCCGCCATTACTGAAAATCTTGTTTTCGTCAATATCTCAGTAACTATGCATGACATCAACTTAATTTTGGTGTCTATCCCCATGTTTAGAGGGGTAATGAATCAGGTTAAGCCTTTTCAGTAAAGATCACAACAATAATTTATGCTGAATATGCAAATTAAGGCCGCCATTACTGAAAATCTTGTTTTCGTCAATATCTCAGTAACTTTAATAACCATGCATGATATCAACTTAATTTTGGTGTCTATCCCCATGTTTAGAGGGGTAATGAATCAGATTAAGCCTTTTCAGTAAAGATCACAACAATAATTTATGCTGAATATGCAAGTTAAGGCCGCCATTACTGAAAATCTTGTTTTCGTCAATATCTCAGTAACTAATAACTATGCATGATAACAACTTAATTTTGGTGTCTATCCCCATGTTTAGAGGGGTAATGAATCAGATTAAGCCTATTCAGTAAAGGTCACAGCATAATTTGTGCTGAATATGTAAATTAAGGCTGCCATTACTCTAAGCAATGCATTGGTAAGAGGGTATGTCCATGCTGAACTTCAGAAGACTTGTCTTGTTCAGCTTATCTGAAAATTTCGATGTACATTTTCATTACAGATTCGACTCCTCAACACACGTTCTCGCAATGCTATTAACAGTTGTAGATAAGCATGGTAAAGATGCATGGTGCCAATGCCAAGACCTTTCGCTGCATAAGGAAGGACGAGATGATAGAACAGATAATCAAAGATATCCCCGTCTAGATACCATGGTACTAGAAAGCCAGACCTGCCTTCAAGTGAAGTGAATCGTTCTGTTTTACTGCTTCGAATGAAATAGGTTTACCAAATGATATTCTCGGAATTCATACCAAAGCTCAGGGGCATGCACATGCTCATGAGTTGTATTGACTTTCTTGGCGTATTGACGGCAGACAGTGGACTTGAGCATATCATGAAATCGTATGTTGGAGATGTGGCACACATGCTGTCGGGGACGAAATATCTCCAGAACTTAGAGCCCTTCAGTTAATGACAAAGGAACTGTTGCTTGCACATCAAAAGGAAGCGAATGTCATGAGATGCTTGGGGCCCGTGAAATGATTATGTAAGAAGCATCACAACTCGCCACTTAGTCCGAACCTGACAAAACCTGTCTTCATCATGTTGGTATTCGTTTTGGAAGACTGGCCACTCCATATCTGGACAGTAGAGCTAAAGATGCCCCGCTCTTTTGCTTCTGCTCACTTCAACTATGCGAGATACGGTTTGAAATACGTGAGGACATTGGAGCACCTCCCACCTGGAGACACTTCTGACTTGCATTGATCCTCTTGATCTTACTGGCCAACTCATTGATTTGAACTTGGATATCCGATAAGGACGCATTAAATCGCCAGGTCAGCTCTTTATTGATGTAACCATTCAAAATCTCAACTGCGTCATGTACGTTCACTCTTTCAGGTGCAATTACACCAATGACAACATTGATGATCACACTATAGCGAGATGACCAGTGGGATCCGGAGGATCGATGCAAGTCAGAAGTTTATCCTGTATCTTGACTCTGTATTTGGCATGCGAAGTGATGGTTGATACATGCTGTGTTCACCTCCCATGAAGGACTAAAGCACATTCAATGTCCTCAGGTAGTACTATCACAACCTAAAGCTCCTGTTGTTGAAGTGAGCAAAAGCAAACCAGTTTGGCATCATTTGCTCTACTTTTCTACATCATTTGCTCTACTGGTGGAATGGCCAGTCAGCCCCTCATTCCGCCCGCATGAAGACCATAATGATGAAGACAGGTTTTGTCAGATTCTGAACCAAGTGGCCAGTTGTAATGCTTCATTTTAAGTGATCCGAGCATCTTTTGTCATTAACCAAAGGGCTCTAAAGTTCTGTGGAACTTTCTTCCCCTTCATCCTCGTTCAGTCCTCATTCCTTCGTTAGCAAGCATCGGTCATGGCTGTGAGCATGGAGTCCGGGTGGGCTGGATTCATACCAATCAATGGCAGATACACGGCCTTGGTCGCTGGTTTCACCCTCTGCCCTTGCTCTCTACACAACTTAGTGTTGAAGCCATCGAACTCGATAGGGTTTGTGCTTGTGGCAACACAGTTAAAGAACTCGTAGTCTAAATGGAAGGTCCTGTCTGGATGGGCCATTATTCAAAGCGGTAAGACAGAATGATTCACTTCACTTGAAGGCAGCTCTGGCTTTTTAGGAACACGGTATCTCTTGATGGAGATTATCTGTTCTACCCTCTTGTCCTTCCTTATGCGGCGAAAGGCGAAAATTATTGTTGTGATCTTTACTGAAAAGGCTTAATCTGATTCATTACCCCTCTAAAAATGGAGATAGACACCAAAATTAATTTGATGTCATGCATAGTTACTGAGATATTGACGAAAACAAGATTGTCAGTAATGGCGGCCTTAATTTGCATATTCAGCATAAATTATTGTTGTGATCTTTACTGAAAAGGCTTAATCTGATTCATTACCCATCTAAACAGGGGGATAGACACCAAAATTAATTTGATATCATGCATAGTTATTAGTTACTAAGATATTGACGAAAACAAGATTTTCAGTAATGACGGCCTTAATTTGCAAATTCAGCATAAATTATTGTTGTGATCTTTACTGAAAAGGCTTAATCTGATACATTACCCCTCTAAACATGGGGATAGACACCAAAATTAATTTGATATCATGCATAGTTATGGAGATAATGACGAAATCAAGATTTTCAGTAATGGCGGCCTTAATTTGCATATTGTGCGGATTGCCCAATGATGACAGAGTGGCATCATTCAGATTCTTAAAGAGCACACCTCAGAGGTATAGAACCAGCAAAAAAACTTTGTACATACTGCAATGCACACTTATCAGTTCCTGCCACCGGACTATTTTTGCAGAAAATATTTTTATAGGTATGTTTCTAATGATGTTTAGAGTCATTTGGGGGACCAAAGGCGAAAATTATTTTTTTGGTGAACTTTGATGAAATTTGCGTTAGGGATCCATAGAAGCCTAAATTGACGTTTTCATTTTTGACCAAAAAACACGAAAAAAAGGCTTTTTTGCAGAAAATATTTTTATAGGTATGTTTCTAATGATGTTTAGAGTCATTTGGGGGACCAAAGGCGAAAATTATTTTTTTGGTGAATTTTGATGAAATTTGCGTTAGGGACCCATAGAAGTGTAAATTGACGTTTTCATTTTTGACCAAAATACACGAATAAAGGCTTTTTTGCAGAAAATATATTTATATGGTATGTTTCTAATGATGTTTAGAGTCATTTGGGGGACCAAAGGCGAAAATTATTTTTTTGGTGAATTTTGATGAAATTTGCGTTAGGGATCCATAGAAGCCTAAATTGACGTTTTCATTTTTGACCAAAAAACACGAATAAAGGCTTTTGGCAGAAAATATTTTTATAGGTATGTTTCTAATGATGTTTAGAGTCATTTGGGGGACCAAAGCCGAAAATAATTTTTTTGGTGAATTTTGATGAAATTTGCGTTAGGACCCTTAGAAGCGTAAATTGACGTTTTCATTTTTGACCAAAAAACACGAATAAAGGCTTTTTTGCAGAAAATATTTTTATAGGTATGTTTCTAATGATGTTTAGAGTCATTTGGGGGACCAAAGGCGAAATTATTTTTTTGGTGAATTTTGATGAAATTTGCGTTAGGGACCCTTAGAAGCGTAAATTGACGTTTTCATTTTTGACCAAAAAACACGATTAAAGGCTTTTTTGCAGAAAATATTTTTATAGGTATATTTCTAATGATGTTTAGAGTCATTTGGGGGACAAAAGGCGAACATTATTTTTTTTGTGAATTTTGATGAAATTTGCGTTAGGGACCCTTAGAAGCGTAAATTGACGTTTTCATTTTTGACCAAAAAACACGAATAAAGGCTTTTGGCAGAAAATATTTTTATAGGTATGTTTCTAATGATGTTTAGAGTCATTTGGGGGACCAAAGCCGAAAATTATTTTTTTGGTGAACTTTGATGAAATTTGCGTTAGGACCCTTAAAAGCGTAAATTGACTTTTTCATTTTTGACCAAAAAACACGAATAAAGGCTTTTTTGCAGAAAATATTTTTATAGGTATATTTCTAATGATATTTAGAGTCATTTGGGGGACAAAAGGCGAAAATTATTTTTTTGGTGAATTTTGATGAAATTTGCGTTAGGGACCCTTAGAAGCATAAATTGACGTTTTCATTTTTGACCAAAAAACACGAAAAAAGGCTTTTTTGCAGAAAATATTTTTATAGGTATGTTTCTAATGATGTTTAGAGTCATTTGGAGGACCAAAAGCGAACATTATTTTTTTGGTGAATTTTGATGAAATTTGCGTTAGGGACCCTTAGAAGCGTAAATTGACGTGTTCATTTTTGACCAAAAAACACGAATAAAGGCTTTTTTGCAGAAAATATTTTTATAGGTATGTTTCTAATGATGTTCAGAGTCATTTGGGGGACCAAAGGCGAAAATTATTTTTTTGGTGAATTTTGATGAAATTTGCGTTAGGGACCCATAGAAGTGTAAATTGACGTTTTCATTTTTGACCAAAATACACGAATAAAGGCTTTTTTGCAGAAAATATATTTATATGGTATGTTTCTAATGATGTTTAGAGTCATTTGGGGGACCAAAGGCGAAAATTATTTTTTTGGTGAATTTTGATGAAATTTGCGTTAGGGATCCATAGAAGCCTAAATTGACGTTTTCATTTTTGACCATAAAACATGAATAAAGGCTTTTGGCAGAAAATATTTTTATAGGTATGTTTCTAATGATGTTTAGAGTCATTTGGGGGACCAAAGCCGAAAATTATTTTTTTGGTGAATTTTGATGAAATTTGCGTTAGGACCCTTAGAAGCGTAAATTGACGTTTTCATTTTTGACCAAAAAACACGAATAAAGGCTTTTTTGCAGAAAATATTTTTATAGGTATGTTTCTAATGATGTTTAGAGTCATTTGGGGGACCAAAGGCGAAATTATTTTTTTGGTGAATTTTGATGAAATTTGCGTTAGGGACCCTTAGAAGCGTAAATTGACGTTTTCATTTTTGACCAAAAAACACGATTAAAGGCTTTTTTGCAGAAAATATTTTTATAGGTATATTTCTAATGATGTTTAGAGTCATTTGGGGGACAAAAGGCGAACATTATTTTTTTGGTGAATTTTGATGAAATTTGCGTTAGGGACCCTTAGAAGCGTAAATTGACGTTTTCATTTTTAACCAAAAAACACGAATAAAGGCTTTTGGCAGAAAATATTTTTATAGGTATGTTTCTAATGATGTTTAGAGTCATTTGGGGGACCAAAGCCGAAAATTATTTTTTTGGTGAACTTTGATGAAATTTGCGTTAGGACCCTTAAAAGCGTAAATTGACTTTTTCATTTTTGACCAAAAAACACGAATAAAGGCTTTTTTGCAGAAAATATTTTTATAGGTATGTTTCTAATGATGTTTAGAGTCATTTGGGGGACCAAAGGCGAAAATTATTTTTTTGGTGAATTTTGATGAAATTTGCGTTAGGGACCCATAGAAGTGTAAATTGACGTTTTCATTTTTGACCAAAATACACGAATAAAGGCTTTTTTGCAGAAAATATATTTATATGGTATGTTTCTAATGATGTTTAGAGTCATTTGGGGGACCAAAGGCGAAAATTATTTTTTTGGTGAATTTTGATGAAATTTGCGTTAGGGATCCATAGAAGCCTAAATTGACGTTTTCATTTTTTACCAAAAAACACGAATAAAGGCTTTTGGCAGAAAATATTTTTATAGGTATGTTTCTAATGATGTTTAGAGTCATTTGGGGGACCAAAGCCGAAAATTATTTTTTTGGTGAATTTTGATGAAATTTGCGTTAGGGTCCCTTAGAAGCGTAAATTGACGTTTTCATTTTTAACCAAAAAACAAGAATAAAGGCTTTTTTGCAGAAAATATTTTTATAGGTATGTTTCTAATGATGTTTAGAGTCATTTGGGGGACCAAAAGCGAACATTATTTTTTTGGTGAATTTTGATGAAATTTGCGTTAGGGACCCTTAGAAGCGTAAATTGACGTTTTCATTTTTGACCAACACGAATAAAGGCTTTTTTGCAGAAAATATTTTTATAGGTATATTTCTAATGATGTTTAGAGTCATTTGGGGGACCAAAGGCGAAAATTATTTTTTTGGTGAATTTTGATGAAATTTGCGATAGGGACCCTTAGAAGCGTAAATTGACGTTTTCATTTTTGACCAAAAAACACGAATAAAGGCTTTTTTGCAGGAAATATTTTAATAGGTATATTTCTAATGATGTTTAGAGTCATTTGGAGGACCAAAGGCGAAAATTATTGTTTTGGTGAATTTTGATGAAATTTGCGCTAGGGACCCTTAGAAGCGTAAATTGACGTTTTCATTTTTGACCAAAAAACAGGAATAAAGGCTTTTCTGCAGAAAGTATTTTCATAGGTATGTTTCTAATGATGTTTAGAGTCATTTGGGGGACCAAAGGCGAAAATTATTTTTTTGGTGAATTTTGATGAAATTTGCGTTAGGACCCTTAGAAAAGTAAATTGACGTTTTCATTTTTGACCAAAAAACACGAATAAAGGCTTTTTTGCAGAAAATATTTTTATAGGTATGTTTCTAATGATGTTTAGAGTCATTTGGGGGACCAAAGGCGAAAATTATTTTTTTGGTGAACTTTGATGAAATTTGCGTTAGGGATCCATAGAAGCCTAAATTGACGTTTTCATTTTTGACCAAAAAACACGAATAAAGGCTTTTTTGCAGAAAATATTTTTATAGGTTTGTTTCTAATGATGTTTAGAGTCATTTGGGGGACCAAAGGCGAAAATTATTTTTTTGGTGAATTTTGATGAAATTTGCGTTAGGACCTTTAGAAACGTAAATTGACGTTTTCATTTTTGACCAAAAAACACGAATAAAGGCTTTTTTGCAGAAAATATTTTGATAGGTATGTTTCTAATGATGTTTAGGGTCATTTGGGGGACCAAAGGCGAAAATTATTTTTTTGGTGAACTTTGATGAAATTTGCGTTAGGGATCCATAGAAGCGTAAATCGACGTTTTCATTTTTGACCAAAAAACACGAATAAAGGCTTTTTTGCAGAAAATATTTTATAGGTATGTTTCTAATGATGTTTAGTGTCATTTGGGGGACCAAATGTGAAAATTATTTTTTTCGTGAACTTTGATGAAATTTGCGTTAGGACCCTTAAAAGCGTAAATTGACTTTTTCATTTTTGACCAAAAAACACGAATAAAGGCTTTTTTGCAGAAAATATTTTTATAGGTATATTTCTAATGATATTTAGAGTCATTTGGGGGACAAAAGGCGACAATTATTTTTTTGGTGAATTTTGATGAAATTTGCGTTAGGGACCCTTAGAAGCGTAAATTGACGTTTTCATTTTTGACCAAAAAACAGGAATAAAGGCTTTTTTGCAGAAAATATTTTTATAGGTATGTTTCTAATGATGTTTAGAGTCATTTGGAGGACCAAAATCGAACATTATTTTTTTGGTGAATTTTGATGAAATTTGCGTTAGGGACCCTTAGAAGCGTAAATTGACGTTTTCATTTTTGACCAAAAAACACGAATAAAGGCTTTTTTGCAGAAAATATTTTTATAGGTATGTTTCTAATGATGTTCAGAGTCATTTGGGGGACCAAATGTGAAAATTATTTTTTTGGTGAATTTTGATGAAATTTGCGTTAGGGACCCTTAGAAGCGTAAATTGACGTTTTCATTTTTGACCAAAAAACACGAATAAAGGCTTTTGGCAGAAAATATTTTTATAGGTATGTTTCTAATGATGTTTAGAGTCATTTGGGGGACCAAAGCCGAAAATTATTTTGTTGGTGAATTTTGATGAAATTTGCGTTAGGACCCTTAGAAGCGTAAATTGACGTTTTCATTTTTGACCAACACGAATAAAGGCTTTTTTGCAGAAAATATTTTTATAGGTATATTTCTAATGATGTTTAGAGTCATTTGGGGGACCAAAGGCGAAAATTATTTTTTTGGTGAATTTTGATGAAATTTGGGTTAGGGACCCTTAGAAGCGTAAATTGACGTTTTCATTTTTGACCAAAAAACACGAATAAAGGCTTTTTTGCAGAAAATATTTTTATAGGTATGTTTCTAATGATGTTCAGAGTCATTTGGGGGACCAAAGGCGAAAATTATTTTTTTGGTGAATTTTGATGAAATTTGCGTTAGGGACCCTTAGAAGCGTAAATTGACGTTTTCATTTTTGACCAAAAAACACGAATAAAGGCTTTTTTGCAGAAAATATTTTTATAGGTATATTTCTAATGATGTTTAGAGTCATTTGGGGGACCAAAGCCGAAAATTATTTTTTTGGTGAATTTTGATGAAATTTGCGCTAGGGACCCTTAGAAGCGTAAATTGACGTTTTCATTTTTGACCAAAAAACACGAATAAAGGCTTTTCTGCAGAAAGTATTTTCATAGGTATGTTTCTAATGATGTTTAGAGTCATTTGGGGGACCAAAGGCGAAAATTATTTTTTTGGTGAATTTTGATGAAATTTGCGTTAGGACCCTTAGAAAAGTAAATTGACGTTTTCATTTTTGACCAAAAAACACGAATAAAGGCTTTTTTGCAGAAAATATTTTTATAGGTATGTTTCTAATGATGTTTAGAGTCATTTGGGGGACCAAAGGCGAACATTATTTTTTTGGTGAACTTTGATGAAATTTGCGTTAGGGACCCATAGAAGCCTAAATTGACGTTTTCATTTTTGACCAAAAAACACGAATAAAGGCTTTTTTGCAGAAAATATTTTTATAGGTATGTTTCTAATGATGTTTAGAGTCATTTGGGGGACCAAAGGCGAAAATTATTTTTTTGGTGAATTTTGATGAAATTTGCGTTAGGACCTTTAGAAACGTAAATTGACGTTTTCATTTTTGACCAAAAAACACGAATAAAGGCTTTTTTGCAGAAAATATTTTGATAGGTATGTTTCTAATGATGTTTAGGGTCATTTTGGGGACCAAAGGCGAAAATTATTTTTTTGGTGAACTTTGATGAAATTTGCGTTAGGGATCCATAGAAGCGTAAATCGACGTTTTCATTTTTGACCAAAAAACACGAATAAAGGCTTTTTTGCAGAAAATATTTTATAGGTATGTTTCTAATGATGTTTAGTGTCATTTGGGGGACCAAATGTGAAAATTATTTTTTTGGTGAACTTTGATGAAATTTGCGTTAGGACCCTTAAAAGCGTAAATTGACTTTTTCATTTTTGACCAAAAAACACGAATAAAGGCTTTTTTGCAGAAAATATTTTAATAGGTATATTTCTAATGATATTTAGAGTCATTTGGGGGACAAAAGGCGACAATTATTTTTTTGGTGAATTTTGATGAAATTTGCGTTATGGACCCTTAGAAGCGTAAATTGACGTTTTCATTTTTGACCAAAAAACAGGAATAAAGGCTTTTTTGCAGAAAATATTTTTATAGGTATGTTTCTAATGATGTTTAGAGTCATTTGGAGGACCAAAATCGAACATTATTTTTTTGGTGAATTTTGATGAAATTTGCGTTAGGGACCCTTAGAAGCGTAAATTGACGTTTTCATTTTTGACCAAAAAACACGAATAAAGGCTTTTTTGCAGAAAATATTTTTATAGGTATGTTTCTAATGATGTTTAGAGTCATTTTGGGGACCAAAGGCGAAAATTATTTTTTTTGTGAATTTTGATGAAATTTGCGTTAGGGACCCTTAGAAGCGTAAATTGACGTTTTCATTTTTGACCAAAAAACACGAATAAAGGCTTTTGGCAGAAAATATGTTTATAGGTATGTTTCTAATGATGTTTAGAGTCATTTGGGGGACCAAAGCCGAAAATTATTTTGTTGGTGAATTTTGATGAAATTTGCGTTAGGACCCTTAGAAGCGTAAATTGACGTTTTCATTTTTGACCAACACGAATAAAGGCTTTTTTGCAGAAAATATTTTTATAGGTATATTTCTAATGATGTTTAGAGTCATTTGGGGGACCAAAGGCGAAAATTATTTTTTTGGTGAATTTTGATGAAATTTGGGTTAGGGACCCTTAGAAGCGTAAATTGACGTTTTCATTTTTGACCAAAAAACACGAATAAAGGCTTTTTTGCAGAAAATATTTTTATAGGTATGTTTCTAATGATGTTCAGAGTCATTTGGGGGACCAAAGGCGAAAATTATTTTTTTGGTGAATTTTGATGAAATTTGCGTTAGGGACCCTTAGAAGCGTAAATTGACGTTTTCATTTTTGACCAAAAAACACGAATAAAGGCTTTTTTGCAGAAAATATTTTTATAGGTATATTTCTAATGATGTTTAGAGTCATTTGGGGGACAAAAGGCGAAAATTATTTTTTTGGTGAATTTTGATGAAATTTGCGTTAGGGACCCTTAGAAACGTAAATTGACGTTTTCATTTTTAACCAAAAAACACGAATAAAGGCTTTTGGCAGAAAATATTTTTATAGGTATGTTTCTAATGATGTTTAGAGTCATTTGGGGGACCAAAGCCGAAAATTATTTTTTTGGTGAATTTTGATGAAATTTGCGTTAGGACCCTTAGAAGCGTAAATTGACGTTTTCATTTTTGACCAACACGAATAAAGGCTTTTTTGCAGAAAATATTTTTATAGGTATATTTCTAATGATGTTTAGAGTCATTTGGGGGACCAAAGGCGAAAATTATTTTTTTGGTGAATTTTGATGAAATTTGCGATAGGGACCCTTAGAAGCGTAAATTGACGTTTTCATTTGTGACCAAAAAACACGAATAAAGGCTTTTTTGCAGAAAATATTTTATAGGTATGTTTCTAATGATGTTTAGTGTCATTTGGGGGACCAAATGTGAAAATTATTTTTTTGGTGAACTTTGATGAAATTTGCGTTAGGACCCTTAAAAGCGTAAATTGACTTATTCATTTTTGACCAAAAAACACGAATAAAGGCTTTTTTGCAGGAAATATTTTAATAGGTATGTTTCTAATGATGTTTAGAGTCATTTGGAGGACCAAAAGCGAACATTATTTTTTTGGTGAATTTTGATGAAATTTGCGTTAGGGACCCTTAGAAGCGTAAATTGACGTTTTCATTTTTGACCAAAAAACACGAATAAAGGCTTTTTTGCAGAAAATATTTTTATAGGTATGTTTCTAATGATGTTTAGAGTCATTTGGGGGACCAAAGGCGAAAATTATTTTTTTGGTGAATTTTGATGAAATTTGCGTTAGGGACCCTTAGAAACGTAAATTGACGTTTTCATTTTTAACCAAAAAACACGAATAAAGGCTTTTGGCAGAAAATATTTTTATAGGTATGTTTCTAATGATGTTTAGAGTCATTTGGGGGACCAAAGCCGAAAATTATTTTTTTGGTGAATTTTGATGAAATTTGCGTTAGGACCCTTAGAAGCGTAAATTGACGTTTTCATTTTTGACCAACACGAATAAAGGCTTTTTTGCAGAAAATATTTTTATAGGTATATTTCTAATGATGTTTAGAGTCATTTGGGGGACCAAAGGCGAAAATTATTTTTTTGGTGAATTTTGATGAAATTTGCGTTAGGGACCCTTAGAAGCGTTAATTGACGTTTTCATTTTTGACCAAAAAACACGAATAAAGGCTTTTTTGCAGAAAATATTTTTATAGGTATGTTTCTAATGATGTTTAGAGTCATTTGGGGGACCAAAGGCGAAAATTATTTTTTTGGTGAATTTTGATGAAATTTGCGTTAGGGACCCTTAGAAGCGTAAATTGACGTTTTCATTTTTGACCAAAAAACACGAATAAAGGCTTTTGGCAGAAAATATTTTTATAGGTATGTTTCTAATGATGTTTAGAGTCATTTGGGGGACCAAAGCCGAAAATTATTTTGTTGGTGAATTTTGATGAAATTTGCGTTAGGACCCTTAGAAGCGTAAATTGACGTTTTCATTTTTGACCAACACGAATAAAGGCTTTTTTGCAGAAAATATTTTTATAGGTATGTTTCTAATGATGTTTAGAGTCATTTGGGGGACCAAAGGCGAAAATTATTTTTTTGGTGAATTTTGATGAAATTTGCGTTAGGGACCCTTAGAAGCGTAAATTGACGTTTTCATTTTTGACCAAAAAACACGAATAAAGGCTTTTTTGCAGAAAATATTTTTATAGGTATGTTTCTAATGATGTTTAGAGTCATTTGGGGGACCAAAGGCGAAAATTATTTTTTTGGTGAATTTTGATGAAATTTGCGTTAGGGACCCTTAGAAGCGTAAATTGACGTTTTCATTTTTGACCAAAAAACACGAATAAAGGCTTTTTTGCAGAAAATATTTTTATAGGTATATTTCTAATGATGTTTAGAGTCATTTGGGGGACAAAAGGCGAAAATTATTTTTTTGGTGAATTTTGATGAAATTTGCGTTAGGGACCCTTAGAAACGTAAATTGACGTTTTCATTTTTAACCAAAAAACACGAATAAAGGCTTTTGGCAGAAAATATTTTTATAGGTATGTTTCTAATGATGTTTAGAGTCATTTGGGGGACCAAAGCCGAAAATTATTTTTTTGGTGAATTTTGATGAAATTTGCGTTAGGACCCTTAGAAGCGTAAATTGACGTTTTCATTTTTGACCAACACGAATAAAGGCTTTTTTGCAGAAAATATTTTTATAGGTATATTTCTAATGATGTTTAGAGTCATTTGGGGGACCAAAGGCGAAAATTATTTTTTTGGTGAATTTTGATGAAATTTGCGATAGGGACCCTTAGAAGCGTAAATTGACGTTTTCATTTGTGACCAAACAACACGAATAAAGGCTTTTTGGCAGAAAATATTTTATAGGTATGTTTCTAATGATGTTTAGTGTCATTTGGGGGACCAAATGTGAAAATTATTTTTTTGGTGAACTTTGATGAAATTTGCGTTAGGACCCTTAAAAGCATAAATTGACTTTTTCATTTTTGACCAAAAAACACGAATAAAGGCTTTTTTGCAGGAAATATTTTAATAGGTATATTTCTAATGATGTTTAGAATCATTTTGGGGACCAAAGGCGAAAATTATTGTTTTGGTGAATTTTGATGAAATTTGTGGTAGGGACCCTTAGAAGCGTAAATTGACGTTTTCATTTTTGACCAAAAAACACGAATAAAGGCTTTTTTGCAGAAAATATTTTTATAGGTATGTTTCTAATGATGTTTAGAGTCATTTGGGGGACCAAAGGCGAAAATTATTTTTTTGGTGAATTTTGATGAAATTTGCGTTAGGGACCCTTAGAAGCGTAAATTGACGTTTTCATTTTTGACCAAAAAACACGAATAAAGGCTTTTGGCAGAAAATATTTTTATAGGTATGTTTCTAATGATGTTTAGAGTCATTTGGGGGACCAAAGCCGAAAATTATTTTGTTGGTGAATTTTGATGAAATTTGCGTTAGGACCCTTAGAAGCGTAAATTGACGTTTTCATTTTTGACCAACACGAATAAAGGCTTTTTTGCAGAAAATATTTTTATAGGTATATTTCTAATGATGTTTAGAGTCATTTGGGGGACCAAAGGCGAAAATTACTTTTTTGGTGAATTTTGATGAAATTTGCGTTAGGGACCCTTAGAAGCGTAAATTGACGTTTTCATTTTTGACCAAAAAACACGAATAAAGGCTTTTTTGCAGAAAATATTTTTATAGGTATGTTTCTAATGATGTTTAGAGTCATTTGGGGGACCAAAGGCGAAAATTATTTTTTTGGTGAATTTTGATGAAATTTGCGTTAGGGACCCTTAGAAGCGTAAATTGACGTTTTCATTTTTGACCAAAAAACACGAATAAAGGCTTTTTTGCAGAAAATATTTTTATAGGTATATTTCTAATGATGTTTAGAGTCATTTGGGGGACAAAAGGCGAAAATTATTTTTTTGGTGAATTTTGATGAAATTTGCGTTAGGGACCCTTAGAAACGTAAATTGACGTTTTCATTTTTAACCAAAAAACACGAATAAAGGCTTTTGGCAGAAAATATTTTTATAGGTATGTTTCTAATGATGTTTAGAGTCATTTGGGGGACCAAAGCCGAAAATTATTTTTTTGGTGAATTTTGATGAAATTTGCGTTAGGACCCTTAGAAGCGTAAATTGACGTTTTCATTTTTGACCAACACGAATAAAGGCTTTTTTGCAGAAAATATTTTTATAGGTATATTTCTAATGATGTTTAGAGTCATTTGGGGGACCAAAGGCGAAAATTATTTTTTTGGTGAATTTTGATGAAATTTGCGATAGGGACCCTTAGAAGCGTAAATTGACGTTTTCATTTGTGACCAAACAACACGAATAAAGGCTTTTTGGCAGAAAATATTTTATAGGTATGTTTCTAATGATGTTTAGTGTCATTTGGGGGACCAAATGTGAAAATTATTTTTTTGGTGAACTTTGATGAAATTTGCGTTAGGACCCTTAAAAGCATAAATTGACTTTTTCATTTTTGACCAAAAAACACGAATAAAGGCTTTTTTGCAGGAAATATTTTAATAGGTATATTTCTAATGATGTTTAGAGTCATTTGGGGGACCAAAGGCGAAAATTATTGTTTTGGTGAATTTTGATGAAATTTGCGCTAGGGACCCTTAGAAGCGTAAATTGACGTTTTCATTTTTGACCAAAAAACACGAATAAAGGCTTTTCTGCAGAAAGTATTTTCATAGGTATGTTTCTAATGATGTTTAGAGTCATTTGGGGGACCAAAGGCGAAAATTATTTTTTGGTGAATTTTGATGAAATTTGCGTTAGGGACCCTTAGAAGCGTAAATTGACGTTTTCATTTTTAAACAAAAAACAAGAATAAAGGCTTTTTTGCAGAAAATATTTTTATAGGTATGTTTCTAATGATGTTTAGAGTCATTTGGGGGACCAAAAGCTAAAATTATTTTTTTGGTGAATTTTGATGAAATTTGCCTTAGGGACCCTTAGAAGCGTAAATTGACGTTTTCATTTTTGACCAAAAAACACGAATAAAGGCTTTTTTGCAGAAAATATTTTTATAGGTATGTTTCTAATGATGTTTAGAGTCATTTGGGGGACCAAAGGCGAAAATTATTTTTTTGGTGAATTTTGATGAAATTTGCGTTAGGGACCCTTAGAAGCGTAAATTGACGTTTTCATTTTTGACCAAAAAACACGAATAAAGGCTTTTTTGCAGAAAATATTTTATAGGTATGTTTCTAATGATGTTTAGTGTCATTTGGGGGACCAAATGTGAAAATTATTTTTTTGGTGAACTTTGATGAAATTTGCGTTAGGACCCTTAGAAGCGTAAATTGACGTTTTCATTTTTGAACAAAAAACACGAATAAAGGCTTTTTTGCAGAAAATATTTTTATAGGTATATTTCTAATGATGTTTAGAGTCATTTGGGGGACCAAAGGCGAAAATTATTTTTTTGGTGAATTTTGATGAAATTTGCGTTAGGACCCTTAGAAAAGTAAATTGACGTTTTCATTTTTGACCAAAAAACACGAATAAAGGCTTTTTTGCAGAAAATATTTTTATAGGTATGTTTCTAATGATGTTTAGAGTCATTTGGGGGACCAAAGGCGAAAATTATTTTTTTGGTGAACTTTGATGAAATTTGCGTTAGGGATCCATAGAAGCCTAAATTGACGTTTTCATTTTTGACCAAAAAACACGAATAAAGGCTTTTTTGCAGAAAATATTTTTATAGGTATGTTTCTAATGATGTTTAGAGTCATTTGGGGGACCAAAGGCGAAAATTATTTTTTTGGTGAATTTTGATGAAATTTGCGTTAGGACCTTTAGAAACGTAAATTGACGTTTTCATTTTTGACCAAAAAACACGAATAAAGGCTTTTTTGCAGAAAATATTTTTATAGGTATGTTTCTAATGATGTTTAGGGTCATTTTGGGGACCAAAGGCGAAAATTATTTTTTTGGTGAACTTTGATGAAATTTGCGTTAGGGATCCATAGAAGCGTAAATCGACGTTTTCATTTTTGACCAAAAAACACGAATAAAGGCTTTTTTGCAGAAAATATTTTATAGGTATGTTTCTAATGATGTTTAGTGTCATTTGGGGGACCAAATGTGAAAATTATTTTTTTGGTGAACTTTGATGAAATTTGCGTTAGGACCCTTAAAAGCGTAAATTGACTTTTTCATTTTTGACCAAAAAACACGAATAAAGGCTTTTTTGCAGAAAATATTTTAATAGGTATATTTCTAATGATATTTAGAGTCATTTGGGGGACAAAAGGCGACAATTATTTTTTTGGTGAATTTTGATGAAATTTGCGTTATGGACCCTTAGAAGCGTAAATTGACGTTTTCATTTTTGACCAAAAAACACGAATAAAGGCTTTTTTGCAGAAAATATTTTTATAGGTATGTTTCTAATGATGTTTAGAGTCATTTGGAGGACCAAAATCGAACATTATTTTTTTGGTGAATTTTGATGAAATTTGCGTTAGGGACCCTTAGAAGCGTAAATTGACGTTTTCATTTTTGACCAAAAAACACGAATAAAGGCTTTTTTGCAGAAAATATTTTTATAGGTATGTTTCTAATGATGTTTAGAGTCATTTGGGGGACCAAAGGCGAAAATTATTTTTTTTGTGAATTTTGATGAAATTTGCGTTAGGGACCCTTAGAAGCGTAAATTGACGTTTTCATTTTTGACCAAAAAACACGAATAAAGGCTTTTGGCAGAAAATATGTTTATAGGTATGTTTCTAATGATGTTTAGAGTCATTTGGGGGACCAAAGCCGAAAATTATTTTGTTGGTGAATTTTGATGAAATTTGCGTTAGGACCCTTAGAAGCGTAAATTGACGTTTTCATTTTTGACCAACACGAATAAAGGCTTTTTTGCAGAAAATATTTTTATAGGTATATTTCTAATGATGTTTAGAGTCATTTGGGGGACCAAAGGCGAAAATTATTTTTTTGGTGAATTTTGATGAAATTTGGGTTAGGGACCCTTAGAAGCGTAAATTGACGTTTTCATTTTTGACCAAAAAACACGAATAAAGGCTTTTTTGCAGAAAATATTTTTATAGGTATGTTTCTAATGATGTTTAGAGTCATTTGGGGGACCAAAGGCGAAAATTATTTTTTTGGTGAATTTTGATGAAATTTGCGTTAGGGACCCTTAGAAGCGTAAATTGACGTTTTCATTTTTGACCAAAAAACACGAATAAAGGCTTTTTTGCAGAAAATATTTTTATAGGTATATTTCTAATGATGTTTAGAGTCATTTGGGGGACAAAAGGCGAAAATTATTTTTTTGGTGAATTTTGATGAAATTTGCGTTAGGGACCCTTAGAAACGTAAATTGACGTTTTCATTTTTAACCAAAAAACACGAATAAAGGCTTTTGGCAGAAAATATTTTTATAGGTATGTTTCTAATGATGTTTAGAGTCATTTGGGGGACCAAAGCCGAAAATTATTTTTTTGGTGAATTTTGATGAAATTTGCGTTAGGACCCTTAGAAGCGTAAATTGACGTTTTCATTTTTGACCAACACGAATAAAGGCTTTTTTGCAGAAAATATTTTTATAGGTATATTTCTAATGATGTTTAGAGTCATTTGGGGGACCAAAGGCGAAAATTATTTTTTTGGTGAATTTTGATGAAATTTGCGATAGGGACCCTTAGAAGCGTAAATTGACGTTTTCATTTGTGACCAAAAAACACGAATAAAGGCTTTTTTGCAGAAAATATTTTATAGGTATGTTTCTAATGATGTTTAGTGTCATTTGGGGGACCAAATGTGAAAATTATTTTTTTGGTGAACTTTGATGAAATTTGCGTTAGGACCCTTAAAAGCGTAAATTGACTTATTCATTTTTGACCAAAAAACACGAATAAAGGCTTTTTTGCAGGAAATATTTTAATAGGTATGTTTCTAATGATGTTTAGAGTCATTTGGAGGACCAAAAGCGAACATTATTTTTTTGGTGAATTTTGATGAAATTTGCGTTAGGGACCCTTAGAAGCGTAAATTGACGTTTTCATTTTTGACCAAAAAACACGAATAAAGGCTTTTTTGCAGAAAATATTTTTATAGGTATGTTTCTAATGATGTTCAGAGTCATTTGGGGGACCAAAGGCGAAAATTATTTTTTTGGTGAATTTTGATGAAATTTGCGTTAGGGACCCTTAGAAACGTAAATTGACGTTTTCATTTTTAACCAAAAAACACGAATAAAGGCTTTTGGCAGAAAATATTTTTATAGGTATGTTTCTAATGATGTTTAGAGTCATTTGGGGGACCAAAGCCGAAAATTATTTTTTTGGTGAATTTTGATGAAATTTGCGTTAGGACCCTTAGAAGCGTAAATTGACGTTTTCATTTTTGACCAACACGAATAAAGGCTTTTTTGCAGAAAATATTTTTATAGGTATATTTCTAATGATGTTTAGAGTCATTTGGGGGACCAAAGGCGAAAATTATTTTTTTGGTGAATTTTGATGAAATTTGCGTTAGGGACCCTTAGAAGCGTAAATTGACGTTTTCATTTTTGACCAAAAAACACGAATAAAGGCTTTTTTGCAGAAAATATTTTTATAGGTATGTTTCTAATGATGTTTAGAGTCATTTGGGGGACCAAAGGCGAAAATTATTTTTTTGGTGAATTTTGATGAAATTTGCGTTAGGGACCCTTAGAAGCGTAAATTGACGTTTTCATTTTTGACCAAAAAACACGAATAAAGGCTTTTGGCAGAAAATATTTTTATAGGTATGTTTCTAATGATGTTTAGAGTCATTTGGGGGACCAAAGCCGAAAATTATTTTGTTGGTGAATTTTGATGAAATTTGCGTTAGGACCCTTAGAAGCGTAAATTGACGTTTTCATTTTTGACCAACACGAATAAAGGCTTTTTTGCAGAAAATATTTTTATAGGTATATTTCTAATGATGTTTAGAGTCATTTGGGGGACCAAAGGCGAAAATTATTTTTTTGGTGAATTTTGATGAAATTTGCGTTAGGGACCCTTAGAAGCGTTAATTGACGTTTTCATTTTTGACCAAAAAACACGAATAAAGGCTTTTTTGCAGAAAATATTTTTATAGGTATGTTTCTAATGATGTTCAGAGTCATTTGGGGGACCAAAGGCGAAAATTATTTTTTTGGTGAATTTTGATGAAATTTGCGTTAGGGACCCTTAGAAGCGTAAATTGACGTTTTCATTTTTGACCAAAAAACACGAATAAAGGCTTTTTTGCAGAAAATATTTTTATAGGTATATTTCTAATGATGTTTAGAGTCATTTGGGGGACAAAAGGCGAAAATTATTTTTTTGGTGAATTTTGATGAAATTTGCGTTAGGGACCCTTAGAAACGTAAATTGACGTTTTCATTTTTAACCAAAAAACACGAATAAAGGCTTTTGGCAGAAAATATTTTTATAGGTATGTTTCTAATGATGTTTAGAGTCATTTGGGGGACCAAAGCCGAAAATTATTTTTTTGGTGAATTTTGATGAAATTTGCGTTAGGACCCTTAGAAGCGTAAATTGACGTTTTCATTTTTGACCAACACGAATAAAGGCTTTTTTGCAGAAAATATTTTTATAGGTATATTTCTAATGATGTTTAGAGTCATTTGGGGGACCAAAGGCGAAAATTATTTTTTTGGTGAATTTTGATGAAATTTGCGATAGGGACCCTTAGAAGCGTAAATTGACGTTTTCATTTGTGACCAAACAACACGAATAAAGGCTTTTTGGCAGAAAATATTTTATAGGTATGTTTCTAATGATGTTTAGTGTCATTTGGGGGACCAAATGTGAAAATTATTTTTTTGGTGAACTTTGATGAAATTTGCGTTAGGACCCTTAAAAGCATAAATTGACTTTTTCATTTTTGACCAAAAAACACGAATAAAGGCTTTTTTGCAGGAATTATTTTAATAGGTATATTTCTAATGATGTTTAGAGTCATTTGGGGGACCAAAGGCGAAAATTATTGTTTTGGTGAATTTTGATGAAATTTGCGTTAGGGACCCTTAGAAGCGTAAATTGACGTTTTCATTTTTGACCAAAAAACACGAATAAAGGCTTTTTTGCAGAAAATATTTTTATAGGTATGTTTCTAATGATGTTCAGAGTCATTTGGGGGACCAAAGGCGAAAATTATTTTTTTGGTGAATTTTGATGAAATTTGCGTTAGGGACCCTTAGAAGCGTAAATTGACGTTTTCATTTTTGACCAAAAAACACGAATAAAGGCTTTTGGCAGAAAATATTTTTATAGGTATGTTTCTAATGATGTTTAGAGTCATTTGGGGGACCAAAGCCGAAAATTATTTTGTTGGTGAATTTTGATGAAATTTGCGTTAGGACCCTTAGAAGCGTAAATTGACGTTTTCATTTTTGACCAACACGAATAAAGGCTTTTTTGCAGAAAATATTTTTATAGGTATATTTCTAATGATGTTTAGAGTCATTTGGGGGACCAAAGGCGAAAATTATTTTTTTGGTGAATTTTGATGAAATTTGCGTTAGGGACCCTTAGAAGCGTAAATTGACGTTTTCATTTTTGACCAAAAAACACGAATAAAGGCTTTTTTGCAGAAAATATTTTTATAGGTATGTTTCTAATGATGTTTAGAGTCATTTGGGGGACCAAAGGCGAAAATTATTTTTTTGGTGAATTTTGATGAAATTTGCGTTAGGGACCCTTAGAAGCGTAAATTGACGTTTTCATTTTTGACCAAAAAACACGAATAAAGGCTTTTTTGCAGAAAATATTTTTATAGGTATATTTCTAATGATGTTTAGAGTCATTTGGGGGACAAAAGGCGAAAATTATTTTTTTGGTGAATTTTGATGAAATTTGCGTTAGGGACCCTTAGAAACGTAAATTGACGTTTTCATTTTTAACCAAAAAACACGAATAAAGGCTTTTGGCAGAAAATATTTTTATAGGTATGTTTCTAATGATGTTTAGAGTCATTTGGGGGACCAAAGCCGAAAATTATTTTTTTGGTGAATTTTGATGAAATTTGCGTTAGGACCCTTAGAAGCGTAAATTGACGTTTTCATTTTTGACCAACACGAATAAAGGCTTTTTTGCAGAAAATATTTTTATAGGTATATTTCTAATGATGTTTAGAGTCATTTGGGGGACCAAAGGCGAAAATTATTTTTTTGGTGAATTTTGATGAAATTTGCGATAGGGACCCTTAGAAGCGTAAATTGACGTTTTCATTTTTGACCAAACAACACGAATAAAGGCTTTTTGGCAGAAAATATTTTATAGGTATGTTTCTAATGATGTTTAGTGTCATTTGGGGGACCAAATGTGAAAATTATTTTTTTGGTGAACTTTGATGAAATTTGCGTTAGGACCCTTAAAAGCATAAATTGACTTTTTCATTTTTGACCAAAAAACACGAATAAAGGCTTTTTTGCAGGAAATATTTTAATAGGTATATTTCTAATGATGTTTAGAGTCATTTGGGGGACCAAAGGCGAAAATTATTGTTTTGGTGAATTTTGATGAAATTTGCGCTAGGGACCCTTAGAAGCGTAAATTGACGTTTTCATTTTTGACCAAAAAACACGAATAAAGGCTTTTCTGCAGAAAGTATTTTCATAGGTATGTTTCTAATGATGTTTAGAGTCATTTGGGGGACCAAAGGCGAAAATTATTTTTTGGTGAATTTTGATGAAATTTGCGTTAGGGACCCTTAGAAGCGTAAATTGACGTTTTCATTTTTGAACAAAAAACAAGAATAAAGGCTTTTTTGCAGAAAATATTTTTATAGGTATGTTTCTAATGATGTTTAGAGTCATTTGGGGGACCAAAGGCGAACATTTTTTTTGTGGTGAATTTTGATGAAATTTGCGTTAGGGACCCTTAGAAGCGTAAATTGACGTTTTCATTTTTGACCAAAAAACACGAATAAAGGCTTTTTTGCAGAAAATATTTTTATAGGTATGTTTCTAATGATGTTCAGAGTCATTTGGGGGACCAAAGGCGAAAATTATTTTTTTGGTGAATTTTGATGAAATTTGCGTTAGGGACCCTTAGAAGCGTAAATTGACGTTTTCATTTTTGACCAAAAAACACGAATAAAGGCTTTTTTGCAGAAAATATTTTTATAGGTATGTTTCTAATGATGTTTAGTGTCATTTGGGGGACCAAATGTGAAAATTATTTTTTTGGTGAACTTTGATGAAATTTGCGTTAGGACCCTTAGAAGCGTAAATTGACGTTTTCATTTTTGAACAAAAAACACGAATAAAGGCTTTTTTGCAGAAAATATTTTTATAGGTATATTTCTAATGATGTTTAGAGTCATTTGGGGGACCAAAGGCGAAAATTATTTTTTTGGTGAATTTTGATGAAATTTGCGTTTGGGACCCTTAGAAGCGTAAATTGACGTTTTCATTTTTGACCAAAAAACACGAATAAAGGCTTTTTTGCAGAAAATATTTTTATAGGTATATTTCTAATGATGTTTAGAGTCATTTGGGGGACAAAAGGCGAAAATTATTTTTTTGGTGAATTTTGATGAAATTTGCGTTAGGGACCCTTAGAAACGTAAATTGACGTTTTCATTTTTAACCAAAAAACACGAATAAAGGCTTTTGGCAGAAAATATTTTTATAGGTATGTTTCTAATGATGTTTAGAGTCATTTGGGGGACCAAAGCCGAAAATTATTTTTTTGGTGAATTTTGATGAAATTTGCGTTAGGACCCTTAGAAGCGTAAATTGACGTTTTCATTTTTGACCAACACGAATAAAGGCTTTTTTGCAGAAAATATTTTTATAGGTATATTTCTAATGATGTTTAGAGTCATTTGGGGGACCAAATGTGAAAATTATTTTTTTGGTGAACTTTGATGAAATTTGCGTTAGGACCCTTAAAAGCGTAAATTGACGTTTTCATTTTTGACCAAAAAACACGAATAAAGGCTTTTTTGCAGAAAGTATTTTTATAGGTATGTTTCTAATGATGTTTAGAGTCATTTGGGGGACCAAAGGCGAAACTTATTTTTTTGGTGAATTTTGATGAAATTTGCGTTAGGGATCCATAGAAGCCTAAATTGACGTTTTCATTTTTGACCAAAAAACACGAATAAAGGCTATTTTGCAGAAAATATTTTATAGGTATGTTTCTAATGATGTTTAGTGTCATTTGGGGGACCAAATGCGAAAATTATTGTTTTGGTGAATTTTGATGAAATTTGCGCTAGGGACCCTTAGAAGCGTAAATTGACGTTTTCATTTTTGACCAAAAAACACGAATAAAGGCTTTTCTGCAGAAAGTATTTTTATAGGTATGTTTCTAATGATGTTTAGAGTCATTTGGGGGACCAAAGGCGAAAATTATTTTTTGGTGAGTTTTGATGAAATTTGCGTTAGGGACCCTTAGAAGCGTAAATTGACGTTTTCATTTTTGACCAAAAAACAAGAATAAAGGCTTTTTTGCAGAAAATATTTGTATAGGTATGTTTCTAATGATGTTTAGAGTCATTTGGAGGACCAAAAGCGAACATTATTTTTTTGGTGAATTTTGATGAAATTTGCGTTAGGGACCCTTAGAAGCGTAAATTGACGTTTTCATTTTTGACCAAAAAACACGAATAAAGGCTTTTTTGCAGAAAATATTTTCAAAGGTATATTTCTAATGATGTTTAGAGTCATTTGGGGGACCAAAGGCGAAAATTATTTTTTTGGTTAATTTTGATGAAATTTGCGTTAGGGACCCTTAGAAGCGTAAATTGACGTTTTCATTTTTGACCAAAAAACACGAATAAAGGCTTTTTTGCAGAAAATATTTTATAGGTATGTTTCTAATGATATTTAGAGTCATTTGGGGGACCAAAGGCGAAAATTATTTTGTTGGTGAATTTTGATGAAATTTGCGTTAGGGACCCTTAGAAGCGTAAATTGACGTTTTCATTTTTGACCAAAAAACACGAATAAAGGCTTTTTTGCAGAAAATATTTTATAGGTATGTTTCTAATGATGTTTAGTGTCATTTGGGGGACCAAATGCGAAAATTATTGTTTTGGTGAATTTTGATGAAATTTGCGCTAGGGACCCTTAGAAGCGTAAATTGACGTTTTCATTTTTGACCAAAAAACACGAATAAAGGCTTTTCTGCAGAAAGTATTTTTATAGGTATGTTTCTAATGATGTTTAGAGTCATTTGGGGGACCAAAGGCGAAAATTATTTTTTGGTGAATTTTGATGAAATTTGCGTTAGGGACCCTTAGAAGCGTAAATTGACGTTTTCATTTTTGACCAAAAAACAGGAATAAAGGCTTTTTTGCAGAAAATATTTGTATAGGTATGTTTCTAATGATGTTTAGAGTCATTTGGAGGACCAAAAGCGAAAATTATTTTTTTTGTGAATTTTGATGAAATTTGCGTTAGGACCCTTAGAAGCGTAAATTGACGTTTTCATTTTTGACCAACACGAATAAAGGCTTTTTTGCAGAAAATATTTTTATAGGTATATTTCTAATGATGTTTAGAGTCATTTGGGGGACCAAAGGCGAAAATTATTTTTTTGGTGAATTTTGATGAAATTTGCGATAGGGACCCTTAGAAGCGTAAATTGACGTTTTCATTTGTGACCAAAAAACACGAATAAAATCTTTTTTGCAGAAAATATTTTATAGGTATGTTTCTAATGATGTTTAGTGTCATTTGGGGGACCAAATGTGAAAATTATTTTTTTGGTGAACTTTGATGAAATTTGCGTTAGGACCCTTAAAAGAGTAAATTGACTTTTTCATTTTTGACCAAAAAACACGAATAAAGGCTTTTTTGCAGGAAATATTTTAATAGGTATATTTCTAATGATGTTTAGAGTCATTTGGGGGACCAAAGGCGAAAATTATTGTTTTGGTGAATTTTGATGAAATTTGCGTTAGGGACCCTTAGAAGCGTAAATTGACGTTTTCGTTTTTAAACAAAAAACAAGAATAAAGGCTTTTTTGCAGAAAATATTTTTATAGGTATGTTTCTAATGATGTTCAGAGTCATTTGGGGGACCAAAGGCGAAAATTATTTTTTTGGTGAATTTTGATGAAATTTGCGTTAGGGACCCTTAGAAGCGTAAATTGACGTTTTCATTTTTGACCAAAAAACACGAATAAAGGCTTTTTTGCAGAAAATATTTTTATAGGTATGTTTCTAATGATGTTTAGTGTCATTTGGGGGACCAAATGTGAAAATTATTTTTTTGGTGAACTTTGATGAAATTTGCGTTAGGACCCTTAAAAGCGTAAATTGACTTTTTCATTTTTGACCAAAAAACACGAATAAAGGCTTTTTTGCAGGAAATATTTTAATAGGTATATTTCTAATGATGTTTAGAGTCATTTGGGGGACCAAAGGCGAAAATTATTGTTTTGGTGAATTTTGATGAAATTTGCGCTAGGGACCCTTAGAAGCGTAAATTGACGTTTTCATTTTTGACCAAAAAACACGAATAAAGGCTTTTCTGCAGAAAGTATTTTCATAGGTATGTTTCTAATGATGTTTAGAGTCATTTGGGGGACCAAAGGCGAAAATTATTTTTTGGTGAATTTTGATTAAATTTGCGTTAGGGACCCTTAGAAGCGTAAATTGACGTTTTCATTTTTAACCAAAAAACAAGAATAAAGGCTTTTTTGCAGAAAATATTTTTATAGGTATGTTTCTAATGATGTTTAGAGTCATTTGGGGGACCAAAAGCGAACATTATTTTTTTGGTGAATTTTGATGAAATTTGCGTTAGGGACCCTTAGAAGCGTAAATTGACGTTTTCATTTTTGACCAAAAAACACGAATAAAGGCTTTTTTGCAGAAAATATTTTAATAGGTATGTTTCTAATGATGTTCAGAGTCATTTGGGGGACCAAAGGCGAAAATTATTTGTTTGGTGAATTTTGATGAAATTTGCGTTAGGGACCCTTAGAAGCGTAAATTGACGTTTTCATTTTTGACCAAAAAACACGAATAAAGGCTTTTTTGCAGAAAATATTTTTATAGGTATGTTTCTAATGATGTTTAGTGTCATTTGGGGGACCAAATGTGAAAATTATTTTTTTGGTGAACTTTGCTGAAATTTGCGTTAGGACCCTTAAAAGCGTAAATTGACTTTTTCATTTTTGACCAAAAAACACGAATAAAGACTTTTTTGCAGAAAATATTTTTATAGGTATATTTCTAATGATGTTTAGAGTCATTTGGGGGACCAAAGGCGAAAATTATTTTTTTGGTGAATTTTGATGAAATTTGCGTTAGGGACCCTTAGAAGCGTAAATTGACGTTTTCATTTTTGACCAAAAAACACGAATAAAGGCTTTTTTGCAGAAAATATTATATAGGTATGTTTCTAATGATATTTAGAGTCATTTGGGGGACCAAAGGCGAAAATTATTTTGTTGGTGAATTTTGATGAAATTTGCGTTAGGGACCCTTAGAAGCGTAAACTGACTTTTGCATTTTTGACCCAAAAACACGAATAAAGGCTTTTTTGCAGAAAATATTTGTATTTTTATGTTTCTAATGATGTTCAGAGTCATTTGGGGGACCAAAGGCGAAAATTATTTTTTTGGTGAATTTTGATGAAATTTGCGTTAGGGACCCTTAGAAGCTTGAATTGACGTTTTCATTTTTGACAAAAAAACACGAATAAAGGCTTTTTTGCAGAAAATATTTTTATAGGTATATTTCTAATGATGTTTAGAGTCATTTGGGGGACCAAAGCCGAAAATTATTGTTTCGGTGAATTTTGATGAAATTTGCGTTAGAAGCGTAAATTGACGTTTTCATTTTTGACCAAAAAACATGAATAAAGGCTTTTTTGCAGAAAATATTATATAGGTATGTTTCTAATGATATTTAGAGTCATTTGGGGGACCAAAGGCGAAAATTATTTTTTTGGTGAATTTTGATGAAATTTGCGTTAGGGACCCTTAGAAGCGTAAATTGACGTTTTCATTTTTGACCAAAAAACACGAATAAAGGCTTTTTTGCAGAAAATATTTTTAAAGGTATATTTCTAATGATGTTTAGAGTCATTTGGGGTACCAAAGGCGAAAATTATTTTTTTGGTGAATTTTGATGAAATTTGCGTTAGGGACCCTTAGAAGTGTAAATTGACGTTTTCATTTTTGACCAAAAAACACGAATAAAGGCTTTTTTGCAGAAAATATTTTATAGGTATGTTTCTAATGATATTTAGAGTCATTTGGAGGACCAAAGGCGAAAATTATTTTGTTGGTGAATTTTGATGAAATTTGCGTTAGGGACCCTTAGAAGCGTAAATTGACGTTTTCATTTTTGACCAAAAAACACGAATAAAGGCTTTTTTGCAGAAAATATTTTATAGGTATGTTTCTAATGATGTTTAGTGTCATTTGGGGGACCAAATGCGAAAATTATTGTTTTGGTGAATTTTGATGAAATTTGCGCTAGGGACCCTTAGAAGCGTAAATTGACGTTTTCATTTTTGACCAAAAAACACGAATAAAGGCTTTTCTGCAGAAAGTATTTTTATAGGTATGTTTCTAATGATGTTTAGAGTCATTTGGGGGACCAAAGGCGAAAATTATTTTTTGGTGAGTTTTGATGAAATTTGCGTTAGGGACCCTTAGAAGCGTAAATTGACGTTTTCATTTTTGAACAAAAAACACGAATAAAGGCTTTTTTGCAGGAAATATTTTAATAGGTATATTTCTAATGATGTTTAGAGTCATTTGGGGGACCAAAGGCGAAAATTATTGTTTTGGTGAATTTTGATGAAATTTGCGCTAGGGACCCTTAGAAGCGTAAATTGACGTTTTCATTTTTGACCAAAAAACACGAATAAAGGCTTTTTTGCAGAAAATATTTTTATAGGTATGTTTCTAATGATATTCAGAGTCATTTGGGGGACCAAAGGCGAAAATTATTTGTTTGGTGAATTTTGATGAAATTTGCGTTAGGGACCCTTAGAAGCGTAAATTGACGTTTTCATTTTTGACCAAAAAACACGAATAAAGGCTTTTTTGCAGAAAATATTTTTATAGGTATGTTTCTAATGATGTTTAGTGTCATTTGGGGGACCAAATGTGAAAATTATTTTTTTGGTGAACTTTGCTGAAATTTGCGTTAGGACCCTTAAAAGCGTAAATTGACTTTTTCATTTTTGACCAAAAAACACGAATAAAGACTTTTTTGCAGAAAATATTTTTATAGGTATATTTCTAATGATGTTTAGAGTCATTTGGGGGACCAAAGGCGAAAATTATTTTTTTGGTGAATTTTGATGAAATTTGCGTTAGGGACCCTTAGAAGCGTAAATTGACGTTTTCATTTTTGACCAAAAAACACGAATAAAGGCTTTTTTGCAGAAAATATTATATAGGTATGTTTCTAATGATATTTAGAGTCATTTGGGGGACCAAAGGCGAAAATTATTTTGTTGGTGAATTTTGATGAAATTTGCGTTAGGGACCCTTAGAAGCGTAAACTGACTTTTTCATTTTTGACCCAAAAACACGAATAAAGGCTTTTTTGCAGAAAATATTTGTATTTTTATGTTTCTAATGATGTTCAGAGTCATTTGGGGGACCAAAGGCGAAAATTATTTTTTTGGTGAATTTTGATGAAATTTGCGTTAGGGACCCTTAGAAGCGTGAATTGACGTTTTCATTTTTGACAAAAAAACACGAATAAAGGCTTTTTTGCAGAAAATATTTTTATAGGTATATTTCTAATGATGTTTAGAGTCATTTGGGGGACCAAAGGCGAAAATTATTTTTTTGGTGAATTTTGATGAAATTTGCGTTAGGGACCCTTAGAAGCGTAAATTGACGTTTTCATTTTTGACCAAAAAACACGAATAAAGGCTTTTTTGCAGAAAATATTATATAGGTATGTTTCTAATGATATTTAGAGTCATTTGGGGGACCAAAGGCGAAAATTATTTTGTTGGTGAATTTTGATAAAATTTGCGTTAGGGACCCTTAGAAGCGTAAACTGACTTTTGCATTTTTGACCCAAAAACACGAATAAAGGCTTTTTTGCAGAAAATATTTGTATTTTTATGTTACTAATGATGTTCAGAGTCATTTGGGGGACCAAAGGCGAAAATTATTTTTTTGGTGAATTTTGATGAAATTTGCGTTAGGGACCCTTAGAAGCGTAAATTGACGTTTTCATTTTTGACCAAAAAACACGAATAAAGGCTTTTTTGCAGAAAATATTATATAGGTATGTTTCTAATGATATTTAGAGTCATTTGGGGGACCAAAGGCGAAAATTATTTTTTTGGTGAATTTTGATGAAATTTGCGTTAGGGACCCTCAGAAGCGTCAATTGACGTTTTCATTTTTAACCAAAAAACACGAATAAAGGCTTTTGGCAGAAAATATTTTTATAGGTATGTTTCTAATGATGTTTAGAGTCATTTGGGGGACCAAAGCCGAAAATTATTGTTTCGGTGAATTTTGATGAAATTTGCGTTAGAAGCGTAAATTGACGTTTTCATTTTTGACCAAAAAACATGAATAAAGGCTTTTTTGCAGAAAATATTATATAGGTATGTTTCTAATGATATTTAGAGTCATTTGGGGGACCAAAGGCGAAAATTATTTTTTTGGTGAATTTTGATGAAATTTGCGTTAGGGACCCTTAGAAGCGTAAATTGACGTTTTCATTTTTGACCAAAAAACACGAATAAAGGCTTTTTTGCAGAAAATATTTTTAAAGGTATATTTCTAATGATGTTTAGAGTCATTTGGGGTACCAAGGCGAAAATTATTTTTTTGGTGAATTTTGATGAAATTTGCGTTAGGGACCCTTAGAAGCGTAAATTGACGTTTTCATTTTTGACCAAAAAACACGAATAAAGGCTTTTTTGCAGAAAATATTTTATAGGTATGTTTCTAATGATATTTAGAGTCATTTGGGGGACCAAAGGCGAAAATTATTTTGTTGGTGAATTTTGATGAAATTTGCGTTAGGGACCCTTAGAAGCGTAAATTGACGTTTTCATTTTTGACCAAAAAACACGAATAAAGGCTTTTTTGCAGAAAATATTTTATAGGTATGTTTCTAATGATGTTTAGTGTCATTTGGGGGACCAAATGCGAAAATTATTGTTTTGGTGAATTTTGATGAAATTTGCGCTAGGGACCCTTAGAAGCGTAAATTGACGTTTTCATTTTTGACCAAAAAACACGAATAAAGGCTTTTCTGCAGAAAGTATTTTTATAGGTATGTTTCTAATGATGTTTAGAGTCATTTGGGGGACCAAAGGCGAAAATTATTTTTTGGTGAGTTTTGATGAAATTTGCGTTAGGGACCCTTAGAAGCGTAAATTGACGTTTTCATTTTTGACCAAAAAACAAGAATAAAGGCTTTTTTGCAGAAAATATTTGTATAGGTATGTTTCTAATGATGTTTAGAGTCATTTGGAGGACCAAAAGCGAACATTATTTTTTTGGTGAATTTTGATGAAATTTGCGTTAGGGACCCTTAGAAGCGTAAATTGACGTTTTCATTTTTGACCAAAAAACACGAATAAAGGCTTTTTTGCAGAAAATATTTTCAAAGGTATATTTCTAATGATGTTTAGAGTCATTTGGGGGACCAAAGGCGAAAATTATTTTTTTGGTGAATTTTGATGAAATTTGCGTTAGGGACCCTTAGAAGCGTAAATTGACGTTTTCATTTTTGACCAAAAAACACGAATAAAGGCTTTTTTGCAGAAAATATTTTATAGGTATGTTTCTAATGATATTTAGAGTCATTTGGGGGACCAAAGGCGAAAATTATTTTGTTGGTGAATTTTGATGAAATTTGCGTTAGGGACCCTTAGAAGCGTAAATTGACGTTTTCATTTTTGACCAAAAAACACGAATAAAGGCTTTTTTGCAGAAAATATTTTATAGGTATGTTTCTAATGATATTTAGAGTCATTTGGGGGACCAAAGGCGAAAATTATTTTGTTGGTGAATTTTGATGAAATTTGCGTTAGGGACCCTTAGAAGCGTAAATTGACGTTTTCATTTTTGACCAAAAAACACGAATAAAGGCTTTTTTGCAGAAAATATTTTCAAAGGTATATTTCTAATGATGTTTAGAGTCATTTGGGGGACCAAAGGCGAAAATTATTTTTTTGGTGAATTTTGATGAAATTTGCGTTAGGGACCCTTAGAAGCGTAAATTGACGTTTTCATTTTTGACCAAAAAACACGAATAAAGGCTTTTTTGCAGAAAATATTTTATAGGTATGTTTCTAATGATATTTAGAGTCATTTGGGGGACCAAAGGCGAAAATTATTTTGTTGGTGAATTTTGATGAAATTTGCGTTAGGGACCCTTAGAAGCGTAAATTGACGTTTTCATTTTTGACCAAAAAACACGAATAAAGGCTTTTTTGCAGAAAATATTTTATAGGTATGTTTCTAATGATGTTTAGTGTCATTTGGGGGACCAAATGCGAAAATTATTGTTTTGGTGAATTTTGATGAAATTTGCGCTAGGGACCCTTAGAAGCGTAAATTGACGTTTTCATTTTTGACCAAAAAACACGAATAAAGGCTTTTCTGCAGAAAGTATTTTTATAGGTATGTTTCTAGTGATGTTTAGAGTCATTTGGGGGACCAAAGGCGAAAATTATTTTTTGGTGAATTTTGATGAAATTTGCGTTAGGGACCCTTAGAAGCGTAAATTGACGTTTTCATTTTTGACCAAAAAACAGGAATAAAGGCTTTTTTGCAGAAAATATTTGTATAGGTATGTTTCTAATGATGTTTAGAGTCATTTGGAGGACCAAAAGCGAACATTATTTTTTTGGTGAATTTTGATGAAATTTGCGTTAGGGACCCTTAGAAGCGTAAATTGACGTTTTCATTTTTGACCAAAAAACACGAATAAAGGCTTTTTTGCAGAAAATATTTTATAGGTATGTTTCTAATGATGTTTAGTGTCATTTGGGGGACCAAATGCGAAAATTATTGTTTTGGTGAATTTTGATGAAATTTGCGCTAGGAACCCTTAGAAGCGTAAATTGACGTTTTCTTTTTTGACCAAAAAACACGAATAAAGGCTTTTCTGCAGAAAGTATTTTCATAGGTATGTTTCTAATGATGTTTAGAGTCATTTGGGGGACCAAAGGCGAAAATTATTTTTTGGTGAATTTTTATGAAATTTGCGTTAGGGACCCTTAGAAGCGTAAATTGACGTTTTCATTTTTGACCAAAAAACACGAATAAAGGCTTTTTTGCAGAAAATATTTTATAGGTATGTTTCTAATGATGTTTAGTGTCATTTGGGGGACCAAATGCGAAAATTATTGTTTTGGTAAATTTTGATGAAATTTGCGCTAGGGACCCTTAGAAGCGTAAATTGACGTTTTCATTTTTGACCAAAAAACACGAATAAAGGCTTTTCTGCAGAAAGTATTTTTTATAGGTATGTTTCTAATGATGTTTAGAGTCATTTGGGGGACCAAAGGCGAAAATTATTTTTTGGTGAATTTTGATGAAATTTGCGTTAGGGACCCTTAGAAGCGTAAATTGACGTTTTCATTTTTGACCAAAAAACAAGAATAAAGGCTTTTTTGCAGAAAATATTTGTATAGGTATGTTTCTCATGATGTTTAGAGTCATTTGGAGGACCAAAAGCGAACATTATTTTTAGGTGAATTTTGATGAAATTTGCGTTAGGGACCCTTAGAAGCGTAAATTGACGTTTTCATTTTTGACCAAAAAACACGAATAAAGGCTTTTCTGCAGAAAATATTTTATAGGTATGTTTCTAATGATGTTTAGTGTCATTTGGGGGACCAAAGGCGAAAATTATTGTTTTGGTGAATTTTGATGAAATTTGCGCTAGGAACCCTTAGAAGCGTAAATTGACGTTTTCATTTTTGACCAAAAAACACGAATAAAGGCTTTTCTGCAGAAAATATTTTATAGGTATGTTTCTAATGATGTTTAGTGTCATTTGGGGGACCAAAGGCGAAAATTATTGTTTTGGTGAATTTTGATGAAATTTGCGCTAGGAACCCTTAGAAGCGTAAATTGACGTTTTCATTTTTGACCAAAAAACACGAATAAAGGCTTTTCTGCAGAAAGTATTTGTATAGGTATGTTTCTAATGATGTTTAGAGTCATTTGGGGGACCAAAGGCGAACATTATTTTTTGGTGAATTTTGATGAAATTTGCGTTAGGGACCCTTAGAAGCGTAAATTGACGTTTTCATTTTTGACCAAAAAACACGAATAAAGGCTTTTTTGCAGAAAATATTTTATAGGTATGTTTCTAATGATGTTTAGTGTCATTTGGGGGACCAAATGCGAAAATTATTGTTTTGGTGAATTTTGATGAAATTTGCGCTAGGGACCCTTAGAAGCGTAAATTGACGTTTTCATTTTTGACCAAAAAACACGAATAAAGGCTTTTCTGCAGAAAGTATTTTTATAGGTATGTTTCTAATGATGTTTAGAGTCATTTGGGGGACCAAAGGCGAAAATTATTTTTTGGTGAATTTTGATGAAATTTGCGTAAGGGACCCTTAGAAGCGTAAATTGACGTTTTCATTTTTGACCAAAAAACAAGAATAAAGGCTTTTTTGCAGAAAATATTTGTATAGGTATGTTTCTAATGATGTTTAGAGTCATTTGGAGGACCAAAAGCGAACATTATTTTTTTGGTGAATTTTGATGAAATTTGCGTTAGGGACCCTTAGAAGCGTAAATTGACGTTTTCATTTTTGACCAAAAAACACGAATAAAGGCTTTTTTGCAGAAAATATTTTATAGGTATGTTTCTAATGATGTTTAGTGTCATTTGGGGGACCAAATGTGAAAATTATTTTGTTGGTGAAGTTTGATGAAATTTGCGCTAGGAACCCTTAGAAGCGTAAATTGACGTTTTCATTTTTGACCAAAAAACACGAATAAAGGCTTTTCTGCAGAAAGTATTTTCATAGGTATGTTTCTAATGATGTTTAGAGTCATTTGGGGGACCAAAGGCGAAAATTATTTTTTGGTGAATTTTTATGAAATTTGCGTTAGGGACCCTTAGAAGCGTAAATTGACGTTTTCATTTTTGACCAAAAAACACGAATAAAGGCTTTTTTGCAGAAAATATTTTATAGGTATGTTTCTAATGATGTTTAGAGTCATTTGGGGGACCAAAGGCGAAAATTATTTTTTGGTGAATTTTGATGAAATTTGCGTTAGGGACCCTTAGAAGCGTAAATTGACGTTTTCATTTTTGACCAAAAAACAAGAATAAAGGCTTTTTTGCAGAAAATATTTGTATAGGTATGTTTCTAATGATGTTTAGAATCATTTGGGGGACCAAATGCGAAAATTATTGTTTTGGTGAATTTTGATGAAATTTGCGCTAGGAACCCTTAGAAGCGTAAATTGACGTTTTCATTTTTGACCAAAAAACACGAATAAAGGCTTTTCTGCAGAAACTATTTTCATAGGTATGTTTCTAATGATGTTTAGGGTCATTTGGGGGACCAAAGGCGAAAATTATTTTTTGGTGAATTTTGATAAAATTTGCGTTAGGGACCCTTAGAAGCGTAAATTGACGTTTTCATTTTTGACCAAAAAACACGAATAAAGGCTTTTTTGCAGAAAATATTTTTAAAGGTATGTTTCTAATGATGTTTAGGGTCATTTGGGGGACCAAAGGCGAAAATTATTTTTTGGTGAATTTTGATAAAATTTTCGTTAGGACCCTTAGAAGCGTAAATTGACTTTTTCATTTTTGACCAAAAACACGAATAAAGGCTTTTTTGCAGAAAATATTTTATAGGTATGTTTCTAATGATGTTCAGAGTCATTTGGGTTACCAAATGCGAAAATTATTTTGTTGGTGAACTTTGTTGAAATTTTCGTTAGGACCCTTAGAAGCGTAAATTGACGTTTTCATTTTTAACCAAAAAAAAAGAAAAAAGGCATTTTCTGAAGAAAATATTTTCATAGGTATGTTTCTAATGATGTTTAGTGTCATTTGGGTAACCAAATGTGAAAATTATTTTGTTGGTGAATTTTGATGAAATTTGCGTTAGGGACCCTTAGAAGCGTAAATTGACGTTTTCATTTTTGACCAAAAAACACGAATAAAGGCTTTTTTGCAGAAAATATTTTATAGGTATGTTTCTAATGATGTTTAGTGTCATTTGGGGGACCAAATGCGAAAATTATTGTTTTGGTGAATTTTGATGAAATTTGCGCTAGGGACCCTTAGAAGCGTAAATTGACGTTTTCATTTTTGACCAAAAAACACGAATAAAGGCTTTTCTGCAGAAACTATTTTCATAGGTATGTTTCTAATGATGTTTAGGGTCATTTGGGGGACCAAAGGCGAAAATTATTTTTTGGTGAATTTTGATAAAATTTGCGTTAGGGACCCTTAGAAGCGTAAATTGACGTTTTCATTTTTGACCAAAAAACACGAATGTTTAGAGTCATTTGGGGGACCAAAGGCGAAAATTATTTTTTTGGTGAATTTTGATGAAATTTGCGTTAGGGACCCTTAGAAGCGTAAATTGACGTTTTCATTTTTGACCAAAAAACACGAATAAAGGCTTTTTTGCAGAAAATATTTTATAGGTATGTTTCTAATGATAGTTAGAGTCATTTGGGGGACCAAAGGCGAAAATTATTTTGTTGGTGAATTTTGATGAAATTTGCGTTAGGGACCCTTAGAAGCGTAAATTGACGTTTTCATTTTTGACCAAAAAACACGAATAAAGGCTTTTTTGCAGAAAATATTTTATAGGTATGTTTCTAATGATGTTTAGTGTCATTTGGGGGGACCAAATGCGAAAATTATTTTTTTGGTGAACTTTGATGAAATTTGCGTTAGGGACCCTTAGAAGCGTAAATTGACGTTTTCATTTTTGACCAAAAAACACGAATAAAGGCTTTTTTGCAGAAAATATTTTATAGGTATGTTTCTAATGATGTTTAGTGTCATTTGGGGGACCAAATGAGAAAATTATTGTTTTGGTGAATTTTGATGAAATTTGCGCTAGGAACCCTTAGAAGCGTAAATTGACGTTTTCATTTTTGACCAAAAAACACGAATAAAGGCTTTTCTGCAGAAAGTATTTTCATAGGTATGTTTCTAATGATGTTTAGAGTCATTTGGGGGACCAAAGGCGAAAATTATTTTTTGGTGAATTTTGATGAAATTTGCGTTAGGGACCCTTAGAAGCGTAAATTGACGTTTTCATTTTTGACCAAAAAACACGAATAAAGGCTTTTTTGCAGAAAATATTTTATAGGTATGTTTCTAATGATGTTTAGTGTCATTTGGGGGACCAAATGCGAAAATTATTGTTTTGGTAAATTTTGATGAAATTTGCGCTTGGGACCCTTAGAAGCGTAAATTGACGTTTTCATTTTTGACCAAAAAACACGAATAAAGGCTTTTCTGCAGAAAGTATTTTTATAGGTATGTTTCTAATGATGTTTAGAGTCATTTGGGGGACCAAAGGCGAAAATTATTTTTTGGTGAATTTTGATGAAATTTGCGTTAGGGACCCTTAGAAGCGTAAATTGACGTTTTCATTTTTGACCAAAAAACAAGAATAAAGGCTTTTTTGCAGAAAATATTTGTATAGGTATGTTTCTAATGATGTTTAGAGTCATTTGGAGGACCAAAAGCGAACATTATTTTTTGGTGAATTTTGATGAAATTTGCGTTAGGGACCCTTAGAAGCGTAAAATGACGTTTTCATTTTTGACCAAAAAACACGAATAAAGGCTTTTTTGCAGAAAATATTTTTATAGGTATGTTTCTAATGATGTTTAGAGTCATTTGGGGGACCAAAGGCGAAAATTATTTTTTGGTGAATTTTTATGAAATTTGCGTTAGGGACCCTTAGAAGCCTAAATTGACGTTTTCATTTTTGACCAAAAAACACGAATAAAGGCTTTTTTGCAGAAAATATTTTATAGGTATGTTTCTAATGATGTTTAGTGTCATTTGGGTGACCAAATGCGAAAATTATTGTTTTGGTGAATTTTGATGAAATTTGCGTTAGGGACCCTTAGAAGCGTAAATTGACGTTTTCATTTTTGACCAAAAAACAAGAATAAAGGCTTTTTTGCAGAAAATATTTGTATAGGTATGTTTCTAATGATGTTTAGTGTCATTTGGGGGACCAAATGTGAAAATTATTGTTTTGGTGAATTTTGATGAAATTTGCGCTAGGAACCCTTAGAAGCGTAAATTGACGTTTTCATTTTTGACCAAAAAACACGAATAAAGGCTTTTTTGCAGAAAGTATTTGTATAGGTATGTTTCTAATGATATTTAGTGTCATTTGGGGGACCAAATGCGAAAATTATTGTTTTGGTGAATTTTGATGAAATTTGCGCTAGGGACCCTTAGAAGCGTAAATTGACGTTTTCATTTTTGACCAAAAAACACGAATAAAGGCTTTTCTGCAGAAACTATTTTCATAGGTATGTTTCTAATGATATTTAGTGTCATTTGGGGGACCAAATGCGAAAATTATTGTTTTGGTGAATTTTGATGAAATTTGCGCTAGGGACCCTTAGAAGCGTAAATTGACGTTTTCATTTTTGACCAAAAAACACGAATAAAGGCTTTTCTGCAGAAACTATTTTCATAGGTATGTTTCTAATGATGTTTAGTGTCATTTGGGTGACCAAATGCGAAAATTATTGTTTTGGTGAATTTTGATGAAATTTGCGATAGGGACCCTTAGAAGCGTAAATTGACGTTTTCATTTTTGACCAAAAAACAAGAATAAAGGCTTTTTTGCAGAAAATATTTGTATAGGTATGTTTCTAATGATGTTTAGTGTCATTTGGGGGACCAAATGTGAAAATTATTGTTTTGGTGAATTTTGATGAAATTTGCGCTAGGAACCCTTAGAAGCGTAAATTGACGTTTTCATTTTTGACCAAAAAACACGAATAAAGGCTTTTTTGCAGAAAGTATTTGTATAGGTATGTTTCTAATGATATTTAGTGTCATTTGGGGGACCAAATGCGAACATTATTGTTTTGGTGAATTTTGATGAAATTTGCGCTAGGGACCCTTAGAAGCGTAAATTGACGTTTTCATTTTTGACCAAAAAACACAAATAAAGGCTTTTTTGCAGAAAATATTTTATAGGTATGTTTCTAATGATGTTTAGAGTCATTTGGGGGACCAAATGTGAAAATTATTGTTTTGGTGAATTTTGATGAAATTTGCGCTAGGGACCCTTAGAAGCGTAAATTGACGTTTTCATTTTTGACCAAAAAACACGAATAAAGGCTTTTCTGCAGAAACTATTTTCATAGGTATGTTTCTAATGATGTTTAGGGTCATTTGGGGGACCAAAGGCGAAAATTATTTTTTGGTGAATTTTGATGAAATTTGCGTTAGGGACCCTTAGAAGCGTAAATTGACGTTTTCATTTTTGACCAAAAAACACAAATAAAGGCTTTTTTGCAGAAAATATTTTATAGGTATGTTTCTAATGATGTTTAGAGTCATTTGGGGGACCAAATGTGAAAATTATTGTTTTGGTGAATTTTGATGAAATTTGCGCTAGGAACCCTTAGAAGCGTAAATTGACGTTTTCATTTTTGACCAAAAAACACGAATAAAGGCTTTTTTGCAGAAAGTATTTGTATAGGTATGTTTCTAATGATATTTAGTGTCATTTGGGGGACCAAATGCGAAAATTATTGTTTTGGTGAATTTTGATGAAATTTGCGCTAGGGACCCTTAGAAGCGTAAATTGACGTTTTCATTTTTGACCAAAAAACACGAATAAAGGCTTTTCTGCAGAAACTATTTTCATAGGTATGTTTCTAATGATGTTTAGGGTCATTTGGGGGACCAAAGGCGAAAATTATTTTTTGGTGAATTTTGATGAAATTTGCGTTAGGGACCCTTAGAAGCGTAAATTGACGTTTTCATTTTTGACCAAATAACACGAATAAAGGCTTTTTTGCAGAAAATATTTTTAAAGGTATATTTCTAATGATGTTTAGAGTCATTTGGGGGACCAAAGGCGAAAATTATTTTTTTGGTGAATTTTGATGAAATTTGCGTTAGGGACCCTTAGAAGCGTAAATTGACGTTTTCATTTTTGACCAAAAAACACGAATAAAGGCTTTTTTGCAGAAAATATTTTATAGGTATGTTTCTAATGATATTTAGAGTCATTTGGGGGACCAAAGGCGAAAATTATTTTGTTGGTGAATTTTGATGAAATTTGCGTTAGGGACCCTTAGAAGCGTAAATTGACGTTTTCATTTTTGACCAAAAAACACGAATAAAGGCTTTTTTGCAGAAAATATTTTATAGGTATGTTTCTAATGATGTTTAGTGTCATTTGGGGGACCAAATGCGAAAATTATTGTTTTGGTGAATTTTGATGAAATTTGCGCTAGGGACCCTTAGAAGCGTAAATTGACGTTTTCATTTTTGACCAAAAAACACGAATAAAGGCTTTTCTGCAGAAACTATTTTCATAGGTATGTTTCTAATGATGTTTAGGGTCATTTGGGGGACCAAAGGCGAAAATTATTTTTTGGTGAATTTTGATGAAATTTGCGTTAGGGACCCTTAGAAGCGTAAATTGACGTTTTCATTTTTGACCAAAAAACACGAATAAAGGCTTTTTTGCAGAAAATATTTTTAAAGGTATATTTCTAATGATGTTTAGAGTCATTTGGGGGACCAAAGGCGAAAATTATTTTTTTGGTGAATTTTGATGAAATTTGCGTTAGGGACCCTTAGAAGCGTAAATTGACGTTTTCATTTTTGACCAAAAAACACGAATAAAGGCTTTTTTGCAGAAAATATTTTATAGGTATGTTTCTAATGATATTTAGAGTCATTTGGGGGACCAAAGGCGAAAATTATTTTGTTGGTGAATTTTGATGAAATTTGCGTTAGGGACCCTTAGAAGCGTAAATTGACGTTTTCATTTTTGACCAAAAAACACGAATAAAGGCTTTTTTGCAGAAAATATTTTATAGGTATGTTTCTAATGATGTTTAGTGTCATTTGGGGGGACCAAATGCGAAAATTATTTTTTTGGTGAACTTTGATGAAATTTGCGTTAGGGACCCTTAGAAGCGTAAATTGACGTTTTCATTTTTGACCAAAAAACACGAATAAAGGCTTTTTTGCAGAAAATATTTTATAGGTATGTTTCTAATGATGTTTAGTGTCATTTGGGGGACCAAATGAGAAAATTATTGTTTTGGTGAATTTTGATGAAATTTGCGCTAGGAACCCTTAGAAGCGTAAATTGACGTTTTCATTTTTGACCAAAAAACACGAATAAAGGCTTTTCTGCAGAAAGTATTTTCATAGGTATGTTTCTAATGATGTTTAGAGTCATTTGGGGGACCAAAGGCGAAATTATTTTTTGGTGAATTTTGATGAAATTTGCGTTAGGGACCCTTAGAAGCGTAAATTGACGTTTTCATTTTTGACCAAAAAACACGAATAAAGGCTTTTTTGCAGAAAATATTTTATAGGTATGTTTCTAATGATGTTTAGTGTCATTTGGGGGACCAAATGCGAAAATTATTGTTTTGGTAAATTTTGATGAAATTTGCGCTTGGGACCCTTAGAAGCGTAAATTGACGTTTTCATTTTTGACCAAAAAACACGAATAAAGGCTTTTCTGCAGAAAGTATTTTTATAGGTATGTTTCTAATGATGTTTAGAGTCATTTGGGGGACCAAAGGCGAAAATTATTTTTTTGGTGAATTTTGATGAAATTTGCGTTAGGGACCCTTAGAAGCGTAAATTGACGTTTTCATTTTTGACCAAAAAACACGAATAAAGGCTTTTTTGCAGAAAATATTTTATAGGTATGTTTCTAATGATATTTAGAGTCATTTGGGGGACCAAAGGCGAAAATTATTTTGTTGGTGAATTTTGATGAAATTTGCGTTAGGGACCCTTAGAAGCGTAAATTGACGTTTTCATTTTTGACCAAAAAACACGAATAAAGGCTTTTTTGCAGAAAATATTTTATAGGTATGTTTCTAATGATGTTTAGTGTCATTTGGGGGACCAAATGCGAAAATTATTGTTTTGGTGAATTTTGATGAAATTTGCGCTAGGGACCCTTAGAAGCGTAAATTGACGTTTTCATTTTTGACCAAAAAACACGAATAAAGGCTTTTCTGCAGAAACTATTTTCATAGGTATGTTTCTAATGATGTTTAGGGTCATTTGGGGGACCAAAGGCGAAAATTATTTTTTGGTGAATTTTGATGAAATTTGCGTTAGGGACCCTTAGAAGCGTAAATTGACGTTTTCATTTTTGACCAAAAAACACGAATAAAGGCTTTTTTGCAGAAAATATTTTTAAAGGTATATTTCTAATGATGTTTAGAGTCATTTGGGGGACCAAAGGCGAAAATTATTTTTTTGGTGAATTTTGATGAAATTTGCGTTAGGGACCCTTAGAAGCGTAAATTGACGTTTTCATTTTTGACCAAAAAACACGAATAAAGGCTTTTTTGCAGAAAATATTTTATAGGTATGTTTCTAATGATATTTAGAGTCATTTGGGGGACCAAAGGCGAAAATTATTTTGTTGGTGAATTTTGATGAAATTTGCGTTAGGGACCCTTAGAAGCGTAAATTGACGTTTTCATTTTTGACCAAAAAACACGAATAAAGGCTTTTTTGCAGAAAATATTTTATAGGTATGTTTCTAATGATGTTTAGTGTCATTTGGGGGGACCAAATGCGAAAATTATTTTTTTGGTGAACTTTGATGAAATTTGCGTTAGGGACCCTTAGAAGCGTAAATTGACGTTTTCATTTTTGACCAAAAAACACGAATAAAGGCTTTTTTGCAGAAAATATTTTATAGGTATGTTTCTAATGATGTTTAGTGTCATTTGGGGGACCAAATGAGAAAATTATTGTTTTGGTGAATTTTGATGAAATTTGCGCTAGGAACCCTTAGAAGCGTAAATTGACGTTTTCATTTTTGACCAAAAAACACGAATAAAGGCTTTTCTGCAGAAAGTATTTTCATAGGTATGTTTCTAATGATGTTTAGAGTCATTTGGGGGACCAAAGGCGAAAATTATTTTTTGGTGAATTTTGATGAAATTTGCGTTAGGGACCCTTAGAAGCGTAAATTGACGTTTTCATTTTTGACCAAAAAACACGAATAAAGGCTTTTTTGCAGAAAATATTTTATAGGTATGTTTCTAATGATGTTTAGTGTCATTTGGGGGACCAAATGCGAAAATTATTGTTTTGGTAAATTTTGATGAAATTTGCGCTTGGGACCCTTAGAAGCGTAAATTGACGTTTTCATTTTTGACCAAAAAACACGAATAAAGGCTTTTCTGCAGAAAGTATTTTTATAGGTATGTTTCTAATGATGTTTAGAGTCATTTGGGGGACCAAAGGCGAAAATTATTATTTGGTGAATTTTGATGAAATTTGCGTTAGGGACCCTTAGAAGCGTAAATTGACGTTTTCATTTTTGACCAAAAAACAAGAATAAAGGCTTTTTTGCAGAAAATATTTGTATAGGTATGTTTCTAATGATGTTTAGAGTCATTTGGAGGACCAAAAGCGAACATTATTTTTTGGTGAATTTTGATGAAATTTGCGTTAGGGACCCTTAGAAGCGTTAATTGACGTTTTCATTTTTGACCAAAAAACACGAATAAAGGCTTTTTTGCAGAAAATATTTTTATAGGTATGTTTCTAATGATGTTTAGAGTCATTTGGGGGACCAAAGGCGAAAATTATTTTTTGGTGAATTTTGATGAAATTTGCGTTAGGGACCCTTAGAAGCGTAAATTGACGTTTTCATTTTTGACCAAAAAACACGAATAAAGGCTTTTTTGCAGAAAATATTTTATAGGTATGTTTCTAATGATGTTTAGTGTCATTTGGGTGACCAAATGCGAAAATTATTGTTTTGGTGAATTTTGATGAAATTTGCGTTAGGGACCCTTAGAAGCGTAAATTGACGTTTTCATTTTTGACCAAAAAACAAGAATAAAGGCTTTTTGCAGAAAATATTTGTATAGGTATGTTTCTAATGATGTTTAGTGTCATTTGGGGGACCAAATGTGAAAATTATTGTTTTGGTGAATTTTGATGAAATTTGCGCTAGGAACCCTTAGAAGCGTAAATTGACGTTTTCATTTTTGACCAAAAAACACGAATAAAGGCTTTTTTGCAGAAAGTATTTGTATAGGTATGTTTCTAATGATATTTAGTGTCATTTGGGGGACCAAATGCGAAAATTATTGTTTTGGTGAATTTTGATGAAATTTGCGCTAGGGACCCTTAGAAGCGTAAATTGACGTTTTCATTTTTGACCAAAAAACACGAATAAAGGCTTTTCTGCAGAAACTATTTTCATAGGTATGTTTCTAATGATGTTTAGGGTCATTTGGGGGACCAAAGGCGAAAATTATTTTTTGGTGAATTTTGATGAAATTTGCGTTAGGGACCCTTAGAAGCGTAAATTGACGTTTTCATTTTTGACCAAAAAACACGAATAAAGGCTTTTTTGCAGAAAATATTTTTAAAGGTATATTTCTAATGATGTTTAGAGTCATTTGGGGGACCAAAGGCGAAAATTATTTTTTTGGTGAATTTTGATGAAATTTGCGTTAGGGACCCTTAGAAGCGTAAATTGACGTTTTCATTTTTGACCAAAAAACACGAATAAAGGCTTTTTTGCAGAAAATATTTTATAGGTATGTTTCTAATGATATTTAGAGTCATTTGGGGGACCAAAGGCGAAAATTATTTTGTTGGTGAATTTTGATGAAATTTGCGTTAGGGACCCTTAGAAGCGTAAATTGACGTTTTCATTTTTGACCAAAAAACACGAATAAAGGCTTTTTTGCAGAAAATATTTTATAGGTATGTTTCTAATGATGTTTAGTGTCATTTGGGGGACCAAATGCGAAAATTATTGTTTTGGTGAATTTTGATGAAATTTGCGCTAGGAACCCTTAGAAGCGTAAATTGACGTTTTCATTTTTGACCAAAAAACACGAATAAAGGCTTTTCTGCAGAAAGTATTTTCATAGGTATGTTTCTAATGATGTTTAGAGTCATTTGGGGGACCAAAGGCGAAAATTATTTTTTGGTGAATTTTGATGAAATTTGCGTTAGGGACCCTTAGAAGCGTAAATTGACGTTTTCATTTTTGACCAAAAAACACGAATAAAGGCTTTTTTGCAGAAAATATTTTATAGGTATGTTTCTAATGATGTTTAGTGTCATTTGGGGGACCAAATGCGAAAATTATTGTTTTGGTAAATTTTGATGAAATTTGCGCTTGGGACCCTTAGAAGCGTAAATTGACGTTTTCATTTTTGACCAAAAAACACGAATAAAGGCTTTTCTGCAGAAAGTATTTTTATAGGTATGTTTCTAATGATGTTTAGAGTCATTTGGGGGACCAAAGGCGAAAATTATTTTTTGGTGAATTTTGATGAAATTTGCGTTAGGGACCCTTAGAAGCGTAAATTGACGTTTTCATTTTTGACCAAAAAACACGAATAAAGGCTTTTTTGCAGAAAATATTTTATAGGTATGTTTCTAATGATGTTTAGTGTCATTTGGGGGACCAAATGCGAAAATTATTGTTTTGGTGAATTTTGATGAAATTTGCGCTAGGGACCCTTAGAAGCGTAAATTGACGTTTTCATTTTTGACCAAAAAACACGAATAAAGGCTTTTCTGCAGAAACTATTTTCATAGGTATGTTTCTAATGATGTTTAGGGTCATTTGGGGGACCAAAGGCGAAAATTATTTTTTGGTGAATTTTGATGAAATTTGCGTTAGGGACCCTTAGAAGCGTAAATTGACGTTTTCATTTTTGACCAAAAAACACGAATAAAGGCTTTTTTGCAGAAAATATTTTTAAAGGTATATTTCTAATGATGTTTAGAGTCATTTGGGGGACCAAAGGCGAAAATTATTTTTTTGGTGAATTTTGATGAAATTTGCGTTAGGGACCCTTAGAAGCGTAAATTGACGTTTTCATTTTTGACCAAAAAACACGAATAAAGGCTTTTTTGCAGAAAATATTTTATAGGTATGTTTCTAATGATATTTAGAGTCATTTGGGGGACCAAAGGCGAAAATTATTTTGTTGGTGAATTTTGATGAAATTTGCGTTAGGGACCCTTAGAAGCGTAAATTGACGTTTTCATTTTTGACCAAAAAACACGAATAAAGGCTTTTTTGCAGAAAATATTTTATAGGTATGTTTCTAATGATGTTTAGTGTCATTTGGGGGGACCAAATGCGAAAATTATTTTTTTGGTGAACTTTGATGAAATTTGCGTTAGGGACCCTTAGAAGCGTAAATTGACGTTTTCATTTTTGACCAAAAAACACGAATAAAGGCTTTTTTGCAGAAAATATTTTATAGGTATGTTTCTAATGATGTTTAGTGTCATTTGGGGGACCAAATGAGAAAATTATTGTTTTGGTGAATTTTGATGAAATTTGCGCTAGGAACCCTTAGAAGCGTAAATTGACGTTTTCATTTTTGACCAAAAAACACGAATAAAGGCTTTTCTGCAGAAAGTATTTTCATAGGTATGTTTCTAATGATGTTTAGAGTCATTTGGGGGACCAAAGGCGAAAATTATTTTTTGGTGAATTTTGATGAAATTTGCGTTAGGGACCCTTAGAAGCGTAAATTGACGTTTTCATTTTTGACCAAAAAACACGAATAAAGGCTTTTTTGCAGAAAATATTTTATAGGTATGTTTCTAATGATGTTTAGTGTCATTTGGGGGACCAAATGCGAAAATTATTGTTTTGGTAAATTTTGATGAAATTTGCGCTTGGGACCCTTAGAAGCGTAAATTGACGTTTTCATTTTTGACCAAAAAACACGAATAAAGGCTTTTCTGCAGAAAGTATTTTTATAGGTATGTTTCTAATGATGTTTAGAGTCATTTGGGGGACCAAAGGCGAAAATTATTATTTGGTGAATTTTGATGAAATTTGCGTTAGGGACCCTTAGAAGCGTAAATTGACGTTTTCATTTTTGACCAAAAAACAAGAATAAAGGCTTTTTTGCAGAAAATATTTGTATAGGTATGTTTCTAATGATGTTTAGAGTCATTTGGAGGACCAAAAGCGAACATTATTTTTTGGTGAATTTTGATGAAATCTGCGTTAGGGGCCCTTAGAAGCGTAAATTGACGTTTTCATTTTTGACCAAAAAACACGAATAAAGGCTTTTTTGCAGAAAATATTTTTATAGGTATGTTTCTAATGATGTTTAGAGTCATTTGGGGGACCAAAGGCGAAAATTATTTTTTGGTGAATTTTGATGAAATTTGCGTTAGGGACCCTTAGAAGCGTAAATTGACGTTTTCATTTTTGACCAAAAAACACGAATAAAGGCTTTTTTGCAGAAAATATTTTATAGGTATGTTTCTAATGATGTTTAGTGTCATTTGGGTGACCAAATGCGAAAATTATTGTTTTGGTGAATTTTGATGAAATTTGCGTTAGGGACCCTTAGAAGCGTAAATTGACGTTTTCATTTTTGACCAAAAAACAAGAATAAAGGCTTTTTGCAGAAAATATTTGTATAGGTATGTTTCTAATGATGTTTAGTGTCATTTGGGGGACCAAATGTGAAAATTATTGTTTTGGTGAATTTTGATGAAATTTGCGCTAGGAACCCTTAGAAGCGTAAATTGACGTTTTCATTTTTGACCAAAAAACACGAATAAAGGCTTTTTTGCAGAAAGTATTTGTATAGGTATGTTTCTAATGATATTTAGTGTCATTTGGGGGACCAAATGCGAAAATTATTGTTTTGGTGAATTTTGATGAAATTTGCGCTAGGGACCCTTAGAAGCGTAAATTGACGTTTTCATTTTTGACCAAAAAACACGAATAAAGGCTTTTCTGCAGAAACTATTTTCATAGGTATGTTTCTAATGATGTTTAGGGTCATTTGGGGGACCAAAGGCGAAAATTATTTTTTGGTGAATTTTGATGAAATTTGCGTTAGGGACCCTTAGAAGCGTAAATTGACGTTTTCATTTTTGACCAAAAAACACGAATAAAGGCTTTTTTGCAGAAAATATTTTTAAAGGTATATTTCTAATGATGTTTAGAGTCATTTGGGGGACCAAAGGCGAAAATTATTTTTTTGGTGAATTTTGATGAAATTTGCGTTAGGGACCCTTAGAAGCGTAAATTGACGTTTTCATTTTTGACCAAAAAACACGAATAAAGGCTTTTTTGCAGAAAATATTTTATAGGTATGTTTCTAATGATATTTAGAGTCATTTGGGGGACCAAAGGCGAAAATTATTTTGTTGGTGAATTTTGATGAAATTTGCGTTAGGGACCCTTAGAAGCGTAAATTGACGTTTTCATTTTTGACCAAAAAACACGAATAAAGGCTTTTTTGCAGAAAATATTTTATAGGTATGTTTCTAATGATGTTTAGTGTCATTTGGGGGACCAAATGCGAAAATTATTGTTTTGGTGAATTTTGATGAAATTTGCGCTAGGAACCCTTAGAAGCGTAAATTGACGTTTTCATTTTTGACCAAAAAACACGAATAAAGGCTTTTCTGCAGAAAGTATTTTCATAGGTATGTTTCTAATGATGTTTAGAGTCATTTGGGGGACCAAAGGCGAAAATTATTTTTTGGTGAATTTTGATGAAATTTGCGTTAGGGACCCTTAGAAGCGTAAATTGACGTTTTCATTTTTGACCAAAAAACACGAATAAAGGCTTTTTTGCAGAAAATATTTTATAGGTATGTTTCTAATGATGTTTAGTGTCATTTGGGGGACCAAATGCGAAAATTATTGTTTTGGTAAATTTTGATGAAATTTGCGCTTGGGACCCTTAGAAGCGTAAATTGACGTTTTCATTTTTGACCAAAAAACACGAATAAAGGCTTTTCTGCAGAAAGTATTTTTATAGGTATGTTTCTAATGATGTTTAGAGTCATTTGGGGGACCAAAGGCGAAAATTATTTTTTGGTGAATTTTGATGAAATTTGCGTTAGGGACCCTTAGAAGCGTAAATTGACGTTTTCATTTTTGACCAAAAAACAAGAATAAAGGCTTTTTTGCAGAAAATATTTGTATAGGTATGTTTCTAATGATGTTTAGAGTCATTTGGAGGACCAAAAGCGAACATTATTTTTTGGTGAATTTTGATGAAATTTGCGTTAGGGACCCTTAGAAGCGTAAATTGACGTTTTCATTTTTGACCAAAAAACACGTATAAAGGCTTTTTTGCAGAAAATATTTTTATAGGTATGTTTCTAATGATGTTTAGAGTCATTTGGGGGACCAAAGGCGAAAATTATTTTTTGGTGAATTTTGATGAAATTTGCGTTAGGGATCCTTAGAAGCGTAAATTGACGTTTTCATTTTTGACCAAAAAACACGAATAAAGGTTTTTTGCAGGAAATATTTTATAGGTATGTTTCTAATGATGTTTAGTGTCATTTGGGGGACCAAATGCGAAAATTATTGTTTTGGTGAATTTTGATGAAATTTGCGCTAGGGACCCTTAGAAGCGTAAATTGACGTTTTCATTTTTGACCAAAAAACACGAATAAAGGCTTTTCTGCAGAAACTATTTTCATAGGTATGTTTCTAATGATGTTTAGGGTCATTTGGGGGACCAAAGGCGAAAATTATTTTTTGGTGAATTTTGATGAAATTTGCGTTAGGGACCCTTAGAAGCGTAAATTGACGTTTTCATTTTTGACCAAAAAACACGAATAAAGGCTTTTTTGCAGAAAATATTTTTAAAGGTATATTTCTAATGATGTTTAGAGTCATTTGGGGGACCAAAGGCGAAAATTATTTTTTTGGTGAATTTTGATGAAATTTGCGTTAGGGACCCTTAGAAGCGTAAATTGACGTTTTCATTTTTGACCAAAAAACACGAATAAAGGCTTTTTTGCAGAAAATATTTTATAGGTATGTTTCTAATGATGTTTAGTGTCATTTGGGGGACCAAATGCGAAAATTATTGTTTTGGTGAATTTTGATGAAATTTGCGCTAGGAACCCTTAGAAGCGTAAATTGACGTTTTCATTTTTGACCAAAAAACACGAATAAAGGCTTTTCTGCAGAAAGTATTTTCATAGGTATGTTTCTAATGATGTTTAGAGTCATTTGGGGGACCAAAGGCGAAAATTATTTTTTGGTGAATTTTGATGAAATTTGCGTTAGGGACCCTTAGAAGCGTAAATTGACGTTTTCATTTTTGACCAAAAAACACGAATAAAGGCTTTTTTGCAGAAAATATTTTATAGGTATGTTTCTAATGATATTTAGAGTCATTTGGGGGACCAAAGGCGAAAATTATTTTGTTGGTGAATTTTGATGAAATTTGCGTTAGGGACCCTTAGAAGCGTAAATTGACGTTTTCATTTTTGACCAAAAAACACGAATAAAGGCTTTTTTGCAGAAAATATTTTATAGGTATGTTTCTAATGATGTTTAGTGTCATTTGGGGGACCAAATGCGAAAATTATTGTTTTGGTGAATTTTGATGAAATTTGCGCTAGGAACCCTTAGAAGCGTAAATTGACGTTTTCATTTTTGACCAAAAAACACGAATAAAGGCTTTTCTGCAGAAAGTATTTTCATAGGTATGTTTCTAATGATGTTTAGAGTCATTTGGGGGACCAAAGGCGAAAATTATTTTTTGGTGAATTTTGATGAAATTTGCGTTTGGGACCCTTAGAAGCGTAAATTGACGTTTTCATTTTTGACCAAAAAACACGAATAAAGGCTTTTTTGCAGAAAATATTTTATAGGTATGTTTCTAATGATGTTTAGAGTCATTTGGGGGACCAAATGCGAAAATTATTGTTTTGGTAAATTTTGATGAAATTTGCGCTTGGGACCCTTAGAAGCGTAAATTGACGTTTTCATTTTTGACCAAAAAACACGAATAAAGGCTTTTCTGCAGAAAGTATTTTTATAGGTATGTTTCTAATGATGTTTAGAGTCATTTGGGGGACCAAAGGCGAAAATTATTTTTTGGTGAATTTTGATGAAATTTGCGTTAGGGACCCTTAGAAGCGTAAATTGACGTTTTCATTTTTGACCAAAAAACAAGAATAAAGGCTTTTTTGCAGAAAATATTTGTATAGGTATGTTTCTAATGATGTTTAGAGTCATTTGGAGGACCAAAAGCGAACATTATTTTTTGGTGAATTTTGATGAAATTTGCGTTAGGGACCCTTAGAAGCGTAAATTGACGTTTTCATTTTTGACCAAAAAACACGAATAAAGGCTTTTTTGCAGAAAATATTTTTATAGGTATGTTTCTAATGATGTTTAGAGTCATTTGGGGGACCAAAGGCGAAAATTATTTTTTGGTGAATTTTGATGAAATTTGCGTTAGGGACCCTTAGAAGCGTAAATTGACGTTTTCATTTTTGACCAAAAAACACGAATAAAATCTTTTTTGCAGAAAATATTTTATAGGTATGTTTCTAATGATGTTTAGTGTCATTTGGGGGACCAAATGCGAAAATTATTGTTTTGGTGAATTTTGATGAAATTTGCGCTAGGGACCCTTAGAAGCGTAAATTGACGTTTTCATTTTTGACCAAAAAACACGAATAAAGGCTTTTCTGCAGAAACTATTTTCATAGGTATGTTTCTAATGATGTTTAGGGTCATTTGGGGGACCAAAGGCGAAAATTATTTTTTGGTGAATTTTGATGAAATTTGCGTTAGGGACCCTTAGAAGCGTAAATTGACGTTTTCATTTTTGACCAAAAAACACGAATAAAGGCTTTTTTGCAGAAAATATTTTTAAAGGTATATTTCTAATGATGTTTAGAGTCATTTGGGGGACCAAAGGCGAAAATTATTGTTTTGGTGAATTTTGATGAAATTTGCGTTAGGGACCCTTAGAAGCGTAAATTGACGTTTTCATTTTTGACCAAAAAACACGAATAAAGGCTTTTTTGCAGAAAATATTTTATAGGTATGTTTCTAATGATGTTTAGTGTCATTTGGGGGACCAAATGCGAAAATTATTGTTTTGGTGAATTTTGATGAAATTTGCGCTAGGAACCCTTAGAAGCGTAAATTGACGTTTTCATTTTTGACCAAAAAACACGAATAAAGGCTTTTCTGCAGAAAGTATTTTCATAGGTATGTTTCTAATGATGTTTAGAGTCATTTGGGGGACCAAAGGCGAAAATTATTTTTTGGTGAATTTTGATGAAATTTGCGTTAGGGACCCTTAGAAGCGTAAATTGACGTTTTCATTTTTGACCAAAAAACACGAATAAAGGCTTTTTTGCAGAAAATATTTTATAGGTATGTTTCTAATGATGTTTAGTGTCATTTGGGGGACCAAATGCGAAAATTATTGTTTTGGTAAATTTTGATGAAATTTGCGCTTGGGACCCTTAGAAGCGTAAATTGACGTTTTCATTTTTGACCAAAAAACACGAATAAAGGCTTTTCTGCAGAAAGTATTTTTATAGGTATGTTTCTAATGATGTTTAGAGTCATTTGGGGGACCAAAGGCGAAAATTATTTTTTGGTGAATTTTGATGAAATTTGCGTTAGGGACCCTTAGAAGCGTAAATTGACGTTTTCATTTTTGACCAAAAAACAAGAATAAAGGCTTTTTTGCAGAAAATATTTGTATAGGTATGTTTCTAATGATGTTTAGAGTCATTTGGAGGACCAAAAGCGAACATTATTTTTTGGTGAATTTTGATGAAATTTGCGTTAGGGACCCATAGAAGCGTAAATTGACGTTTTCATTTTTGACCAAAAAACACGAATAAAGGCTTTTTTGCAGAAAATATTTTTATAGGTATGTTTCTAATGATGTTTAGAGTCATTTGGGGGACCAAAGGCGAAAATTATTTTTTGGTGAATTTTGATGAAATTTGCGTTAGGGACCCTTAGAAGCGTAAATTGACGTTTTCATTTTTGACCAAAAAACACGAATAAAGGCTTTTTTGCAGAAAATATTTTATAGGTATGTTTCTAATGATGTTTAGTGTCATTTGGGGGACCAAATGCGAAAATTATTGTTTTGGTGAATTTTGATGAAATTTGCGCTAGGGACCCTTAGAAGCGTAAATTGACGTTTTCATTTTTGACCAAAAAACACGAATAAAGGCTTTTCTGCAGAAACTATTTTCATAGGTATGTTTCTAATGATGTTTAGGGTCATTTGGGGGACCAAAGGCGAAAATTATTTTTTGGTGAATTTTGATGAAATTTGCGTTAGGGACCCTTAGAAGCGTAAATTGACGTTTTCATTTTTGACCAAAAAACACGAATAAAGGCTTTTTTGCAGAAAATATTTTATAGGTATGTTTCTAATGATGTTTAGTGTCATTTGGGGGACCAAAGGCGAAAATTATTTTTTGGTGAATTTTGATGAAATTTGCGTTAGGGACCCTTAGAAGCGTAAATTGACGTTTTCATTTTTGACCAAAAAACAAGAATAAAGGCTTTTTTGCAGAAAATATTTGTATAGGTATGTTTCTAATGATGTTTAGAGTCATTTGGGGGACCAAATGCGAAAATTATTGTTTTGGTGAATTTTGATGAAATTTGCGCTAGGAACCCTTAGAAGCGTAAATTGACGTTTTCATTTTTGACCAAAAAACACGAATAAAGGCTTTTCTGCAGAAAGTATTTTTATAGGTATGTTTCTAATGATGTTTAGAGTCATTTGGGGGACCAAAGGCGAAAATTATTTTGTTGGTGAATTTTGATGAAATTTGCGTTAGGGACCCTTAGAAGCGTAAATTGACGTTTTCATTTTTGACCAAAAAACACGAATAAAGGCTTTTTTGCAGAAAATATTTTATAGGTATGTTTCTAATGATGTTTAGTGTCATTTGGGGGACCAAAGGCGAAAATTATTTTTTGGTGAATTTTGATGAAATTTGCGTTAGGGACCCTTAGAAGCGTAAATTGACGTTTTCATTTTTGACCAAAAAACAAGAATAAAGGCTTTTTTGCAGAAAATATTTGTATAGGTATGTTTCTAATGATGTTTAGAGTCATTTGGAGGACCAAAAGCGAACATTATTTTTTGGTGAATTTTGATGAAATTTGCGTTAGGGACCCTTAGAAGCGTAAATTGACGTTTTCATTTTTGACCAAAAAACACGAATAAAGGCTTTTTTGCAGAAAATATTTTTATAGGTATGTTTCTAATGATGTTTAGAGTCATTTGGGGGACCAAAGGCGAAAATTATTTTGTTGGTGAATTTTGATGAAATTTGCGTTAGGGACCCTTAGAAGCGTAAATTGACGTTTTCATTTTTGACCAAAAAACACGAATAAAGGCTTTTTTGCAGAAAATATTTTATAGGTATGTTTCTAATGATGTTTAGTGTCATTTGGGGGACCAAATGCTAAAATTATTGTTTTGGTGAATTTTGATGAAATTTGCGCTAGGGACCCTTAGAAGCGTAAATTGACGTTTTCATTTTTGACCAAAAAACACGAATAAAGGCTTTTCTGCAGAAACTATTTTCATAGGTATGTTTCTAATGATGTTTAGGGTCATTTGGGGGACCAAAGGCGAAAATTATTTTTTGGTGAATTTTGATGAAATTTGCGTTAGGGACCCTTAGAAGCGTAAATTGACGTTTTCATTTTTGACCAAAAAACACGAATAAAGGCTTTTTTGCAGAAAATATTTTTAAAGGTATATTTCTAATGATGTTTAGAGTCATTTGGGGGACCAAAGGCGAAAATTATTTTTTTGGTGAATTTTGATGAAATTTGCGTTAGGGACCCTTAGAAGCGTAAATTGACGTTTTCATTTTTGACCAAAAAACACGAATAAAGGCTTTTTTGCAGAAAATATTTTATAGGTATGTTTCTAATGATATTTAGAGTCATTTGGGGGACCAAAGGCGAAAATTATTTTGTTGGTGAATTTTGATGAAATTTGCGTTAGGGACCCTTAGAAGCGTAAATTGACGTTTTCATTTTTGACCAAAAAACACGAATAAAGGCTTTTTTGCAGAAAATATTTTATAGGTATGTTTCTAATGATGTTTAGTGTCATTTGGGGGACCAAAGGCGAAAATTATTTTTAGGTGAATTTTGATGAAATTTGCGTTAGGGACCCTTAGAAGCGTAAATTGACGTTTTCATTTTTGACCAAAAAACAAGAATAAAGGCTTTTTTGCAGAAAATATTTGTATAGGTATGTTTCTAATGATGTTTAGAGTCATTTGGAGGACCAAAAGCGAACATTATTTTTTGGTGAATTTTGATGAAATTTGCGTTAGGGACCCTTAGAAGCGTAAATTGACGTTTTCATTTTTGACCAAAAAACACGAATAAAGGCTTTTTTGCAGAAAATATTTTTATAGGTATGTTTCTAATGATGTTTAGAGTCATTTGGGGGACCAAAGGCGAAAATTATTTTTTGGTGAATTTTGATGAAATTTGCGTTAGGGACCCTTAGAAGCGTAAATTGACGTTTTCATTTTTGACCAAAAAACACGAATAAAGGCTTTTTTGCAGAAAATATTTTATAGGTATGTTTCTAATGATGTTTAGTGTCATTTGGGGGACCAAATGCGAAAATTATTGTTTTGGTGAATTTTGATGAAATTTGCGCTAGGGACCCTTAGAAGCGTAAATTGACGTTTTCATTTTTGACCAAAAAACACGAATAAAGGCTTTTCTGCAGAAACTATTTTCATAGGTATGTTTCTAATGATGTTTAGGGTCATTTGGGGGACCAAAGGCGAAAATTATTTTTTGGTGAATTTTGATGAAATTTGCGTTAGGGACCCTTAGAAGCGTAAATTGACGTTTTCATTTTTGACCAAAAAACACGAATAAAGGCTTTTTTGCAGAAAATATTTTTAAAGGTATATTTCTAATGATGTTTAGAGTCATTTGGGGGACCAAAGGCGAAAATTATTTTTTTGGTGAATTTTGATGAAATTTGCGTTAGGGACCCTTAGAAGCGTAAATTGACGTTTTCATTTTTGACCAAAAAACACGAATAAAGGCTTTTTTGCAGAAAATATTTTATAGGTATGTTTCTAATGATATTTAGAGTCATTTGGGGGACCAAAGGCGAAAATTATTTTGTGGGTGAATTTTGATGAAATTTGCGTTAGGGACCCTTAGAAGCGTAAATTGACGTTTTCATTTTTGACCAAAAAACACGAATAAAGGCTTTTTTGCAGAAAATATTTTATAGGTATGTTTCTAATGATGTTTAGTGTCATTTGGGGGACCAAATGCGAAAATTATTGTTTTGGTGAATTTTGATGAAATTTGCGCTAGGAACCCTTAGAAGCGTAAATTGACGTTTTCATTTTTGACCAAAAAACACGAATAAAGGCTTTTCTGCAGAAAGTATTTTAATAGGTATGTTTCTAATGATGTTTAGAGTCATTTGGGGGACCAAAGGCGAAAATTATTTTTTGGTGAATTTTGATGAAATTTGCGTTAGGGACCCTTAGAAGCGTAAATTGACGTTTTCATTTTTGACCAAAAAACAAGAATAAAGGCTTTTTTGCAGAAAATATTTGTATAGGTATGTTTCTAATGATGTTTAGAGTCATTTGGAGGACCAAAAGCGAACATTATTTTTTGGTGAATTTTGATGAAATTTGCGTTAGGGACCCTTAGAAGCGTAAATTGACGTTTTCATTTTTGACCAAAAAACACGAATAAAGGCTTTTTTGCAGAAAATATTTTTATAGGTATGTTTCTAATGATGTTTAGAGTCATTTGGGGGACCAAAGGCGAACATTTTTTTGTGGTGAATTTTGATGAAATTTGCGTTAGGGACCCTTAGAAGCGTAAATTGACGTTTTCATTTTTGACCAAAAAACACGAATAAAGGCTTTTTTGCAGAAAATATTTTATAGGTATGTTTCTAATGATGTTTAGTGTCATTTGGGGGACCAAATGCGAAAATTATTGTTTTGGTGAATTTTGATGAAATTTGCGCTAGGGACCCTTAGAAGCGTAAATTGACGTTTTCATTTTTGACCAAAAAACACGAATAAAGGCTTTTCTGCAGAAAGTATTTTTATAGGTATGTTTCTAATGATGTTTAGAGTCATTTGGGGGACCAAAGGCGAAAATTATTTTTTGGTGAATTTTGATGAAATTTGCGTTAGGGACCCTTAGAAGCGTAAATTGACGTTTTCATTTTTGACCAAAAAACAAGAATAAAGGCTTTTTTGCAGAAAATATTTGTATAGGTATGTTTCTAATGATGTTTAGTGTCATTTGGGGGACCAAATGCGAAAATTATTGTTTTGGTGAATTTTGATGAAATTTGCGTTAGGGACCCTTAGAAGCGTAAATTGACGTTTTCATTTTTGACCAAAAAACACGAATAAAGGCTTTTTTGCAGAAAATATTTTTATAGGTATGTTTCTAATGATGTTTAGAGTCATTTGGGGGACCAAAGGCGAAAATTATTTTTTGGTGAATTTTGATGAAATTTGCGTTAGGGACCCTTAGAAGCGTAAATTGACGTTTTCATTTTTGACCAAAAAACACGAATAAAGGCTTTTCTGCAGAAAGTATTTTTATAGGTATGTTTCTAATGATGTTTAGAGTCATTTGGGGGACCAAAGGCGAAAATTATTTTTTGGTGAATTTTGATGAAATTTGCGTTAGGGACCCTTAGAAGCGTAAATTGACGTTTTCATTTTTGACCAAAAAACAAGAATAAAGGCTTTTTTGCAGAAAATATTTGTATAGGTATGTTTCTAATGATGTTTAGAGTCATTTGGAGGACCAAAAGCGAACATTATTTTTTGGTGAATTTTGATGAAATTTGCGTTAGAGACCCTTAGAAGCGTAAATTGACGTTTTCATTTTTGACCAAAAAACACGAATAAAGGCTTTTTTGCAGAAAATATTTTTATAGGTATGTTTCTAATGATGTTTAGAGTCATTTGGGGGACCAAAGGCGAAAATTATTTTTTGGTGAATTTTGATGAAATTTGCGTTAGGGACCCTTAGAAGCGTAAATTGACGTTTTCATTTTTGACCAAAAAACACGAATAAAGGCTTTTTTGCAGAAAATATTTTATAGGTATGTTTCTAATGATGTTTAGTGTCATTTGGGGGACCAAATGCGAAAATTATTGTTTTGGTGAATTTTGATGAAATTTGCGCTAGGGACCCTTAGAAGCGTAAATTGACGTTTTCATTTTTGACCAAAAAACACGAATAAAGGCTTTTCTGCAGAAAGTATTTTTATAGGTATGTTTCTAATGATGTTTAGAGTCATTTGGGGGACCAAAGGCGAAAATTATTTTTTGGTGAATTTTGATGAAATTTGCGTTAGGGACCCTTAGAAGCGTAAATTGACGTTTTCATTTTTGACCAAAAAACAAGAATAAAGGCTTTTTTGCAGAAAATATTTGTATAGGTATGTTTCTAATGATGTTTAGTGTCATTTGGGGGACCAAATGCGAAAATTATTGTTTTGGTGAATTTTGATGAAATTTGCGCTAGGAACCCTTAGAAGCGTAAATTGACGTTTTCATTTTTGACCAAAAAACACGAATAAAGGCTTTTTTGCAGAAAGTATTTGTATAGGTATGTTTCTAATGATATTTAGAGTCATTTGGGGGACCAAAGGCGAAAATTATTTTGTTGGTGAATTTTGATGAAATTTGCGTTAGGGACCCATAGAAGCGTAAATTGACGTTTTCATTTTTGACCAAAAAACACGAATAAAGGCATTTTTGCAGAAAATATTTTATAGGTATGTTTCTAATGATATTTAGAGTCATTTGGGGGACCAAAGGCGAAAATTATTTTGTTGGTGAATTTTGATGAAATTTGCGTTAGGGACCCTTAGAAGCGTAAATTGACGTTTTCATTTTTGACCAAAAAACACGAATAAAGGCTTTTTTGCAGAAAATATTTTATAGGTATGTTTCTAATGATGTTTAGTGTCATTTGGGGGACCAAATGCGAAAATTATTGTTTTGGTGAATTTTGATGAAATTTGCGCTAGGGACCCTTAGAAGCGTAAATTGACGTTTTCATTTTTGACCAAAAAACACGAATAAAGGCTTTTTTGCAGAAAATATTTTTATAGGTATGTTTCTAATGATGTTTAGAGTCATTTGGGGGACCAAAGGCGAAAATTATTTTTTGGTGAATTTTGATGAAATTTGCGTTAGGGACCCTTAGAAGCGTAAATTGACGTTTTCATTTTTGACCAAAAAACACGAATAAAGGCTTTTTTGCAGAAAATATTTTATAGGTATGTTTCTAATGATGTTTAGTGTCATTTGGGGGACCAAATGCGAAAATTATTGTTTTGGTGAATTTTGATGAAATTTGCGCTAGGAACCCGTAGAAGCGTAAATTGACGTTTTCATTTTTGACCAAAAAACACGAATAAAGGCTTTTCTGCAGAAAGTATTTTTATAGGTATGTTTCTAATGATGTTTAGAGTCATTTGGGGGACCAAAGGCGAAAATTATTTTTTGGTGAATTTTGATGAAATTTGCGTTAGGGACCCTTAGAAGCGTAAATTGACGTTTTCATTTTTGTCCAAAAAACACGAATAAAGGCTTTTTTGCAGAAAATATTTTTTAGGTATGTTTCTAATGATGTTTAGTGTCATTTGGGGGACCAAATGCGAAAATTATTGTTTTGGTGAATTTTGATGAAATTTGCGCTAGGGACCCTTAGAAGCGTAAATTGACGTTTTCATTTTTGACCAAAAAACACGAATAAAGGCTTTTCTGCAGAAAGTATTTTTATAGGTATGTTTCTAATGTTTAGAGTCATTTGGGGGACCAAAGGCGAAAATTATTTTTTGGTGAATTTTGATGAAATTTGCGTTAGGGACCCTTAGAAGCGTAAATTGACGTTTTCATTTTTGACCAAAAAACACGAATAAAGGCTTTTTTGCAGAAAATATTTGTATAGGTATGTTTCTAATGATGTTTAGAGTCATTTGGAGGACCAAAAGCGAACATTATTTTTTTGGTGAATTTTGATGAAATTTGCGTTAGGGACCCTTAGAAGCGTAAATTGACGTTTTCATTTTTGACCAAAAAACACGAATAAAGGCTTTTTTGCAGAAAATATTTTATAGGTATGTTTCTAATGATGTTTAGTGTCATTTGGGGGACCAAATGCGAAAATTATTTTTTTGGTGAATTTTGATGAAATTTGCGCTAGGAACCCTTAGAAGCGTAAATTGACGTTTTCATTTTTGACCAAAAAACACGAATAAAGGCTTTTCTGCAGAAAGTATTTGTATAGGTATGTTTCTAATGATGTTTAGAGTTATTTGGGGGACCAAAGGCGAAAATTATTTTTTGGTGAATTTTGATGAAATTTGCGTTAGGGACCCTTAGAAGCGTAAATTGACGTTTTCATTTTTGACCAAAAAACACGAATAAAGGCTTTTTTGCAGAAAATATTTTATAGGTATGTTTCTAATGATGTTTAGAGTCATTTGGGGGACCAAAGGCGAAAATTATTTTGTTGGTGAATTTTGATGAAATTTGCGTTAGGGACCCTTAGAAGCGTAAATTGACGTTTTCATTTTTGACCAAAAAACACGAATAAAGGCTTTTTTGCAGAAAATATTTTTATAGGTATGTTTCTAATGATGTTTAGAGTCATTTGGGGGACCAAAGGCGAAAATTATTTTTTTGGTGAATTTTGATGAAATTTGCGTTAGGGACCCTTAGAAGCGTAAATTGACGTTTTCATTTTTGACCAAAAAACACGAATAAAGGCTTTTTTGCAGAAAATATTTTATAGGTATGTTTCTAATGATGTTTAGTGTCATTTGATGGACCAAATGTGAAAATTATTTTTTTGGTGAACTTTGATGAAATTTGCGTTAGGACCCTTAAAAGCGTAAATTGACTTTTTCATTTTTGACCAAAAAACACGAATAAAGGCTTTTTTGCAGAAAATATTTTTATAGGTATGTTTCTAATGATGTTTAGAGTCATTTGGGGGACCAAAGGCGAAAATTATTTTTTTGGTGAATTTTGATGAAATTTGCGTTAGGGACCCTTAGAAGCGTAAATTGACGTTTTCATTTTTGACCAAAAAACACGAATAAAGGCTTTTTTGCAGAAAATATTATATAGGTATGTTTCTAATGATGTTTAGTGTCATTTGGGGGACCAAATGTGAAAATTATTTTGTTGGTGAAGTTTGATGAAATTTGCGCTAGGAACCCTTAGAAGCGTAAATTGACGTTTTCATTTTTGACCAAAAAACACGAATAAAGGCTTTTCTGCAGAAAGTATTTTCATAGGTATGTTTCTAATGATGTTTAGAGTCATTTGGGGGACCAAATGCGAAAATTATTGTTTTGGTGAATTTTGATGAAATTTGCGTTAGGGACCCTTAGAAGCGTAAATTGACGTTTTCATTTTTGACCAAAAAACACGAATAAAGGCTTTTTTGCAGAAAATATTTTATAGGTATGTTTCTAATGATGTTTAGTGTCATTTGGGGGACCAAATGCGAAAATTATTGTTTTGGTGAATTTTGATGAAATTTGCGCTAGGGACCCTTAGAAGCGTAAATTGACGTTTTCATTTTTGACCAAAAAACACGAATAAAGGCTTTTCTGCAGAAAGTATTTTTATAGGTATGTTTCTAATGTTTAGAGTCATTTGGGGGACCAAAGGCGAAAATTATTTTTTGGTGAATTTTGATGAAATTTGCGTTAGGGACCCTTAGAAGCGTAAATTGACGTTTTCATTTTTGACCAAAAAACACGAATAAAGGCTTTTTTGCAGAAAATATTTGTATAGGTATGTTTCTAATGATGTTTAGAGTCATTTGGGGGACCAAAAGCGAACATTATTTTTTTGGTGAATTTTGATGAAATTTGCGTTAGGGACCCTTAGAAGCGTAAATTGACGTTTTCATTTTTGACCAAAAAACACGAATAAAGGCTTTTTTGCAGAAAATATTTTATAGGTATGTTTCTAATGATGTTTAGTGTCATTTGGGGGACCAAATGCGAAAATTATTGTTTTGGTGAATTTTGATGAAATTTGCGCTAGGAACCCTTAGAAGCGTAAATTGACGTTTTCATTTTTGACCAAAAAACACGAATAAAGGCTTTTCTGCAGAAAGTATTTGTATAGGTATGTTTCTAATGATGTTTAGAGTTATTTGGGGGACCAAAGGCGAAAATTATTTTTTGGTGAATTTTGATGAAATTTGCGTTAGGGACCCTTAGAAGCGTAAATTGACGTTTTCATTTTTGACCAAAAAACACGAATAAAGGCTTTTTTGCAGAAAATATTTTATAGGTATGTTTCTAATGATGTTTAGAGTCATTTGGGGGACCAAAGGCGAAAATTATTTTGTTGGTGAATTTTGATGAAATTTGCGTTAGGGACCCTTAGAAGCGTAAATTGACGTTTTCATTTTTGACCAAAAAACACGAATAAAGGCTTTTTTGCAGAAAATATTTTTATAGGTATGTTTCTAATGATGTTTAGAGTCATTTGGGGGACCAAAGGCGAAAATTATTTTTTTGGTGAATTTTGATGAAATTTGCGTTAGGGACCCTTAGAAGCGTAAATTGACGTTTTCATTTTTGACCAAAAAACACGAATAAAGGCTTTTTTGCAGAAAATATTTTATAGGTATGTTTCTAATGATGTTTAGTGTCATTTGATGGACCAAATGTGAAAATTATTTTTTTGGTGAACTTTGATGAAATTTGCGTTAGGACCCTTAAAAGCGTAAATTGACGTTTTCATTTTTGACCAAAAAACACGAATAAAGGCTTTTTTGCAGAAAATATTTTTATAGGTATGTTTCTAATGATGTTTAGAGTCATTTGGGGGACCAAAGGCGAAAATTATTTTTTTGGTGAATTTTGATGAAATTTGCGTTAGGGACCCTTAGAAGCGTAAATTGACGTTTTCATTTTTGACCAAAAAACACGAATAAAGGCTTTTTTGCAGAAAATATTATATAGGTATGTTTCTAATGATGTTTAGTGTCATTTGGGGGACCAAATGTGAAAATTATTTTGTTGGTGAAGTTTGATGAAATTTGCGCTAGGAACCCTTAGAAGCGTAAATTGACGTTTTCATTTTTGACCAAAAAACACGAATAAAGGCTTTTCTGCAGAAAGTATTTTCATAGGTATGTTTCTAATGATGTTTAGAGTCATTTGGGGGACCAAATGCGAAAATTATTGTTTTGGTGAATTTTGATGAAATTTGCGCTAGGGACCCTTAGAAGCTTAAATTGACGTTTTCATTTTTGAACAAAAAACAAGAATAAAGGCTTTTTTGCAGAAAATATTTTTATAGGTATGTTTCTAACGATGTAAAGAGTCATTTGGGGGACCAAAAGCGAACATTATTTTTTTGGTGAATTTTGATGAAATTTGCGTTAGGGACCCTTAGAAGCGTAAATTGACGTTTTCATTTTTGACCAAAAAACACGAATAAAGGCTTTTTTGCAGAAAATATTTTTATAGGTATGTTTCTAATGATGTTTAGAGTCATTTGGGGGACCAAAGGCGAAAATTATTTTTTTGGTGAATTTGGATGAAATTTGCGTTAGGGACCCTTAGAAGCGTAAATTGACGTTTTCATTTTTGACCAAAAAACACGAATAAAGGCTTTTTTGCAGAAAATATTTTATAGGTATGTTTCTAATGATGTTTAGTGTCATTTGATGGACCAAATGTGAAAATTATTTTTTTGGTGAACTTTGATGAAATTTGCGTTAGGACCCTTAAAAGCGTAAATTGACTTTTCATTTTTGACCAAAAAACACGAATAAAGGCTTTTTTGCAGAAAATATTTTTATAGGTATATTTCTAATGATGTTTAGAGTCATTTGGGGGACCAAAGGCGAAAATTATTTTTTTGGTGAATTTTGATGAAATTTGCGTTAGGGACCCTTAGAAGCGTAAATTGACGTTTTCATTTTTCACCAAAAAACACGAATAAAGGCTTTTTTGCAGAAAATATTATACAGGTATGTTTCTAATGATGTTTAGTGTCATTTGGGGGACCAAATGTGAAAATTATTTTTTTGGTGAAGTTTGATGAAATTTGCGCTCGGAACCCTTAGAAGCGTAAATTGACGTTTTCATTTTTGACCAAAAAACACGAATAAAGGCTTTTCTGCAGAAAGTATTTTTATAGGTATGTTTCTAATGATGTTTAGAGTCATTTGGGGGACCAAAGGCGAAAATTTGTTTTTGGTGAATTTTGATGAAATTTGCGTTAGGGACCCTTAGAAGCGTAAATTGACGTTTTCATTTTTGACCAAAAAACACGAATAAAGGCTTTTTTGCAGAAAATATTTTATAGGTATGTTTCTAATGATGTTAAGTGTCATTTGGGGGACCAAATGCGAAAATTATTGTTTTGGTGAATTTTGATGAAATTTGCGCTAGGGACCCTTAGAAGCGTAAATTGACGTTTTCATTTTTGACCAAAAAACAAGAATAAAGGCTTTTTTGCAGAAAATATTTTTATAGGTATGTTTCTAATGATGTTTAGAGTCATTTGGAGGACCAAAGGCGAAAATTATTTTTTTGGTGAATTTTGATGAAATTTCCGTTAGGGACCCTTAGAAGCGTAAATTGACGTTTTCATTTTTGACCAAAAAACACGAATAAAGGCTTTTTTGCAGAAAATATTTTTTAGGTATGTTTCTAATGATGTTTAGTGTCATTTGGGGGACCAAATGTGAAAATTATTTTTTTGGTGAACTTTGATGAAATTTGCGTTAGGACCCTTAAAAGCGTAAATTGACTTTTTCATTTTTGACCAAAAAACACGAATAAAGGCTTTTTTGCAGAAAATATTTTTATAGGTATATTTCTAATGATGTTTAGAGTCATTTGGGGGACCAAAAGCGAACATTATTTTTTTGGTGAATTTTGATGAAATTATTAGGGACCCTTAGAAGCGTAAATTGACGTTTTCATTTTTGACCAAAAAACACGAATAAAGGCTTTTTTGCAGAAAATATTATATAGGTATGTTTCTAATTATGTTTAGAGTCATTTGGGGGACCAAATGTGAAAATTATTTTTTTGGTGAAGTTTGATGAAATTTGCGTTAGGGACCCTTAAAAGCGTAAAATGACTTTTTCATTTTTGACCAAAAAACACGAATAAAGGCTTTTTTGCAGAAAATTTTTTTATAGGTATATTTCTAATGATATTTAGAGTCATTTGGGGGACCAAAGGCGAAAATTATTTTGTTGGTGAATTTTGATGAAAATTGCGTTAGGGACCCTTAGAAGCGTAAATTGACGTTTTCATTTTTGACCAAAAAACACGAATAAAGGCTTTTTTGCAGAAAATATTATATAGGTATGTTTCTAATGATATTTAGAGTCATTTGGGGGACCAAAGGCGAAAATTATTTTGTTGGTGAATTTTGATGAAATTTGCGTTAGGGACCCTTAGAAGCGTAAATTGACGTTTTCATGTTTGACCATAAAACACGAATAAAGGCTTTTTTGCAGAAAATATTTTTATAGGTATGTTTCTAATGATTTTCAGAGTCATTTGGGGGACCAAAGGCGAAAATTATTTTTTTGGTGAATTTTGATGAAATTTGCGTTAGGGACCCTTAGAAGCGTAAATTGACGTTTTCATTTTTGACCAAAAAACACGAATAAAGGCTTTTTTGCAGAAAATATTTTTATAGGTATGTTTCTAATGATGTTTAGAGTCATTTGGGGGACCAAAGGCGAAAATTATTTTTTTGGTGAATTTTGATGAAATTTGCGTTAGGGACCCTTAGAAGCGTAAATTGACGTTTTCATTTTTGACCAAAAAACACGAATAAAGGCTTTTTTGCAGAAAATATTTTATAGGTATGTTTCTAATGATGTTTAGTGTCATTTGATGGACCAAATGTGAAAATTATTTTTTTGGTGAACTTTGATGAAATTTGCGTTAGGACCCTTAAAAGCGTAAATTGACTTTTCATTTTTGACCAAAAAACACGAATAAAGGCTTTTTTGCAGAAAATATTTTTATAGGTATATTTCTAATGATGTTTAGAGTCATTTGGGGGACCAAAGGCGAAAATTATTTTTTTGGTGAATTTTGATGAAATTTGCGTTAGGGACCCTTAGAAGCGTAAATTGACGTTTTCATTTTTGACCAAAAAACACGAATAAAGGCTTTTTTGCAGAAAATATTATATAGGTATGTTTCTAATGATGTTTAGTGTCATTTGGGGGACCAAATGTGAAAATTATTTTTTTGGTGAAGTTTGATGAAATTTGCGCTAGGAACCCTTAGAAGCGTAAATTGACGTTTTCATTTTTGACCAAAAAACACGAATAAAGGCTTTTCTGCAGAAAGTATTTTTATAGGTATGTTTCTAATGATGTTTAGAGTCATTTGGGGGACCAAAGGCGAAAATTTGTTTTTGGTGAATTTTGATGAAATTTGCGTTAGGGACCCTTAGAAGCGTAAATTGACGTTTTCATTTTTGACCAAAAAACACGAATAAAGGCTTTTTTGCAGAAAATATTTTATAGGTATGTTTCTAATGATGTTAAGTGTCATTTGGGGGACCAAATGCGAAAATTATTGTTTTGGTGAATTTTGATGAAATTTGCGCTAGGGACCCTTAGAAGCGTAAATTGACGTTTTCATTTTTGACCAAAAAACAAGAATAAAGGCTTTTTTGCAGAAAATATTTTTATAGGTATGTTTCTAATGATGTTAAGAGTCATTTGGAGGACCAAAGGCGAAAATTATTTTTTTGGTGAATTTTGATGAAATTTCCGTTAGGGACCCTTAGAAGCGTAAATTGACGTTTTCATTTTTGACCAAAAAACACGAATAAAGGCTTTTTTGCAGAAAATATTTTTTAGGTATGTTTCTAATGATGTTTAGTGTCATTTGGAGGACCAAAGGCGAAAATTATTTTTTTGGTGAATTTTGATGAAATTTCCGTTAGGGACCCTTAGAAGCGTAAATTGACGTTTTCATTTTTGACCAAAAAACACGAATAAAGGCTTTTTTGCAGAAAATATTTTTTAGGTATATTTCTAATGATGTTTAGAGTCATTTGGGGGACCAAAAGCGAACATTATTTTTTTGGTGAATTTTGATGAAATTATTAGGGACCCTTAGAAGCGTAAATTGACGTTTTCATTTTTGACCAAAAAACACGAATAAAGGCTTTTTTGCAGAAAATATTATATAGGTATGTTTCTAATGATATTTAGAGTCATTTGGGGGACCAAAGGCGAAAATTATTTCGTTGGTGAATTTTGATGAAATTTGCGTTAGGGACCCTTAGAAGCGTAAATTGACGTTTTCATGTTTGACCATAAAACACGAATAAAGGCTTTTTTGCAGAAAATATTTTTATAGGTATGTTTCTAATGATTTTCAGAGTCATTTGGGGGACCAAAGGCGAAAATTATTTTTTTGGTGAATTTTGATGAAATTTGCGTTAGGGACCCTTAGAAGCGTAAATTGACGTTTTCATTTTTGACCAAAAAACACGAATAAAGGCTTTTTTGCAGAAAATATTTTTATAGGTATGTTTCTAATGATGTTTAGAGTCATTTGGGGGACCAAAGGCGAAAATTATTTTTTTGGTGAATTTTGATGAAATTTGCGTTAGGGACCCTTAGAAGCGTAAATTGACGTTTTCATTTTTGACCAAAAAACACGAATAAAGGCTTTTTTGCAGAAAATATTTTATAGGTATGTTTCTAATGATGTTTAGTGTCATTTGATGGACCAAATGTGAAAATTATTTTTTTGGTGAACTTTGATGAAATTTGCGTTAGGACCCTTAAAAGCGTAAATTGACGTTTTCATTTTTGACAAAAAAACACGAATAAAGGCTTTTTTGCAGAAAATATTTTTATAGGTATATTTCTAATGATGTTTAGAGTCATTTGGGGGACCAAAGCCGAAAATTATTGTTTTGGTGAATTTTGATGAAATATGCGTTAGGGACCCTTAGAAGCGTAAATTGACGTTTTCATTTTTGACCAAAAAACACGAATAAAGGCTTTTTTGCAGAAAATATTTTATAGGTATGTTTCTAATGATGTTAAGTGTCATTTGGGGGACCAAATGCGAAAATTATTGTTTTGGTGAATTTTGATGAAATTTGCGCTAGGGACCCTTAGAAGCGTATATTGACGTTTTCATTTTTGACCAAAAAACAAGAATAAAGGCTTTTTTGCAGAAAATATTTTTATAGGTATGTTTCTAATGATGTTTAGAGTCATTTGGAGGACCAAAGGCGAAAATTATTTTTTTGGTGAATTTTGATGAAATTTCCGTTAGGGACCCTTAGAAGCGTAAATTGACGTTTTCATTTTTGACCAAAAAACACGAATAAAGGCTTTTTTGCAGAAAATATTTTTTAGGTATGTTTCTAATGATGTTTAGTGTCATTTGGGGGACCAAATGTGAAAATTATTTTTTTGGTGAACTTTGATGAAATTTGCGTTAGGACCCTTAAAAGCGTAAATTGACTTTTTCATTTTTGACCAAAAAACACGAATAAAGGCTTTTTTGCAGAAAATATTTTTATAGGTATATTTCTAATGATGTTTAGAGTCATTTGGGGGACCAAAAGCGAACATTATTTTTTTGGTGAATTTTGATGAAATTTGCGTTAGGGACCCTTAGAAGCGTAAATTGACGTTTTAATTTTTAACCAAAAAACACGAATAAAGGCTTTTGGCAGAAAATATTTTATAGGTATGTTTCTAATGATGATTAGAGTCATTTGGGGGACCAAAGGCGGAAATTATTTTTTTGGTGAATTTTGATGAAATTTGCGTTAGGACCCTTAAAAGCGTAAATTGACTTTTCATTTTTGACCAAAAAACACGAATAAAGGCTTTTTTGCAGAAAATATTTTTATAGGTATATTTCTAATGATGTTTAGAGTCATTTGGGGGACCAAAGGCGAAAATTATTTTTTTGGTGAATTTTGATGAAATTTGCGTTAGGGACCCTTAGAAGCGTAAATTGACGTTTTCATTTTTGACCAAAAAACACGAATAAAGGCTTTTCTGCAGAAAGTATTTTTATAGGTATGTTTCTAATGATGTTTAGAGTCATTTGGGGGACCAAAGGCGAAAATTTTTTTTTGGTGAATTTTGATGAAATTTGCGTTAGGGACCCTTAGAAGCGTAAATTGACGTTTTCATTTTTGACCAAAAAACACGAATAAAGGCTTTTTTGCAGAAAATATTTTATAGGTATGTTTCTAATGATGTTAAGTGTCATTTGGGGGACCAAATGCGAAAATTATTGTTTTGGTGAATTTTGATGAAATTTGCGTTAGGGACCCTTAGAAGCGTAAATTGACGTTTTCATTTTTGACCAAAAAACACGAATAAAGGCTTTTTTGCAGAAAATATTTTATAGGTATGTTTCTAATGATGTTTAGTGTCATTTGGGGGACCAAATGCGAACATTATTGTTTTGGTGAATTTTGATGAAATTTGCGTTAGGGACCCTTAGAAGCGTAAATTGACGTTTTCATTTTTGAACAAAAAACAAGAATAAAGGCTTTTTTGCAGAAAATATTTTTATAGGTATGTTTCTAACGATGTTTAGAGTCATTTGGGGGACCAAAAGCGAACATTATTTTTTTGGTGAATTTTGATGAAATTTGCGTTAGGGACCCTTAGAAGCGTAAATTGACGTTTTCATTTTTGACCAAAAAACACGAATAAAGGCTTTTTTGCAGAAAATATTTTTATAGGTATGTTTCTAATGATGTTCAGAGTCATTTGGGGGACCAAAGGCGAAAATTATTTTTTTGGTGAATTTTGATGAAATTTGCGTTAGGGACCCTTAGAAGCGTAAATTGACGTTTTCATTTTTGACCAAAAAACACGAATAAAGGCTTTTTTGCAGAAAATATTTTATAGGTATGTTTCTAATGATGTTTAGTGTCATTTGATGGACCAAATGTGAAAATTATTTTTTTGGTGAAGTTTGATGAAATTTGCGTTAGGACCCTTAAAAGCGTAAATTGACGTTTTCATTTTTGACCAAAAAACACGAATAAAGGCTTTTCTGCAGAAAGTATTTTTATAGGTATGTTTCTAATGATGTTTAGAGTCATTTGGGGGACCAAAGGCGAAAATTTGTTTTTGGTGAATTTTGATGAAATTTGCGTTAGGGGACCCTTAGAAGCGTAAATTGACGTTTTCATTTTTGACCAAAAAACACGAATAAAGGCTTTTTTGCAGAAAATATTTTATAGGTATGTTTCTAATGATGTTAAGTGTCATTTGGGGGACCAAATGCGAAAATTATTGTTTTGGTGAATTTTGATGAAATTTGCGCTAGGGACCCTTAGAAGCGTAAATTGACGTTTTCATTTTTGACCAAAAAACAAGAATAAAGGCTTTTTTGCAGAAAATATTTTTTAGGTATGTTTCTAATGATGTTTAGAGTCATTTGGAGGACCAAAGGCGAAAATTATTTTTTTGGTGAATTTTGATGAAATTTCCGTTTGGGACCCTTAGAAGCGTAAATTGACGTTTTCATTTTTGACCAAAAAACACGAATAAAGGCTTTTTTGCAGAAAATATTTTTTAGGTATGTTTCTAATGATGTTTAGTGTCATTTGGGGGACCAAATGTGAAAATTATTTTTTTGGTGAACTTTGATGAAATTTGCGTTAGGACCCTTAAAAGCGTAAATTGACTTTTTCATTTTTGACCAAAAAACACGAATAAAGGCTTTTTTGCAGAAAATATTTTTATAGGTATATTTCTAATGATGTTTAGAGTCATTTGGGGGACCAAAAGCGAACATTATTTTTTTGGTGAATTTTGATGAAATTTGCGTTAGGGACCCTTAGAAGCGTAAATTGACGTTTTCATTTTTGACCAAAAAACACGAATAAAGGCTTTTTTGCAGAAATATTATATAGGTATGTTTCTAATGATGTTTAGAGTCATTTGGGGGACCAAATGTGAAAATTATTTTTTTGGTGAAGTTTGATGAAATTTGCGTTAGGGACCCTTAAAAGCGTAAAATGACTTTTTCATTTTTGACCAAAAAACACGAATAAAGGCTTTTTTGCAGAAAATTTTTTTATAGGTATATTTCTAATGATATTTAGAGTCATTTGGGGGACCAAAGGCGAAAATTATTTTGTTGGTGAATTTTGATGAAAATTGCGTTAGGGACCCTTAGAAGCGTAAATTGACGTTTTAATTTTTGACCAAAAAACACGAATAAAGGCTTTTTTGCAGAAAATATTATATAGGTATGTTTCTAATGATATTTAGAGTCATTTGGGGGACCAAAGTCGAAAATTATTTTGTTGGTGAATTTTGATGAAATTTGCGTTAGGGACCCTTAGAAGCGTAAATTGACGTTTTCATGTTTGACCATAAAACACGAATAAAGGCTTTTTTGCAGAAAATATTTTTATAGGTATGTTTCTAATGATTTTCAGAGTCATTTGGGGGACCAAAGGCGAAAATTATTTTTTTGGTGAATTTTGATGAAATTTGCGTTAGGGACCCTTAGAAGCGTCAATTGACGCTCATTTTTGACCAAAAAACACGAATAAAGGCTTTTTTGCAGAAAATATTTTTATAGGTATGTTTCTAATGATGTTCAGAGTCATTTGGGGGACCAAAGGCGAAAATTATTTTTTTGGTGAATTTTGATGAAATTTGCGTTAGGGACCCTTAGAAGCGTAAATTGACGTTTTCATTTTTGACCAAAAAACACGAATAAAGGCTTTTTTGCAGAAAATATTTTATAGGTATGTTTCTAATGATGTTTAGTGTCATTTGATGGACCAAATGTGAAAATTATTTTTTTGGTGAACTTTGATGAAATTTGCGTTAGGACCCTTAAAAGCGTAAATTGACTTTTCATTTTTGACCAAAAAACACGAATAAAGGCTTTTTTGCAGAAAATATTTTTATAGGTATATTTCTAATGATGTTTAGAGTCATTTGGGGGACCAAAGGCGAAAATTATTTTTTTGGTGAATTTTGATGAAATTTGCGTTAGGGACCCTTAGAAGCGTAAATTGACGTTTTCATTTTTGACCAAAAAACACGAATAAAGGCTTTTTTGCAGAAAATATTATATAGGTATGTTTCTAATGATGTTTAGTGTCATTTGGGGGACCAAATGTGAAAATTATTTTTTTGGTGAAGTTTGATGAAATTTGCGCTAGGAACCCTTAGAAGCGTAAATTGACGTTTTCATTTTTGACCAAAAAACACGAATAAAGGCTTTTCTGCAGAAAGTATTTTTATAGGTATGTTTCTAATGATGTTTAGAGTCATTTGGGGGACCAAAGGCGAAAATTTGTTTTTGGTGAATTTTGATTAAATTTGCGTTAGGGACCCTTAGAAGCGTAAATTGACGTTTTCATTTTTGACAAAAAAACACGAATAAAGGCTTTTTTGCAGAAAATATTTTTATAGGTATGTTTCTAATGATGTTTAGAGTCATTTGGGGGACCAAAGCCGAAAATTATTGTTTTGGTGAATTTTGATGAAATTTGCGTTAGGGACCCTTAGAAGCGTAAATTGACGTTTTCATTTTTGACCAAAAAACACGAATAAAGGCTTTTTTGCAGAAAATATTTTATAGGTATGTTTCTAATGATGTTAAGTGTCATTTGGGGGACCAAATGCGAAAATTATTGTTTTGGTGAATTTTGATGAAATTTGCGCTAGGGACCCTTAGAAGCGTATATTGACGTTTTCATTTTTGACCAAAAAACAAGAATAAAGGCTTTTTTGCAGAAAATATTTTTATAGGTATGTTTCTAATGATGTTCAGAGTCATTTGGGGGACCAAAGGCGAAAATTATTTTTTTGGTGAATTTTGATGAAATTTGCGTTAGGGACCCTTAGAAGCGTAAATTGACGTTTTCATTTTTGACCAAAAAACACGAATAAAGGCTTTTTTGCAGAAAATATTTTATAGGTATGTTTCTAATGATGTTTAGTGTCATTTGATGGACCAAATGTGAAAATTATTTTTTTGGTGAACTTTGATGAAATTTGCGTTAGGACCCTTAAAAGCGTAAATTGACTTTTCATTTTTGACCAAAAAACACGAATAAAGGCTTTTTTGCAGAAAATATTTTTATAGGTATGTTTCTAATGATGTTTAGAGTCATTTGGGGGACCAAAGGCGAAAATTATTTTTTTGGTGAATTTTGATGAAATTTGCGTTAGGGACCCTTAGAAGCGTAAATTGACGTTTTCATTTTTGACCAAAAAACACGAATAAAGGCTTTTTTGCAGAAAATATTATATAGGTATGTTTCTAATGATGTTTAGTGTCATTTGGGGGACCAAATGTGAAAATTATTTTTTTGGTGAAGTTTGATGAAATTTGCGCTAGGAACCCTTAGAAGCGTAAATTGACGTTTTCATTTTTGACCAAAATACACGAATAAAGGCTTTTCTGCAGAAAGTATTTTTATAGGTATGTTTCTAATGATGTTTAGAGTCATTTGGGGGACCAAAGGCGAAAATTTGTTTTTGGTGAATTTTGATGAAATTTGCGTTAGGGACCCTTAGAAGCGTAAATTGACGTTTTCATTTTTGACAAAAAAACACGAATAAAGGCTTTTTTGCAGAAAATATTTTTATAGGTATGTTTCTAATGATGTTTAGAGTCATTTGGGGGACCAAAGCCGAAAATTATTGTTTTGGTGAATTTTGATGAAATTTGCGTTAGGGACCCTTAGAAGCGTAAATTGACGTTTTCATTTTTGACCAAAAAACACGAATAAAGGCTTTTTTGCAGAAAATATTTTATAGGTATGTTTCTAATGATGTTAAGTGTCATTTGGGGGACCAAATGCGAAAATTATTGTTTTGGTGAATTTTGATGAAATTTGCGCTAGGGACCCTTAGAAGCGTAAATTGACGTTTTCATTTTTGACCAAAAAACAAGAATAAAGGCTTTTTTGCAGAAAATATTTTTATAGGTATGTTTCTAATGATGTTTAGAGTCATTTGGAGGACCAAAGGCGAAAATTATTTTTTTGGTGAATTTTGATGAAATTTCCGTTAGGGACCCTTAGAAGCGTAAATTGACGTTTTCATTTTTGACCAAAAAACACGAATAAAGGCTTTTTTGCAGAAAATATTTTTTAGGTATGTTTCTAATGATGTTTAGTGTCATTTGGGGGACCAAATGTGAAAATTATTTTTTTGGTGAACTTTGATGAAATTTGCGTTAGGACCCTTAAAAGCGTAAATTGACTTTTTCATTTTTGACCAAAAAACACGAATAAAGGCTTTTTTGCAGAAAATATTTTTATAGGTATATTTCTAATGATGTTTAGAGTCATTTGGGGGACCAAAAGCGAACATTATTTTTTTGGTGAATTTTGATGAAATTTGCGTTAGGGACCCTTAGAAGCGTAAATTGACGTTGTCATTTTTGACCAAAAAACACGAATAAAGGCTTTTTTGCAGAAAATATTATATAGGTATGTTTCTAATGATGTTTAGTGTCATTTGGGGGACCAAATGTGAAAATTATTTTTTTGGTGAAGTTTGATGAAATTTGCGTTAGGGACCCTTAAAAGCGTAAAATGACTTTTTCATTTTTGACCAAAAAACACGAATAAAGGCTTTTTTGCAGAAAATATTTTTATAGGTATATTTCTAATGATATTTAGAGTCATTTGGGGGACCAAAGGCGAAAATTATTTTGTTGGTGAATTTTGATGAAAATTGCGTTAGGGACCCTTAGAAACGTAAATTGACGTTTTCATTTTTGACCAAAAAACACGAATAAAGGCTTTTTTGCAGAAAATATTATATAGGTATGTTTCTAATGATATTTAGAGTCATTTGGGGGACCAAAGGCGAAAATTATTTTGTTGGTGAATTTTGATGAAATTTGCGTTAGGGACCCTTAGAAGCGTAAATTGACGTTTTCATGTTTGACCATAAAACACGAATAAAGGCTTTTTTGCAGAAAATATTTGTATAGGTATGTTTCTAATGATTTTCAGAGTCATTTGGGGGACCAAAGGCGAAAATTATTTTTTTGGTGAATTTTGATGAAATTTGCGTTAGGGACCCTTAGAAGCGTAAATTGACGTTTTCATTTTTGACCAAAAAACACGAATAAAGGCTTTTTTGCAGAAAATATTATATAGTATGTTTCTAATGATGTTTAGTGTCATTTGGGGGACCAAATGTGAAAATTATTTTTTTGGTGAACTTTGATGAAATTTGCGTTAGGACCCTTAAAAGCGTAAATTGACTTTTTCATTGTTGACCAAAAAACACGAATAAAGGCTTTTTTGCAGAAAATATTTTTATAGGTATATTTCTAATGATGTTTAGAGTCATTTGGGGGACCAAAGCCGAAAATTATTGTTTTGGTGAATTTTGATGAAATTTGCGTTAGGGACCCTTAGAAGCGTAAATTGACGTTTTCATTTTTGACCAAAAAACACGAATAAAGGCTTTTTTGCAGAAAGTATTTTCATAGGTATGTTTCTAATGATGTTTAGAGTCATTTGGGGGACCAAAGGCGAAAATTATTTTGTTGTTGAATTTTGATGAAATTTGCGTTAGGGACCCTTAGAAGCGTAAATTGACGTTTTCATTTTTGACCAAAAAACAAGAATAAAGGCTTTTTTGCAGAAAATATTTTTATAGGTATGTTTCTAATGATATTTAGAGTCATTTGGGGGACCAAAGGCGAAAATTATTTTGTTGGTGAATTTTGATGAAAATTGCGTTAGGGACCCTTAGAAGCGTAAATTGACGTTTTCATTTTTGACCAAAAAACACGAATAAAGGCTTTTTTGCAGAAAATATTTGTATAGGTATGTTTCTAATGATGTTTAGAGTCATTTGGGGGACCAAAGGCGAAAATTATTTTGGTGAATTTTGATGAAATTTGCGTTAGGACCCTTAGAAGCGTAAATTGACGTTTTCATTTTTGACCAACACGAATAAAGGCTTTTTTGCAGAAAATATTTTTATAGGTATATTTCTAATGATGTTTAGAGTCATTTGGGACACCAAAGGCGAAAATTATTTTTTTGGTGAATTTTGATGAAATTTGCGTTAGGGACCCTTAGAAGCGTAAATTGACGTTTTCATTTTTAACCAAAAAACACGAATAAAGGCTTTTGGCAGAAAATATTTGTATAGGTATGTTTCTAATGATGTTTAGATTCATTTGGGGGACCAAAGCCGAAAATTATTGTTTCGGTGAATTTTGATGAAATTTGCGTTAGGGACCCTTAGAAGCGTAAATTGACGTTTTCATTTTTGACCAAAAAACACGAATAAAGGCTTTTTTGCAGAAAATATTTTTATAGGTATGTTTCTAATGATGTTTAGAGTCATTTGGGGGACCAAAGCCGAAAATTATTGTTTCGGTGAATTTTGATGAAATTTGCGTTAGGGACCCTTAGAAGCGTAAATTGACGTTTTCATTTTTGACCAAAAAACACGAACAAAGACTTTTTTGCAGAAAGTATTTTTATAGGTATGTTTCTAATGATGTTAAGAATCATTTGGGGGGACCAAAGGCGAAAATTATTTTTTGGTGAATTTTGATGACATTTGCGTTAGGACCCTTAGAAGCGTAAATTGACGTTTTCATTTTTGACCAACACGAATAAAGGCTTTTTGCAGAAAATATTTTTATAGGTATATTTCTAATGATGTTTAGAGTCATTTGGGACACAAAAGGCGAAAATTATTTTTTTGGTGAATTTTGATGAAATTTGCGTTAGGGACCCTTAGAAGCGTAAATTGACGTTTTCATTTTTGACCAAAAAAACACGAATAAAGGCTTTTTTGCAGAAAATATTTGTATTTTTATGTTTCTAATGATGTTTAGAGTCATTTGGGGGACCAAAGCCGAAAATTATTTTTTTGGTGAAGTTTGATGAAATTTGCGTTAGGGACCCTTAAAAGCGTAAAATGACGTTTTCATTTTTGACCAAAAAACACGAATAAAGGCTTTTTTGCAGAAAATATTATATAGGTATGTTTCTAATGATATTTAGAGTCATTTGGGGGACCAAAGGCGAAAATTATTTTGTTGGTGAATTTTGATGAAATTTGCGTTAGGGACCCTTAGAAGCGTAAATTGACGTTTTCATGTTTGACCATAAAACACGAATAAAGGCTTTTTTGCAGAAAATATTTTTATAGGTATGTTTCTAATGATTTTCAGAGTCATTTGGGGGACCAAAGGCGAAAATTATTTTTTTGGTGAATTTTGATGAAATTTGCGTTAGGGACCCTTAGAAGCGTAAATTGACGTTTTCATTTTTGACCAAAAAACACGAATAAAGGCTTTTTTGCAGAAAATATTATATAGTATGTTTCTAATGATGTTTAGTGTCATTTGGGGGACCAAATGTGAAAATTATTTTTTTGGTGAACTTTGATGAAATTTGCGTTAGGACCCTTATAAGCGTAAATTGACTTTTTCATTGTTGACCAAAAAACACGAATAAAGGCTTTTTTGCAGAAAATATTTTTATAGGTATATTTCTAATGATGTTTAGAGTCATTTGGGGGACCAAAGCCGAAAATTATTGTTTTGGTGAATTTTGATGAAATTTGCGTTAGGGACCCTTAGAAGCGTAAATTGACGTTTTCATTTTTGACCAAAAAACACGAATAAAGGCTTTTTTGCAGAAAGTATTTTCATAGGTATGTTTCTAATGATGTTTAGAGTCATTTGGGGGACCAAAGGCGAAAATTATTTTGTTGTTGAATTTTGATGAAATTTGCGTTAGGGACCCTTAGAAGCGTAAATTGACGTTTTCATTTTTGACCATAAAACACGAATAAAGGCTTTTTTGCAGAAAATATTTTTATAGGTATGTTTCTAATGATTTTCAGAGTCATTTGGGGGACCAAAGGCGAAAATTATTTTTTTGGTGAATTTTGATGAAATTTGCGTTAGGGACCCTTAGAAGCGTAAATTGACGTTTTCATTTTTGACCAAAAAACACGAATAAAGGCTTTTTTGCAGAAAATATTATATAGTATGTTTCTAATGATGTTTAGTGTCATTTGGGGGACCAAATGTGAAAATTATTTTTTTGGTGAACTTTGATGAAATTTGCGTTAGGACCCTTAAAAGCGTAAATTGACTTTTTCATTGTTGACCAAAAAACACGAATAAAGGCTTTTTTGCAGAAAATATTTTTATAGGTATATTTCTAATGATGTTTAGAGTCATTTGGGGGACCAAAGCCGAAAATTATTGTTTTGGTGAATTTTGATGAAATTTGCGTTAGGGACCCTTAGAAGCGTAAATTGACGTTTTCATTTTTGACCAAAAAACACGAATAAAGGCTTTTTTGCAGAAAGTATTTTCATAGGTATGTTTCTAATGATGTTTAGAGTCATTTGGGGGACCAAAGGCGAAAATTATTTTTTTGGTGAATTTTGATGAAATTTGCGTTAGGGACCCTTAGAAGCGTAAATTGACGTTTTCATTTTTGACCAAAAAACAAGAATAAAGGCTTTTTTGCAGAAAATATTTTTATAGGTATGTTTCTAATGATATTTAGAGTCATTTGGGGGACCAAAGGCGAAAATTGTTTTGTTGGTGAATTTTGATGAAAATTGCGTTAGGGACCCTTAGAAGCGTAAATTGACGTTTTCATTTTTGACCAAAAAACACGAATAAAGGCTTTTTTGCAGAAAATATTTGTATAGGTATGTTTCTAATGATGTTTAGAGTCATTTGGGGGACCAAAGGCGAAAATTATTTTGGTGAATTTTGATGAAATTTGCGTTAGGACCCTTAGAAGCCTAAATTGACGTTTTCATTTTTGACCAACACGAATAAAGGCTTTTTTGCAGAAAATATTTTTATAGGTATATTTCTAATGATGTTTAGAGTCATTTGGGACACCAAAGGCGAAAATTATTTTTTTGGTGAATTTTGATGAAATTTGCGTTAGGGACCCTTAGAAGCGTAAATTGACGTTTTCATTTTTAACCAAAAAACACGAATAAAGGCTTTTGGCAGAAAATATTTGTATAGGTATGTTTCTAATGATGTTTAGATTCATTTGGGGGACCAAAGCCGAAAATTATTTTTTTGGTGAATTTTGATGAAATCTGCGTTAGGGGCCCTTAGAAGCGTAAATTGACGTTTTCATTTTTGACCAAAAGACACGAATAAAGGCTTTTTTGCAGAAAATATTTTTATAGGTATGTTTCTAATGATGTTTAGAGTCATTTGGGGGACCAAAGCCGAAAATTATTGTTTTGGTGAATTTTGATGAAATTTGCGTTAGGGACCCTTAGAAGCGTAAATTGACGTTTTCATTTTTGACCAAAAAACACGAACAAAGACTTTTTTGCAGAAAGTATTTTTATAGGTATGTTTCTAATGATGTTAAGAATCATTTGGGGGGACCAAAGGCGAAAATTATTTTTTGGTGAATTTTGATGACATTTGCGTTAGGACCCTTAGAAGCGTAAATTGACGTTTTCATTTTTGACCAACACGAATAAAGGCTTTTTGCAGAAAATATTTTTATAGGTATATTTCTAATGATGTTTAGAGTCATTTGGGACACAAAAGGCGAAAATTATTTTTTTGGTGAATTTTGATGAAATTTGCGTTAGGGACCCTTAGAAGCGTAAATTGACGTTTTCATTTTTGACCAAAAAAACACGAATAAAGGCTTTTTTGCAGAAAATATTTGTATTTTTATGTTTCTAATGATGTTTAGAGTCATTTGGGGGACCAAAGCCGAAAATTATTTTTTCGGTGAATTTTGATGAAATTTGCGTTAGGGACCCTTAGAAGCGTAAATTGACGTTTTCATTTTTAACCAAAAAACACGAATAAAGGCATTTTTTGAAGAAAATATTTTTATAGGTATGTTTCTAATGATGATTAGAGTCATTTGGGGGACCAAAGGCGAAAATTATTTTTTTGGTGAACTTTGTTGAAATTTTCGTTAGGGAATCTTAGAAGTGTAAATTGACGTTTTCATTTTTGACCAAAAATCGCGGATAAAGGCTTTTTTGCAGAAAATATTTTTATAGGTATGTTTCTAATGATGTTTAGAGTCATTTGGGGGACCAAAGCCGAAAATTATTGTTTCGGTGAATTTTGATGAAATTTGCGTTAGGGACCCTTAGAAGCGTAAATTGACGTTTTCATTTTTGACCAAAAAACACGAATAAAGGCTTTTTTGCAGAAAGTATTTTTATACATGTAGGTATGTTTCTAATGATGTAAAGAATCATTTGGGGGGACCAAAGGCGAAAATTATTTTTTGGTGAATTTTGATGACATTTGCGTTAGGACCCTTAGAAGCGTAAATTGACGTTTTCATTTTTGACCAACACGAATAAAGGCTTTTTTGCAGAAAATATCTTTATAGGTATATTTCTAATGATGTTTAGAGTCATTTGGGACACAAAAGGCGAAAATTATTTTTTTGGTGAATTTTGATGAAATTTGCGTTAGGGACCCTTAGAAGCGTAAATTGACGTTTTCATTTTTGACCAAAAAACACGAATAAAGGCATTTTTTGAAGAAAATATTTTTATAGGTATGTTTCTAATGATGATTAGAGTCATTTGGGGGACCAAAGGCGAAAATTATTTTTTTGGTGAACTTTGTTGAAATTTTCGTTAGGGAATCTTAGAAGTGTAAATTGACGTTTTCATTTTTGACCAAAAATCGCGGATAAAGGCTTTTTTGCAGAAAATATTTGTATAGGTATGTTTCTAATGATGTTTAGAGTCATTTGGGGGACCAAAGCCGAAAATTATTGTTTCGGTGAATTTTGATGAAATTTGCGTTAGGGACCCTTAGAAGCGTAAATTGACGTTTTCATTTTTGACCAAAAAACACGAATAAAGGCTTTTTTGCAGAAAGTATTTTTATACATGTAGGTATGTTTCTAATGATGTTAAGAATCATTTGGGGGGACCAAAGGCGAAAATTATTTTTTGGTGAATTTTGATGACATTTGCGTTAGGACCCTTAGAAGCGTAAATTGACGTTTTCATTTTTGACCAACACGAATAAAGGCTTTTTTGCAGAAAATATTTTTATAGGTATATTTCTAATGATGTTTAGAGTCATTTGGGACACAAAAGGCGAAAATTATTTTTTTGGTGAATTTTGATGAAATTTGCGTTAGGGACCCTTAGAAGCGTAAATTGACGTTTTCATTTTTGACCAAAAAACACGAATAAAGGCTTTTTTGCAGAAAATATTTGTATTTTTATGTTTCTAATGATGTTTAGAGTCATTTGGGGGACCAAAGCCGAAACTTATTGTTTCGGTGAATTTTGATGAAATTTGCGTTAGGGACCCTTAGAAGCGTAAATTGACGTTTTCATTTTTGACCAAAAAACACGAATAAAGGCTTTTTTGCAGAAAGTATTTTTATAGGTATGTTCCTAATGATGTTAAGAGTCATTTGGGGGGACCAAAGGCGAAAATTATTTTTTGGTGAATTTTGATGAAATTTGCGTTAAGGACCCTTAGAAGCGAATATTGACGTTTTCATTTTTGACCAAAAAACACGAATAAAGGCTTTTTTGCAGAAAATATTTGTATAGGTATATTTCTAATGATGTTTAGAGTCATTTGGGACACCAAAGGCGAAAATTATTTTTTTGGTGAATTTTGATGAAATTTTCCTTAGGGACCCTTAGAAGCGTAAATTGACGTTTTCATTTTTAACCAAAAAACACGAATAAAGGCATTTTTTGAAGAAAATATTTTTATAGGTATGTTTCTAATGATGATTAGAGTCATTTGGGGGACCAAAGGCGAAAATTATTTTTTTGGTGAACTTTGTTGAAATTTTCGTTAGGGAATCTTAGAAGTGTAAATTGACGTTTTCATTTTTGACCAAAAATCGCGAATAAAGGCTTTTTTGCAGAAAATATTTTCATAGGTATGTTTCTAATGATGTTCAGAGTCATTTGGGTTACCAAATGCGAAAATTATTTTGTTGGTGAACTTTGATGAAATTTGCGTTAGGACCCTTAGAAGCGTAAATTGACGTTTTCATTTTTGACCCAAAAACACGAATAAAGGCTTTTGGCAGAAAATGTTTTATAGGTATGTTTCTAATGATGATTAGAGTCATTTGGGGGACCAAAGGCGGAAATTATTTTTTTGGTGAATTTTGATGAAATTTGCGTTAGGGACCCTTAGAAGCGTAAACAGACGTTTTCATTTTTGACCAAAAAACACGAATAAAGGCTTTTTTGCAGAAAATATTTTATAGGTATGTTTCTAATGATGTTTAGAGTCATTTGGGGGACCAAATGCGAAAATTATTTTGTTGTTGAACTTTGTTGAAATTTGCGTTTGGACACTTAGAAGCGTAAATTGACGTTTTCATTTTTAACCAAAAAACACGAATAAAGGCATTTTTTGAAGACAATATTTTTATAGGTATGTTTCTAATGATGTTTGGAATCATTTGGGGGACCAAATGTGAAAATTATTTTTTTGGTGAACTTTGATGAATTTGCGTTAGGACCCTTAGAAACGTTAACTGACGTTTGCATTTTTGACCAAAATACACGAATAAAGGCTTTTGGCAGAAAATACTTTATAGGTATGTTTCTAATGATGATTAGAGTCATTTGGATGACCAAAGGCGGAAATTATTTTTTTGGTGAATTTTGATGAAATTTGCGTTAGGGACCCTTAGAAGCGTACACAGACGTTTTCATTTTTGACCAAAAAACACGAATAAAGGCTTTTTTGTAGAAAATATTTTCATAGGTATGTTTCTAATGATGTTTAGAGTCATTTGGGGGACCAAAGGCGAAAATTATTTTTTTGGTGAATTTTGATGAAATTTGCGTTAGGGACCCTTAGAAGCGTAAATTGACGTTTTCATTTTTGACCAAAAAACACGAATAAAGGCTTTTTTGCAAAAAATATTTTTATAGGTATATTTCTAATGATGTTTAGAGTCATTTGGGGGACCAAATGCGAAAATTATATTTTGGTGAATTTTGATGAAATTAGCGTTAGGGACCCTTAGAAGCGTAAATTGACGTTTTCATTTTTGACCAAAAAACACGAATAAAGGCTTTTTTGCAGGAAATATTTTTATAGGTATGTTTCTAATGATGTTTAGAGTCATTTGGGGGACAAAAAGCGAAAATTATTTTTTTGGTGAATTTTGATGAAATTTGCGTTAGGGACCCTTAGAAGCGTAACTTGACGTTTTCATTTTTGACCAAAAAACACGAATAAAGGCTTTTTTGCAGAAAATATTTTTATAGGTATATTTCTAATGATGTTTAGAGTCATTTGGGACACCAAAGGCGAAAATTATTTTTTTGGTGAATTTTGATGAAATTTTCCTTAGGGACCCTTAGAAGCGTAAATTGACGTTTTCATTTTTAACCAAAAAACACGAATAAAGGCATTTTTTGAAGAAAATATTTTTATAGGTATGTTTCTAATGATGATTAGAGTCATTTGGGGGACCAAAGGCGAAAATTATTTTTTTGGTGAACTTTGTTGAAATTTTCGTTAGGGAATCTTAGAAGTGTAAATTGACGTTTTCATTTTTGACCAAAAATCGCGAATAAAGGCTTTTTTGCAGTAAATATTTTCATAGGTATGTTTCTAATGATGTTCAGAGTCATTTGGGTTACCAAATGCGAAAATTATTTTGTTGGTGAACTTTGATGAAATTTGCGTTAGGACCCTTAGAAGCGTAAATTGACGTTTTCATTTTTGACCCAAAAACACGAATAAAGGCTTTTGGCAGAAAATGTTTTATAGGTATGTTTCTAATGATGATTAGAGTCATTTGGGGGACCAAAGGCGGAAATTATTTTTTTGGTGAATTTTGATGAAATTTGCGTTAGGGACCCTTAGAAGCGTAAACAGACGTTTTCATTTTTGACCAAAAAACACGAATAAAGGCTTTTTTGCAGAAAATATTTTATAGGTATGTTTCTAATGATGTTTAGAGTCATTTGGGGGACCAAATGCGAAAATTATTTTGTTGTTGAACTTTGTTGAAATTTGCGTTTGGACACTTAGAAGCGTAAATTGACGTTTTCATTTTTAACCAAAAAACACGAATAAAGGCATTTTTTGAAGACAATATTTTTATAGGTATGTTTCTAATGATGTTTGGAATCATTTGGGGGACCAAATGTGAAAATTATTTTTTTGGTGAACTTTGATGAATTTGCGTTAGGACCCTTAGAAACGTTAACTGACGTTTGCATTTTTGACCAAAATACACGAATAAAGGCTTTTGGCAGAAAATACTTTATAGGTATGTTTCTAATGATGATTAGAGTCATTTGGATGACCAAAGGCGGAAATTATTTTTTTGGTGAATTTTGATGAAATTTGCGTTAGGGACCCTTAGAAGCGTACACAGACGTTTTCATTTTTGACCAAAAAACACGAATAAAGGCTTTTTTGTAGAAAATATTTTCATAGGTATGTTTCTAATGATGTTTAGAGTCATTTGGGGGACCAAAGGCGAAAATTATTTTTTTGATGAATTTTGATGAAATTTGCGTTAGGGACCCTTAGAAGCGTAAATTGACGTTTTCATTTTTGACCAAAAAACACGAATAAAGGCTTTTTTGCAAAAAATATTTTTATAGGTATATTTCTAATGATGTTTAGAGTCATTTGGGGGACCAAATGCGAAAATTATATTTTGGTGAATTTTGATGAAATTAGCGTTAGGGACCCTTAGAAGCGTAAATTGACGTTTTCATTTTTGACCAAAAAACACGAATAAAGGCTTTTTTGCAGGAAATATTTTTATAGGTATGTTTCTAATGATGTTTAGAGTCATTTGGGGGACAAAAAGCGAAAATTATTTTTTTTGGTGAATTTTGATGAAATTTGCGTTAGGGACCCTTAGAAGCGTAAATTGACGTTTTCATTTTTGACCAAAAAACACGAATAAAGGCTTTTTTGCAGAAAATATTTTTATAGGTATGTTTCTAATGATGTTTAGAGTCATTTGGGGGACCAAAGCCGAAAATTATTGTTTTGGTGAATTTTGATGAAATTTGCGTTAGGGACCCTTAGAAGCGTAAATTGACGTTTTCATTTTTGACCAAAAAACACGAATAAAGGCTTTTTTGCAGAAAGTATTTTTATAGGTATGTTTCTAATGATGTTAAGAGTCATTTGGGGGGACCAAAGGCGAAAATTATTTTTTGGTGAATTTTGATGAAATTTGCGTTAGGGACCCTTAGAAGCGAAAATTGACGTTTTCATTTTTGACCAAAAAACACGAATAAAGGCTTTTTTGAAGAAAATATTTGTATAGGTATGTTTCTAATGATGTTAAGAGTCATTTGGGGGACCAAAGGCGAAAATTATTTTTTTGGTGAATTTTGATGAAATTTGCGTTAGGACCCTTAGAAGCGTAAATTGACGTTTTCATTTTTGACCAACACGAATAAAGGCTTTTTTGCAAAAAATATTTTTATAGGTATATTTCTAATGATGTTTAGAGTCATTTGGGGGACCAAAGGCGAAAATTATTTTTTTGATGAATTTTGATGAAATTTGCGTTAGGGACCCTTAGAAGCGTAAATTGACGTTTTCATTTTTGACCAAAAAACGCGAATAAAGGCTTTTTTTGCAGAAAATATTTGTATTTTTATGTTTCTAATGATGTTTAGAGTCATTTGGGGGACCAAAACCGAAAACTATTGTTTTGGTGAATTTTGATGAAATTTGCGTTAGGGACCCTTAGAAGCGTAAATTGACGTTTTCATTTTTGACCAAAAAACACGAATAAAGGCTTTTTTGCAGAAAGTATTTTTATAGGTATGTTTCTAATGATGTTTAGAGTCATTTGGGGGGACCAAAGGCGAAAATTATTTTTTCGTAAGTTTTGATGAAATTTGCGTTAGGGACCCTTAGAAGCTAAAATTGACGTTTTCATTTTTGACCAAAAAACACGAATAAAGGCTTTTTTGCAGAAAAGATTTGTATAGGTATGTTTCTAATGATGTTTAGAGTCATTTGGGGGACCAGAGGCGAAAATTATTTTTTTGGTGAATTTTGATGAAATTTGCGTTAGGACCCTTAGAAGCGTAAATTGACGTTTTCATTTTTGACCAAAAAACACGAATAAAGGCTTTTTTGCAAAAAACATTTTTATAGGTATATTTCTAATGATGTTTAGAGTCATTTGGGGGACCAAATGCGAAAATTATATTTTTGGTGAATTTTGATGAAATTTGCGTTAGGGACCCTTAGAAGCGTAAATTGACGTTTTCATTTTTGACCAAAAAACACGAATAAAGGCTTTTTTGCAGAAAATATTTGTATTTTTATGTTTCTAATGATGTTTAGAGTCATTTGGGGGACCAAAGCCGAAACTTATTGTTTCGGTGAATTTTGATGAAATTTGCGTTAGGGACCCTTAGAAGCGTAAATTGACGTTTTCATTTTTGACCAAAAAACACGAATAAAGGCTTTTTTGCAGAAAGTATTTTTATAGGTATGTTCCTAATGATGTTAAGAGTCATTTGGGGGGACCAAAGGCGAAAATTATTTTTTGGTGAATTTTGATGAAATTTGCGTTAAGGACCCTTAGAAGCGAATATTGACGTTTTCATTTTTGACCAAAAAACACGAATAAAGGCTTTTTTGCAGAAAATATTTGTATAGGTATATTTCTAATGATGTTTAGAGTCATTTGGGACACCAAAGGCGAAAATTATTTTTTTGGTGAATTTTGATGAAATTTTCCTTAGGGACCCTTAGAAGCGTAAATTGACGTTTTCATTTTTAACCAAAAAACACGAATAAAGGCATTTTTTGAAGAAAATATTTTTATAGGTATGTTTCTAATGATGATTAGAGTCATTTGGGGGACCAAAGGCGAAAATTATTTTTTTGGTGAACTTTGTTGAAATTTTCGTTAGGGAATCTTAGAAGTGTAAATTGACGTTTTCATTTTTGACCAAAAATCGCGAATAAAGGCTTTTTTGCAGTAAATATTTTCATAGGTATGTTTCTAATGATGTTCAGAGTCATTTGGGTTACCAAATGCGAAAATTATTTTGTTGGTGAACTTTGATGAAATTTGCGTTAGGACCCTTAGAAGCGTAAATTGACGTTTTCATTTTTGACCCAAAAACACGAATAAAGGCTTTTGGCAGAAAATGTTTTATAGGTATGTTTCTAATGATGATTAGAGTCATTTGGGGGACCAAAGGCGGAAATTATTTTTTTGGTGAATTTTGATGAAATTTGCGTTAGGGACCCTTAGAAGCGTAAACAGACGTTTTCATTTTTGACCAAAAAACACGAATAAAGGCTTTTTTGCAGAAAATATTTTATAGGTATGTTTCTAATGATGTTTAGAGTCATTTGGGGGACCAAATGCGAAAATTATTTTGTTGTTGAACTTTGTTGAAATTTGCGTTTGGACACTTAGAAGCGTAAATTGACGTTTTCATTTTTAACCAAAAAACACGAATAAAGGCATTTTTTGAAGACAATATTTTTATAGGTATGTTTCTAATGATGTTTGGAATCATTTGGGGGACCAAATGTGAAAATTATTTTTTTGGTGAACTTTGATGAATTTGCGTTAGGACCCTTAGAAACGTTAACTGACGTTTGCATTTTTGACCAAAATACACGAATAAAGGCTTTTGGCAGAAAATACTTTATAGGTATGTTTCTAATGATGATTAGAGTCATTTGGATGACCAAAGGCGGAAATTATTTTTTTGGTGAATTTTGATGAAATTTGCGTTAGGGACCCTTAGAAGCGTACACAGACGTTTTCATTTTTGACCAAAAAACACGAATAAAGGCTTTTTTGTAGAAAATATTTTCATAGGTATGTTTCTAATGATGTTTAGAGTCATTTGGGGGACCAAAGGCGAAAATTATTTTTTTGGTGAATTTTGATGAAATTTGTGGTAGGGACCCTTAGAAGCGTAAATTGACGTTTTCATTTTTGACCAAAAAACACGAATAAAGGCTTTTTTGCAAAAAATATTTTTATAGGTATATTTCTAATGATGTTTAGAGTCATTTGGGGGACCAAATGCGAAAATTATATTTTGGTGAATTTTGATGAAATTAGCGTTAGGGACCCTTAGAAGCGTAAATTGACGTTTTCATTTTTGACCAAAAAACACGAATAAAGGCTTTTTTGCAGGAAATATTTTTATAGGTATGTTTCTAATGATGTTTAGAGTCATTTGGGGGACAAAAAGCGAAAATTATTTTTTTGGTGAATTTTGATGAAATTTGCGTTAGGGACCCTTAGAAGCGTAACTTGACGTTTTCATTTTTGACCAAAAAACACGAATAAAGGCTTTTTTGCAGAAAATATTTTTATAGGTATGTTTCTAATGATGTTTAGAGTCATTTGGGGGACCAAAGCCGAAAATTATTGTTTTGGTGAATTTTGATGAAATATGCGTTAGGGACCCTTAGAAGCGTAAATTGACGTTTTCATTTTTGACCAAAAAACACGAATAAAGGCTTTTTTGCAGAAAGTATTTTTATAGGTATGTTTCTAATGATGTTAAGAGTCATTTGGGGGGACCAAAGGCGAAAATTATTTTTTGGTGAATTTTGATGAAATTTGCGTTAGGGACCCTTAGAAGCGAAAATTGACGTTTTCATTTTTGACCAAAAAACACGAATAAAGGCTTTTTTGAAGAAAATATTTGTATAGGTATGTTTCTAATGATGTTAAGAGTCATTTGGGGGACCAAAGGCGAAAATTATTTTTTTGGTGAATTTTGATGAAATTTGCGTTAGGACCCTTAGAAGCGTAAATTGACGTTTTCATTTTTGACCAACACGAATAAAGGCTTTTTTGCAAAAAATATTTTTATAGGTATATTTCTAATGATGTTTAGAGTCATTTGGGGGACCAAAGGCGAAAATTATTTTTTTGATGAATTTTGATGAAATTTGCGTTAGGGACCCTTAGAAGCGTAAATTGACGTTTTCATTTTTGACCAAAAAACGCGAATAAAGGCTTTTTTTGCAGAAAATATTTGTATTTTTATGTTTCTAATGATGTTTAGAGTCATTTGGGGGACCAAAACCGAAAACTATTGTTTTGGTGAATTTTGATGAAATTTGCGTTAGGGACCCTTAGAAGCGTAAATTGACGTTTTCATTTTTGACCAAAAAACACGAATAAAGGCTTTTTTGCAGAAAGTATTTTTATAGGTATGTTTCTAATGATGTTTAGAGTCATTTGGGGGGACCAAAGGCGAAAATTATTTTTTCGTAAGTTTTGATGAAATTTGCGTTAGGGACCCTTAGAAGCTAAAATTGACGTTTTCATTTTTGACCAAAAAACACGAATAAAGGCTTTTTTGCAGAAAAGATTTGTATAGGTATGTTTCTAATGATGTTTAGAGTCATTTGGGGGACCAGAGGCGAAAATTATTTTTTTGGTGAATTTTGATGAAATTTGCGTTAGGACCCTTAGAAGCGTAAATTGACGTTTTCATTTTTGACCAAAAAACACGAATAAAGGCTTTTTTGCAAAAAACATTTTTATAGGTATATTTCTAATGATGTTTAGAGTCATTTGGGGGACCAAATGCGAAAATTATATTTTGGTGAATTTTGATGAAATTAGCGTTAGGGACCCTTAGAAGCGTAAATTGACGTTTTCATTTTTGACCAAAAAACACGAATAAAGGCTTTTTTGCAGGAAATATTTTTATAGGTATGTTTCTAATGATGTTTAGAGTCATTTGGGGGACAAAAAGCGAAAATTATTTTTTTGGTGAATTTTGATGAAATTTGCGTTAGGGACCCTTAGAAGCGTAACTTGACGTTTTCATTTTTGACCAAAAAACACGAATAAAGGCTTTTTTGCAGAAAATATTTTTATAGGTATGTTTCTAATGATGTTTAGAGTCATTTGGGGGACCAAAGCCGAAAATTATTGTTTCGGTGAATTTTGATGAAATTTGCGTTAGGGACCCTTAGAAGCGTAAATTGACGTTTTCATTTTTGACCAAAAAACACGAATAAAGGCTTTTTTGCAGAAAATATTTGTATTTTTATGTTTCTAATGATGTTTAGAGTCATTTGGGGGACCAAAGCCGAAACTTATTGTTTCGGTGAATTTTGATGAAATTTGCGTTAGGGACCCTTAGAAGCGTAAATTGACGTTTTCATTTTTGACCAAAAAACACGAATAAAGGCTTTTTTGCAGAAAGTATTTTTATAGGTATGTTCCTAATGATGTTAAGAGTCATTTGGGGGGACCAAAGGCGAAAATTATTTTTTGGTGAATTTTGATGAAATTTGCGTTAAGGACCCTTAGAAGCGAATATTGACGTTTTCATTTTTGACCAAAAAACACGAATAAAGGCTTTTTTGCAGAAAATATTTGTATAGGTATATTTCTAATGATGTTTAGAGTCATTTGGGACACCAAAGGCGAAAATTATTTTTTTGGTGAATTTTGATGAAATTTTCCTTAGGGACCCTTAGAAGCGTAAATTGACGTTTTCATTTTTAACCAAAAAACACGAATAAAGGCATTTTTTGAAGAAAATATTTTTATAGGTATGTTTCTAATGATGATTAGAGTCATTTGGGGGACCAAAGGCGAAAATTATTTTTTTGGTGAACTTTGTTGAAATTTTCGTTAGGGAATCTTAGAAGTGTAAATTGACGTTTTCATTTTTGACCAAAAATCGCGAATAAAGGCTTTTTTGCAGTAAATATTTTCATAGGTATGTTTCTAATGATGTTCAGAGTCATTTGGGTTACCAAATGCGAAAATTATTTTGTTGGTGAACTTTGATGAAATTTGCGTTAGGACCCTTAGAAGCGTAAATTGACGTTTTCATTTTTGACCCAAAAACACGAATAAAGGCTTTTGGCAGAAAATGTTTTATAGGTATGTTTCTAATGATGATTAGAGTCATTTGGGGGACCAAAGGCGGAAATTATTTTTTTGGTGAATTTTGATGAAATTTGCGTTAGGGACCCTTAGAAGCGTAAACAGACGTTTTCATTTTTGACCAAAAAACACGAATAAAGGCTTTTTTGCAGAAAATATTTTATAGGTATGTTTCTAATGATGTTTAGAGTCATTTGGGGGACCAAATGCGAAAATTATTTTGTTGTTGAACTTTGTTGAAATTTGCGTTTGGACACTTAGAAGCGTAAATTGACGTTTTCATTTTTAACCAAAAAACACGAATAAAGGCATTTTTTGAAGACAATATTTTTATAGGTATGTTTCTAATGATGTTTGGAATCATTTGGGGGACCAAATGTGAAAATTATTTTTTTGGTGAACTTTGATGAATTTGCGTTAGGACCCTTAGAAACGTTAACTGACGTTTGCATTTTTGACCAAAATACACGAATAAAGGCTTTTGGCAGAAAATACTTTATAGGTATGTTTCTAATGATGATTAGAGTCATTTGGATGACCAAAGGCGGAAATTATTTTTTTGGTGAATTTTGATGAAATTTGCGTTAGGGACCCTTAGAAGCGTACACAGACGTTTTCATTTTTGACCAAAAAACACGAATAAAGGCTTTTTTGCAGAAAATATTTTGATAGGTATGTTTCTAATGATGTTTAGAGTCATTTGGGGGACCAAAGGCGAAAATTATTTTTTTGGTGAATTTTGATGAAATTTGCGTTAGGGACCCTTAGAAGCGTAAATTGACGTTTTCATTTTTGACCAAAAAACACGAATAAAGGCTTTTTTGCAAAAAATATTTTTATAGGTATATTTCTAATGATGTTTAGAGTCATTTGGGGGACCAAATGCGAAAATTATATTTTGGTGAATTTTGATGAAATTAGCGTTAGGGACCCTTAGAAGCGTAAATTGACGTTTTCATTTTTGACCAAAAAACACGAATAAAGGCTTTTTTGCAGGAAATATTTTTATAGGTATGTTTCTAATGATGTTTAGAGTCATTTGGGGGACAAAAAGCGAAAATTATTTTTTTGGTGAATTTTGATGAAATTTGCGTTAGGGACCCTTAGAAGCGTAAATTGACGTTTTCATTTTTGACCAAAAAACACGAATAAAGGCTTTTTTGCAGAAAATATTTTTATAGGTATGTTTCTAATGATGTTTAGAGTCATTTGGGGGACCAAAGCCGAAAATTATTGTTTTGGTGAATTTTGATGAAATATGCGTTAGGGACCCTTAGAAGCGTAAATTGACGTTTTCATTTTTGACCAAAAAACACGAATAAAGGCTTTTTTGCAGAAAGTATTTTTATAGGTATGTTTCTAATGATGTTAAGAGTCATTTGGGGGGACCAAAGGCGAAAATTATTTTTTGGTGAATTTTGATGAAATTTGCGTTAGGGACCCTTAGAAGCGAAAATTGACGTTTTCATTTTTGACCAAAAAACACGAATAAAGGCTTTTTTGAAGAAAATATTTGTATAGGTATGTTTCTAATGATGTTTAGAGTCATTTGGGGGACCAAAGGCGAAAATTATTTTTTTGGTGAATTTTGATGAAATTTGCGTTAGGACCCTTAGAAGCGTAAATTGACGTTTTCATTTTTGACCAACACGAATAAAGGCTTTTTTGCAAAAAATATTTTTATAGGTATATTTCTAATGATGTTTAGAGTCATTTGGGGGACCAAAGGCGAAAATTATTTTTTTGATGAATTTTGATGAAATTTGCGTTAGGGACCCTTAGAAGCGTAAATTGACGTTTTCATTTTTGACCAAAAAACACGAATAAAGGCTTTTTTGCAGAAAATATTTTTATAGGTATGTTTCTAATGATGTTTAGAGTCATTTGGGGGACCAAAGCCGAAAATTATTGTTTCGGTGAATTTTGATGAAATATGCGTTAGGGACCCTTAGAAGCGTAAATTGACGTTTTCATTTTTGACCAAAAAACACGAATAAAGGCTTTTTTGCAGAAAGTATTTTTATAGGTATGTTTCTAATGATGTTAAGAGTCATTTGGGGGGACCAAAGGCGAAAATTATTTTTTGGTGAATTTTGATGAAATTTGCGTTAGGGACCCTTAGAAGCGAAAATTGACGTTTTCATTTTTGACCAAAAAACACGAATAAAGGCTTTTTTGAAGAAAATATTTGTTTAGGTATGTTTCTAATGATGTTTAGAGTCATTTGGGGGACCAAAGGCGAAAATTATTTTTTTGGTGAATTTTGATGAAATTTGCGTTAGGACCCTTAGAAGCGTAAATTGACGTTTTCATTTTTGACCAACACGAATAAAGGCTTTTTTGCAAAAAATATTTTTATAGGTATATTTCTAATGATGTTTAGAGTCATTTGGGGGACCAAAGGCGAAAATTATTTTTTTGATGAATTTTGATGAAATTTGCGTTAGGGACCCTTAGAAGCGTAAATTGACGTTTTCATTTTTGACCAAAAAACGCGAATAAAGGCTTTTTTGCAGAAAATATTTGTATTTTTATGTTTCTAATGATGTTTAGAGTCATTTGGGGGACCAAAACCGAAAACTATTGTTTTGGTGAATTTTGATGAAATATGCGTTAGGGACCCTTAGAAGCGTAAATTGACGTTTTCATTTTTGACCAAAAAACACGAATAAAGGCTTTTTTGCAGAAAGTATTTTTATAGGTATGTTTCTAATGATGTTTAGAGTCATTTGGGGGGACCAAAGGCGAAAATTATTTTTTCGTAAGTTTTGATGAAATTTGCGTTAGGGACCCTTAGAAGCGTAACTTGACGTTTTCATTTTTGACCAAAAAACACGAATAAAGGCTTTTTTGCAGAAAATATTTTTATAGGTATGTTTCTAATGATGTTTAGAGTCATTTGGGGGACCAAAGCCGAAAATTATTGTTTCGGTGAATTTTGATGAAATTTGCGTTAGGGACCCTTAGAAGCGTAAATTGACGTTTTCATTTTTGACCAAAAAACACGAATAAAGGCTTTTTTGCAGAAAATATTTTTATAGGTATGTTTCTAATGATGTTTAGAGTCATTTGGGGGACCAAAGCCGAAAATTATTGTTTTGGTGAATTTTGATGAAATATGCGTTAGGGACCCTTAGAAGCTAAAATTGACGTTTTCATTTTTGACCAAAAAACACGAATAAAGGCTTTTTTGCAGAAAAGATTTGTATAGGTATGTTTCTAATGATGTTTAGAGTCATTTGGGGGACCAGAGGCGAAAATTATTTTTTTGGTGAATTTTGATGAAATTTGCGTTAGGACCCTTAGAAGCGTAAATTGACGTTTTCATTTTTGACCAAAAAACACGAATAAAGGCTTTTTTGCAAAAAACATTTTTATAGGTATATTTCTAATGATGTTTAGAGTCATTTGGGGGACCAAATGCGAAAATTATATTTTGGTGAATTTTGATGAAATTAGCGTTAGGGACCCTTAGAAGCGTAAATTGACGTTTTCATTTTTGACCAAAAAACACGAATAAAGGCTTTTTTGCAGGAAATATTTTTATAGGTATGTTTCTAGTGATGTTTAGAGTCATTTGGGGGACAAAAAGCGAAAATTATTTTTTTGGTGAATTTTGATGAAATTTGCGTTAGGGACCCTTAGAAGCGTAACTTGACGTTTTCATTTTTGACCAAAAAACACGAATAAAGGCTTTTTTGCAGAAAATATTTTTATAGGTATGTTTCTAATGATGTTTAGAGTCATTTGGGGGACCAAAGCCGAAAATTATTGTTTTGGTGAATTTTGATGAAATATGCGTTAGGGACCCTTAGAAGCGTAAATTGACGTTTTCATTTTTGACCAAAAAACACGAATAAAGGCTTTTTTGCAGAAAGTATTTTTATAGGTATGTTTCTAATGATGTTAAGAGTCATTTGGGGGGACCAAAGGCGAAAATTATTTTTTGGTGAATTTTGATGAAATTTGCGTTAGGGACCCTTAGAAGCGAAAATTGACGTTTTCATTTTTGACCAAAAAACACGAATAAAGGCTTTTTTGAAGAAAATATTTTTATAGGTATGTTTCTAATGATGTTTAGAGTCATTTGGGGGACCAAAGGCGAAAATTATTTTTTTGGTGAATTTTGATGAAATTTGCGTTAGGACCCTTAGAAGCGTAAATTGACGTTTTCATTTTTGACCAACACGAATAAAGGCTTTTTTGCAAAAAATATTTTTATAGGTATATTTCTAATGATGTTTAGAGTCATTTGGGGGACCAAAGGCGAAAATTATTTTTTTGATGAATTTTCATGAAATTTGCGTTAGGGACCCTTAGAAGCGTTAATTGACGTTTTCATTTTTGACCAAAAAACGCGAATAAAGGCTTTTTTGCAGAAAATATTTGTATTTTTATGTTTCTAATGATGTTTAGAGTCATTTGGGGGACCAAAACCGAAAACTATTGTTTTGGTGAATTTTGATGAAATTTGCGTTAGGGACCCTTAGAAGCGTAAATTGACGTTTTCATTTTTGACCAAAAAACACGAATAAAGGCTTTTTTGCAGAAAGTATTTTTATAGGTATGTTTCTAATGATGTTTAGAGTCATTTGGGGGGACCAAAGGCGAAAATTATTTTTTCGTAAGTTTTGATGAAATTTGCGTTAGGGACCCTTAGAAGCTAAAATTGACGTTTTCATTTTTGACCAAAAAACACGAATAAAGGCTTTTTTGCAGAAAATATTTGTATAGGTATGTTTCTAATGATGTTTAGAGTCATTTGGGGGACCAGAGGCGAAAATTATTTTTTTGGTGAATTTTGATGAAATTTGCGTTAGGACCCTTAGAAGCGTTAATTGACGTTTTCATTTTTGACCAACACGAATAAAGGCTTTTTTGCAGAAAATATTTTTATAGGTATATTTCTAATGATGTTTAGAGTCATTTGGGAAACCAAAGGCGAAAATTATTTTTTTGGTGAATTTTGATGAAATTTGCGTTAGGGACCCTTAGAAGCGTAAATTGACGTTTTCATTTTGGACCAAAAAACACGAATAAATTCTTTTTTGCAGAAAATATTTTTATAGGTATATTTCTAGTGATGTTCAGAGTCATTTGGGGGACCAAAGGCGAAAATTATTTTTTTGGTGAATTTTGATGAAATTTGCGTTAGGGACCCTTAGAAGCGTAAATTGACGTTTTAATTTTTAACCAAAAAACACGAATAAAGGCTTTTGGCAGAAAATATTTTATAGGTATGTTTCTAATGATGATTAGAGTCATTTGGGGGACCAAAGGCGGAAATTATTTTTTTGGTGAATTTTGATGAAATTTGCGTTAGGGACCCTTAGAAGCGTAAACAGACGTTTTCATTTTTGACCAAAAAACACGAATAAAGGCTTTTTTGCAGAAAATATTTTTATAGGTATGTTTCTAATGATGTTTAGAGTCATTTGGGGGACCAAATGCGAAAATTATTTTGTTGTTGAACTTTGTTGAAACTTGCGTTAGGACACTTAGAAGCGTAAATTGACGTTTTCATTTTTAACCAAAAAACACGAATAAAGGCATTTTTTGAAGAAAATATTTTTATAGGTATGTTTCTAATGATGTTTAGAATCATTTGGGGGACCAAATGTGAAAATTATTTTTTTGGTGAACTTTGATGAATTTGCGTTAGGACCCTTAGAAGCGTTAACTGACGTTTGCATTTTTGACCAAAATACACGAATAAAGACTTTTGGCAGAAAATATTTTATAGGTATGTTTCTAATGATGATTAGAGTCATTTGGGGGACCAAAGGCGAAAATTATTTTTTTGGTGAACTTTGTTGAAATTTTCGTTAGGGAATCTTAGAAGTGTAAATTGACGTTTTCATTTTTGACCAAAAATCGCGAATAAAGGCTTTTTTGCAGAAAATATTTTCATAGGTATGTTTCTAATGATGTTCAGAGTCATTTGGGTTACCAAATTCGAAAATTATTTTGTTGGTGAACTTTGTTGAAATTTTCGTTAGGACCCTTAGAAGCGTAAATTGACGTTTTCATTTTTAACCAAAAAAAAGAAAAAAGGCATTTTCTGAAGAAAATATTTGTATAGGTATGTTTCTAATGATGTTTAGTGTCATTTGGGGGACCAAATGTCAAAATTATTTTTTTGGTGAACTTTGATGAAATTTGCGTTAGGACCCTTAGAAGCGTAAACAGAAGTTTTCATTTTTGACCCAAAAACACGAATAAAGGCTTTTGGCAGAAAATATTTTATAGGTATGTTTCTAATGATGATTAGAGTCATTTGCGGGACCAAAGGCGGAAATTATTTTTTTGGTGAATTTTGATGAAATTTGCGCTAGGGACCCTTAGAAGCGTAAACAGACGTTTTCATTTTTGACCAAAAAACACGAATAAAGGCTTTTTTGCAGAAAATATTTTTATAGGTATGTTTCTAATGATGTTTAGAGTCATTTGGGGGACCAAATGCGAACATTATTTTGTTGGTGAACTTTGATGAAATTTGCGTTAGGACCCTTAGAAGCGTAAATTGACTTTTTCATTTTTGACCAAAAACACGAATAAAGGCTTTTTTGCAGAAAATATTTTATAGGTATGTTTCTAATGATGTTCAGAGTCATTTGGGTTACCAAATGCGAAAATTATTTTGTTGGTGAACTTTGTTGAAATTTTCGTTAGGACCCTTAGAAGCGTAAATTGACGTTTTCATTTTTAACCAAAAAAAAGAAAAAAGGCATTTTCTGAAGAAAATATTTTCATAGGTATGTTTCTAATGATGTTTAGTGTCATTTGGGTAACCAAATGTGAAAATTATTTTGTTGGTGAATTTTGATGAAATTTGCGTTAGGGACCCTTAGAAGCGTAAATTGACGTTTTCATTTTTGACCAAAAAACACGAATAAAGGCTTTTTTGCAGAAAATATTTTTATAGGTATATTTCTAATGATGTTTAAAGTCATTTGGGGGACCAAAGGCGAAAATTATTTTTTTGGTGAATTTTGATGAAATTTGCGTTAGGGACCCTTAGAAGCGTAAATTGACGTTTTCATTTTTGAACAAAAAACACGAATAAAGGCTTTTTTGCAGAAAATATTTTTATAGGTATATTTCTAATGATGTTTAGAGTCATTTGGGGGACCAAAGGCGAAAATTATTTTTTTGGTGAATTTTGATGAAATTTGCGTTAGGGACCCTTAGAAGCGTAAATTGACGTTTTCATTTTTGAACAAAAAACACGAATAAAGGCTTTTTTGCAGAAAATATTTTTATAGGTATGTTTCTAATGATGTTTAGAGTCATTTGGGGGACCAAAGGCGAAAATTATTTTTTTGGTGAATTTTGATGAAATCTGCGTTAGGGGCCCTTAGAAGCGTAAATTGACGTTTTCATTTTTGACCAAAAGACACGAATAAAGGCTTTTTTGCAGAAAATATTTTTATAGGTATATTTCTAATGATGTTTAGAGTCATTTGGGGGACCAAAGGCGAAAATTATTTTTTTGGTGAATTTTGATGAAATTTGCGTTAGGGACCCTTAGAAGCGTAAATCGACGTTTTCATTTTTGAACAAAAAACACGAATAAAGGCTTTTTTGCAGAAAATATTTTTATAGGTATGTTTCTAATGATGTTTAGAGTCATTTGGGGGACCAAAGGCGAAAATTATTTTTTTGGTGAATTTTGATGAAATTTGCGTTAGGGACCCTTAGAAGCGTAAATTGACGTTTTCATTTTTGAACAAAAAACACGAATAAAGGCTTTTTTGCAGAAAATATTTTCATAGGTATGTTTCTAATGATGTTTAGAGTCATTTGGGGGACCAAAGGCGAAAATTATTTTTTTGGTGAATTTTAATGGGGATTTTAATGGAAATTTATTAGGGACCCTTAGAAGCGTAACTTGACGTTTTCATTTTTAACCAAAAAACAAGAATAAAGGCATTTTTTGAAGAAAATATTTGTATAGGTATGTTTCTAATGATGTTTAGAATCATTTGGGGGACCAAATGTGAAAATTATTTTTTTGGTGAACTGTGATGAAATTTGCGTTAGGGACCCTTAGAAGCGTTAACTGACGTTTGCATTTTTGACCAAAATACACGAATAAAGGCTTTTTTGCAGAAAATATTTGTATTTTTATGTTTCTAATGATGTTTAGAGTCATTTGGGGGACCAAAGGCGAAATTTTTTTTTTTGGTGAACTTTGTTGAAATTTGCGTTAGGGAATCTTAGAAGTGTAAATTGACGTTTTCATTTTTAACCAAAAAACAAGAATAAAGGCATTTTTTTAAGAAAATATTTTTATAGGTATGTTTCTAATGATGTTTAGAATCATTTGGGGGACCAAATGTGAAAATTATTTTTTTGGTGAACTTTGATGAATTTGCGTTAGGACCCTTAGAAGCGTTAACTTACATTTGTATTTTTTGACGAAAATACACGAATAAAGGCTTTTGGCAGAAAATATTTTATAGGTATGTTTCTAATGATGATTAGAGTCATTTGGGGGACCAAATGCGAACATTATTTTGTTGGTGAACTTTGATGAAATTTGCGTTAAGGACCCTTAGAAGCGTTAACTGATGTTTGCATTTTTGACCCAAAAACACGAATAAAGGCTTTTTTGCAGAAAATATTTGTATTTTTATGTTTCTAATGATGTTAAGAGTCATTTGGGGGACCAAAGGCGAAAATTATTTTTTTGGTGAACTTTGTTGAAATTTTCCTTAGGGAATGTGAGAAGTGTAAATTGACGTTTTCATTTTTGACCAAAAATCGCGAATAAAGGCTTTTTTGCAGAAAATATTTTCATAGGTATGTTTCTAATGATGTTCAGGGTCATTTGGGGGACCAAATGCGAAAATTATTTTGTTGTTGAACTTTGTTGAAATTTCCGTCAGGACCCTTAGAAGCCTTAACTGACGTTTGCATTTTTGACCGAAAAACAGGAATAAAGGTTTTTTTGCAGAGAATATGTGTATAGGTATGTTTCTAATGATGTTTAGGGTCATTTGGGGGACCAAAGACGAACATTATTTTTTTGGTGAACTTTGATGAAATTTGCGTTAGGGACCCTTAGAAGCGTTAACTGACGTTTGCATTTTTTACCCAAAAACACGAATAAAGGCTTTTTTGCAGAAAATATTTCTATAGGTACGTTTCTAATGATGTTTAGGGTCATTTGGGGGACCAAAGGCGAAAATTATTGTTTTGGTGAACTTGGATGAAATTTGCGTTAGGGACCCTTAGAAGCGTTAACTGACGTTTGCATTTTTGATCCAAAAACACGAATAAAGGCTTTTTTGCAGAAAATATTTGTATTTTTATGTTTCTAATGATGTTAAGAGTCATTTGGGGGACCAAAGGCAAACAAATTTTTGTTGGTGAACTTTGTTGAAATTTTCGTTAGGGAATCTTAGAAGCGTAAATTGACGTTTTCATTTTTGACCAAAAATCGCGAAAAAAGGCTTTTTTGCAGAAAATATTTTCATAGGTATGTTTCTAATGATGTTCAGAGTCATTTGGGGGACCAAATGCGAAAATTATTTTGTTGGTGAACTTTGTTGAAATTTGCATTAGGAACCTTAGAAGTGTAAATTGACGTTTTCATTTTTAACCAAAAAAACACGAATAAAGGCATTTTCTGAAGAAAATATTTTTATAGGTATGTTTCTAATGATGTTTTGTGTCATTTGGGGGACCAAATGTGAAAATTATTTTGTTGGTGAACTTTGTTGAAATTTGCGTTAGGGACCCTTAGAAGCGTTAACTGACGTTTGCATTTTTGACCCAAAAACACGAATAAAGGCTTTCTTGCAGAAAATATTTCAATAGGTATGTTTCTAATGATGTTCAGAGTCATTTGGGGGACCTAATGAGAATCATTTTGGGGACCAAATGTGAAAATTATTTTTTTGGTGAACTTTGATGAAATTTGCGTTAGGGACCCTTAGAAGCGTTAACTGACGTTTGCATTTTTGATCCAAAAACACGAATAAAGGCTTTTTTGCAGAAAATATTTGTATTTTTATGTTTCTAATGATGTTTAGAGTCATTTGGGGGACCAAAGGCGAAATTTTTTTTTTTGGTGAACTTTGTTGAAATTTGCGTTAGGGAATCTTAGAAGTGTAAATTGACGTTTTCATTTTTAACCAAAAAACAAGAATAAAGGCATTTTTTTAAGAAAATATTTTTATAGGTATGTTTCTAATGATGTTTAGAATCATTTGGGGGACCAAATGTGAAAATTATTTTTTTGGTGAACTTTGATGAATTTGCGTTAGGACCCTTAGAAGCGTTAACTTACATTTGTATTTTTTGACCAAAATACACGAATAAAGGCTTTTGGCAGAAAATATTTTATAGGTATGTTTCTAATGATGATTAGAGTCATTTGGGGGACCAAATGCGAACATTATTTTGTTGGTGAACTTTGATGAAATTTGCGTTAAGGACCCTTAGAAGCGTTAACTGATGTTTGCATTTTTGACCCAAAAACACGAATAAAGGCTTTTTTGCAGAAAATATTTGTATTTTTATGTTTCTAATGATGTTAAGAGTCATTTGGGGGACCAAAGGCGAAAATTATTTTTTTGGTGAACTTTGTTGAAATTTTCCTTAGGGAATGTGAGAAGTGTAAATTGACGTTTTCATTTTTGACCAAAAATCGCGAATAAAGGCTTTTTTGCAGAAAATATTTCCATAGGTATGTTTCTAATGATGTTCAGGGTCATTTGGGGGACCAAATGCGAAAATTATTTTGTTGTTGAACTTTGTTGAAATTTCCGTCAGGACCCTTAGAAGCCTTAACTGACGTTTGCATTTTTGACCAAAAAACAGGAATAAAGGCTTTTTTGCAGAGAATATGTGTATAGGTATGTTTCTAATGATGTTTAGGGTCATTTGGGGGACCAAAGACGAACATTATTTTTTTGGTGAACTTTGATGAAATTTGCGTTAGGGACCCTTAGAAGCGTTAACTGACGTTTGCATTTTTTACCCAAAAACACGAATAAAGGCTTTTTTGCAGAAAATATTTCTATAGGTACGTTTCTAATGATGTTTAGGGTCATTTGGGGGACCAAAGGCGAAAATTATTGTTTTGGTGAACTTGGATGAAATTTGCGTTAGGGACCCTTAGAAGCGTTAACTGACGTTTGCATTTTTGATCCAAAAACACGAATAAAGGCTTTTTTGCAGAAAATATTTGTATTTTTATGTTTCTAATGATGTTAAGAGTCATTTGGGGGACCAAAGGCAAACAAATTTTTGTTGGTGAACTTTGTTGAAATTTTCGTTAGGGAATCTTAGAAGCGTAAATTGACGTTTTCATTTTTGACCAAAAATCGCGAAAAAAGGCTTTTTTGCAGAAAATATTTTCATAGGTATGTTTCTAATGATGTTCAGAGTCATTTGGGGGACCAAATGCGAAAATTATTTTGTTGGTGAACTTTGTTGAAATTTGCATTAGGAACCTTAGAAGTGTAAATTGACGTTTTCATTTTTAACCAAAAAAACACGAATAAAGGCATTTTCTGAAGAAAATATTTTTATAGGTATGTTTCTAATGATGTTTTGTGTCATTTGGGGGACCAAATGTGAAAATTATTTTGTTGGTGAACTTTGTTGAAATTTGCGTTAGGGACCCTTAGAAGCGTTAACTGACGTTTGCATTTTTGACCCAAAAACACGAATAAAGGCTTTCTTGCAGAAAATATTTCAATAGGTATGTTTCTAATGATGTTCAGAGTCATTTGGGGGACCTAATGAGAATCATTTTGGGGACCAAATGTGAAAATTATTTTTTTGGTGAACTTTGATGAAATTTGCGTTAGGGACCCTTAGAAGCGTTAACTGACGTTTGCATTTTTGATCCAAAAACACGAATAAAGGCTTTTTTGCAGAAAATATTTGTATTTTTATGTTTCTAATGATGTTTAGAGTCATTTGGGGGACCAAAGGCGAAATTTTTTTTTTTGGTGAACTTTGTTGAAATTTGCGTTAGGGAATCTTAGAAGTGTAAATTGACGTTTTCATTTTTAACCAAAAAACAAGAATAAAGGCTTTTTTGCAGAGAATATGTGTATAGGTATGTTTCTAATGATGTTTAGGGTCATTTGGGGGACCAAAGACGAACATTATTTTTTTGGTGAACTTTGATGAAATTTGCGTTAGGGACCCTTAGAAGCGTTAACTGACGTTTGCATTTTTGATCCAAAAACACGAATAAAGGCTTTTTTGCAGAAAATATTTGTATTTTTATGTTTCTAATGATGTTAAGAGTCATTTGGGGGACCAAAGGCAAACAAATTTTTGTTGGTGAACTTTGTTGAAATTTTCGTTAGGGAATCTTAGAAGCGTAAATTGACGTTTTCATTTTTGACCAAAAATCGCGAAAAAAGGCTTTTTTGCAGAAAATATTTTCATAGGTATGTTTCTAATGATGTTCAGAGTCATTTGGGGGACCAAATGCGAAAATTATTTTGTTGGTGAACTTTGTTGAAATTTGCGTTAGGAACCTTAGAAGTGTAAATTGACGTTTTCATTTTTAACCAAAAAAACACGAATAAAGGCATTTTCTGAAGAAAATATTTTTATAGGTATGTTTCTAATGATGTTTTGTGTCATTTGGGGGACCAAATGTGAAAATTATTTTGTTGGTGAACTTTGTTGAAATTTGCGTTAGGGACCCTTAGAAGCGTTAACTGACGTTTGCATTTTTGACCCAAAAACACGAATAAAGGCTTTCTTGCAGAAAATATTTCAATAGGTATGTTTCTAATGATGTTCAGAGTCATTTGGGGGACCTAATGAGAATCATTTTGGGGACCAAATGTGAAAATTATTTTTTTGGTGAACTTTGATGAATTTGCGTTAGGACCCTTAGAAGCATTAACTGACGTTTGCATTTTTGACCAAAATACACGAATAAAGGCTTTTTGTCAGAAAATATTTTATAGGTATGTTTCTAATGATGATAAGAGTCATTTGGGGGACCAAATGCGAAAATTATTTTTTGGGTGAACTTTGTTGAAATTTGCGTTAGGGACCCTTAGAAGCGTAAATTGACGTTTTCATTTTTGACTAAAATACACGAATAAAGGCTTTTTGGCAGAAAATATTTTATAAGTATGTTTCTAATGATGATTAGAGTCATTTGGGGGACCAAAGGCGAAAATTACTGTTTTGGTGAACTTTGATGAAATTTGCGTTAGGACCCTTAGAAGCGTAAATTGACGTTTTAATTTTTAACCAAAAAAAACGAATAAAGGCATTTTCTGAAGAAAATATTTTTATAGGTATGTTTTTAATGATGTTTTGTGTCATTTGGGGGACCAAATGTGAAAATTATTTTTTTGGTGAACTTTGATGAAATTTGCGTTAGGGACCCTTAGAAGCGTAAATTGACGTTTTCATTTTTGACCAAAATACACGAATAAAGGCTTTTTGGCAGAAAATATTTTATAGGTATATTTCTAATGATGATTAGAGTCATTTGGGGGACCAAAGGCGAAAATTACTTTTTTGGTGAACTTTGATGAAATTTGCGTTAGGGACCCTTAGAAGCGTTAACTGACGTTTGCATTTTTGATCCAAAAACACGAATAAAGGCTTTTTGTCAGAAAATATATTATAGGTATGTTTCTAATGATGATAAGAGTCATTTGGGGAACCAAATGCCAAAATTATTTTTTGGGTGAACTTTGTTGAAATTTGCGTTAGGGACCCTTAGAAGCGTAAATTGACGTTTTCATTTTTGACTAAAATACACGAATAAAGGCTTTTTGGCAGAAAATATTTTATAAGTATGTTTCTAATGATGATAAGAGTCATTTGGGGGACCAAAGGCGAAAATTACTTTTTTGGTGAACTTTGATGAAATTTGCGTTAGGACCCTTAGAAGCGTAAATTGACGTTTTAATTTTTAACCAAAAAAAACGAATAAAGGCATTTTCTGAAGAAAATATTTTTATAGGTATGTTTTTAATGATGTTTTGTGTCATTTGGGGGACCAAATGTGAAAATTATTTTTTTGGTGAACTTTGATGAAATTTGCGTTAGGGAATCTTAGAAGCGTAAACAGACGTTTTCATTTTTGACCAAAAAACACGAATAAAGGCTTTTTTGCAGAAAATATTTTTATAGGTATGTTTCTAATGATGTTTAGAGTCATTTGGGGGACCAAAGGCGAAACATTTTTTTTTGGTGAACTTTGTTGAAATTTGCGTTAGGGAATCTTAGAAATGTAGATTGACGTTTTCATTTTTAACCAAAAAACAAGAATAAAGGCATTTTTTGAAGAAAATATTTTTATAGGTATGTTTCTAATGATGTTTAGAATCATTTGGGGGACCAAATGTGAAAATTATTTTTTTGGTGAACTTTGATGAATTTGCGTTAGGACCCTTAGAAGCGTTAACTTACATTTGCATTTTTTGACCAAAATACACGAATAAAGGCTTTTGGCAGAAAATATTTTATAGGTATGTTTCTAATGATGATTAGAGTCATTTGGGGGACCAAATGCGAACATTATTTTGTTGGTGAACTTTGATGAAATTTGCGTTAAGGACCCTTAGAAGCGTTAACTGATGTTTGCATTTTTGACCCAAAAACACGAATAAAGGCTTTTTTGCAGAAAATATTTTTATTTTTATGTTTCTAATGATGTTAAGAGTCATTTGGGGGACCAAAGGCGAAAATTATTTTTTTGGTGAACTTTGTTGAAATTTTCCTTAGGGAATGTGAGAAGTGTAAATTGACGTTTTCATTTTTGACCAAAAATCGCGAATAAAGGCTTTTTTGCAGAAAATATTTTCATAGGTATGTTTCTAATGATGTTCAGGGTCATTTGGGGGACCAAATGCGAAAATTATTTTGTTGTTGAACTTTGTTGAAATTTCCGTCAGGACCCTTAGAAGCCTTAACTGACGTTTGCATTTTTGACCGAAAAACAGGAATAAAGGCTTTTTTGCAGAGAATATGTGTATAGGTATGTTTCTAATGATGTTTAGGGTCATTTGGGGGACCAAAGACGAACATTATTTTTTTGGTGAACTTTGATGAAATTTGCGTTAGGGACCCTTAGAAGCGTTAACTGACGTTTGCATTTTTTACCCAAAAACACGAATAAAGGCTTTTTTGCAGAAAATATTTCTATAGGTACGTTTCTAATGATGTTTAGGGTCATTTGGGGGACCAAAGGCGAAAATTATTGTTTTGGTGAACTTGGATGAAATTTGCGTTAGGGACCCTTAGAAGCGTTAACTGACGTTTGCATTTTTGATCCAAAAACACGAATAAAGGCTTTTTTGCAGAAAATATTTGTATTTTTATGTTTCTAATGATGTTAAGAGTCATTTGGGGGACCAAAGGCAAACAAATTTTTGTTGGTGAACTTTGTTGAAATTTTCGTTAGGGAATCTTAGAAGCGTAAATTGACGTTTTCATTTTTGACCAAAAATCGCGAAAAAAGGCTTTTTTGCAGAAAATATTTTCATAGGTATGTTTCTAATGATGTTCAGAGTCATTTGGGGGACCAAATGCGAAAATTATTTTGTTGGTGAACTTTGTTGAAATTTGCGTTAGGAACCTTAGAAGTGTAAATTGACGTTTTCATTTTTAACCAAAAAAACACGAATAAAGGCATTTTCTGAAGAAAATATTTTTATAGGTATGTTTCTAATGATGTTTTGTGTCATTTGGGGTACCAAATGTGAAAATTATTTTGTTGGTGAACTTTGTTGAAATTTGCGTTAGGGACCCTTAGAAGCGTTAACTGACGTTTGCATTTTTGACCCAAAAACACGAATAAAGGCTTTCTTGCAGAAAATATTTCAATAGGTATGTTTCTAATGATGTTCAGAGTCATTTGGGGGACCTAATGAGAATCATTTTGGGGACCAAATGTGAAAATTATTTTTTTGGTGAACTTTGATGAAATTTGCGTTAGGGACCCTTAGAAGCGTTAACTGACGTTTGCATTTTTGATCCAAAAACACGAATAAAGGCTTTTTTGCAGAAAATATTTGTATTTTTATGTTTCTAATGATGTTTAGAGTCATTTGGGGGACCAAAGGCGAAATTTTTTTTTTTGGTGAACTTTGTTGAAATTTGCGTTAGGGAATCTTAGAAGTGTAAATTGACGTTTTCATTTTTAACCAAAAAACAAGAATAAAGGCATTTTTTTAAGAAAATATTTTTATAGGTATGTTTCTAATGATGTTTAGAATCATTTGGGGGACCAAATGTGAAAATTATTTTTTTGGTGAACTTTGATGAATTTGCGTTAGGACCCTTAGAAGCGTTAACTTACATTTGTATTTTTTGACCAAAATACACGAATAAAGGCTTTTGGCAGAAAATATTTTATAGGTATGTTTCTAATGATGATTAGAGTCATTTGGGGGACCAAATGCGAACATTATTTTGTTGGTGAACTTTGATGAAATTTGCGTTAAGGACCCTTAGAAGCGTTAACTGATGTTTGCATTTTTGACCCAAAAACACGAATAAAGGCTTTTTTGCAGAAAATATTTGTATTTTTATGTTTCTAATGATGTTAAGAGTCATTTGGGGGACCAAAGGCGAAAATTATTTTTTTGGTGAACTTTGTTGAAATTTTCCTTAGGGAATGTGAGAAGTGTAAATTGACGTTTTCATTTTTGACCAAAAATCGCGAATAAAGGCTTTTTTGCAGAAAATATTTTCATAGGTATGTTTCTAATGATGTTCAGGGTCATTTGGGGGACCAAATGCGAAAATTATTTTGTTGTTGAACTTTGTTGAAATTTCCGTCAGGACCCTTAGAAGCCTTAACTGACGTTTGCATTTTTGACCGAAAAACAGGAATAAAGGCTTTTTTGCAGAGAATATGTGTATAGGTATGTTTCTAATGATGTTTAGGGTCATTTGGGGGACCAAAGACGAACATTATTTTTTTGGTGAACTTTGATGAAATTTGCGTTAGGGACCCTTAGAAGCGTTAACTGACGTTTGCATTTTTTACCCAAAAACACGAATAAAGGCTTTTTTGCAGAAAATATTTCTATAGGTACGTTTCTAATGATGTTTAGGGTCATTTGGGGGACCAAAGGCGAAAATTATTGTTTTGGTGAACTTGGATGAAATTTCCGTCAGGACCCTTAGAAGCCTTAACTGACGTTTGCATTTTTGACCGAAAAACAGGAATAAAGGCTTTTTTGCAGAGAATATGTGTATAGGTATGTTTCTAATGATGTTTAGGGTCATTTGGGGGACCAAAGACGAACATTATTTTTTTGGTGAACTTTGATGAAATTTGCGTTAGGGACCCTTAGAAGCGTTAACTGACGTTTGCATTTTTTACCCAAAAACACGAATAAAGGCTTTTTTGCAGAAAATATTTCTATAGGTACGTTTCTAATGATGTTTAGGGTCATTTGGGGGACCAAAGGCGAAAATTATTGTTTTGGTGAACTTGGATGAAATTTGCGTTAGGGACCCTTAGAAGCGTTAACTGACGTTTGCATTTTTGATCCAAAAACACGAATAAAGGCTTTTTTGCAGAAAATATTTGTATTTTTATGTTTCTAATGATGTTAAGAGTCATTTGGGGGACCAAAGGCAAACAAATTTTTGTTGGTGAACTTTGTTGAAATTTTCGTTAGGGAATCTTAGAAGCGTAAATTGACGTTTTCATTTTTGACCAAAAATCGCGAAAAAAGGCTTTTTTGCAGAAAATATTTTCATAGGTATGTTTCTAATGATGTTCAGAGTCATTTGGGGGACCAAATGCGAAAATTATTTTGTTGGTGAACTTTGTTGAAATTTGCGTTAGGAACCTTAGAAGTGTAAATTGACGTTTTCATTTTTAACCAAAAAAACACGAATAAAGGCATTTTCTGAAGAAAATATTTTTATAGGTATGTTTCTAATGATGTTTTGTGTCATTTGGGGGACCAAATGTGAAAATTATTTTGTTGGTGAACTTTGTTGAAATTTGCGTTAGGGACCCTTAGAAGCGTTAACTGACGTTTGCATTTTTGACCCAAAAACACGAATAAAGGCTTTCTTGCAGAAAATATTTCAATAGGTATGTTTCTAATGATGTTCAGAGTCATTTGGGGGACCTAATGAGAATCATTTTGGGGACCAAATGTGAAAATTATTTTTTTGGTGAACTTTGATGAAATTTGCGTTAGGGACCCTTAGAAGCGTTAACTGACGTTTGCATTTTTGACCCAAAAACACGAATAAAGGCTTTCTTGCAGAAAATATTTCAATAGGTATGTTTCTAATGATGTTCAGAGTCATTTGGGGGACCTAATGAGAATCATTTTGGGGACCAAATGTGAAAATTATTTTTTTGGTGAACTTTGATGAATTTGCGTTAGGACCCTTAGAAGCATTAACTGACGTTTGCATTTTTGACCAAAATACACGAATAAAGGCTTTTTGTCAGAAAATATTTTATAGGTATGTTTCTAATGATGATAAGAGTCATTTGGGGGACCAAATGCGAAAATTATTTTTTGGGTGAACTTTGTTGAAATTTGCGTTAGGGACCCTTAGAAGCGTAAATTGACGTTTTCATTTTTGACTAAAATACACGAATAAAGGCTTTTTGGCAGAAAATATTTTATAAGTATGTTTCTAATGATGATTAGAGTCATTTGGGGGACCAAAGGCGAAAATTACTGTTTTGGTGAACTTTGATGAAATTTGCGTTAGGACCCTTAGAAGCGTAAATTGACGTTTTAATTTTTAACCAAAAAAAACGAATAAAGGCATTTTCTGAAGAAAATATTTTTATAGGTATGTTTTTAATGATGTTTTGTGTCATTTGGGGGACCAAATGTGAAAATTATTTTTTTGGTGAACTTTGATGAAATTTGCGTTAGGGAATCTTAGAAGCGTAAACAGACGTTTTCATTTTTAACCAAAAAAACACGAATAAAGGCATTTTCTGAAGAAAATATTTTTATAGGTATGTTTCTAATGATGTTTTGTGTCATTTGGGGGACCAAATGTGAAAATTATTTTTTTGGTGAACTTTGATGAAATTTGCGTTAGGGACCCTTAGAAGCGTTAACTGACGTTTGCATTTTTGACCCAAAAACACGAATAAAGGCTTTCTTGCAGAAAATATTTCAATAGGTATGTTTCTAATGATGTTCAGAGTCATTTGGGGGACCTAATGAGAATCATTTTGGGGACCAAATGTGAAAATTATTTTTTTGGTGAACTTTGATGAATTTGCGTTAGGACCCTTAGAAGCATTAACTGACGTTTGCATTTTTGACCAAAATACACGAATAAAGGCTTTTTGTCAGAAAATATTTTATAGGTATGTTTCTAATGATGATAAGAGTCATTTGGGGGACCAAATGCGAAAATTATTTTTTGGGTGAACTTTGTTGAAATTTGCGTTAGGGACCCTTAGAAGCGTAAATTGACGTTTTCATTTTTGACTAAAATACACGAATAAAGGCTTTTTGGCAGAAAATATTTTATAAGTATGTTTCTAATGATGATTAGAGTCATTTGGGGGACCAAAGGCGAAAATTACTGTTTTGGTGAACTTTGATGAAATTTGCGTTAGGACCCTTAGAAGCGTAAATTGACGTTTTAATTTTTAACCAAAAAAAACGAATAAAGGCATTTTCTGAAGAAAATATTTTTATAGGTATGTTTTTAATGATGTTTTGTGTCATTTGGGGGACCAAATGTGAAAATTATTTTTTTGGTGAACTTTGATGAAATTTGCGTTAGGGAATCTTAGAAGCGTAAACAGACGTTTTCATTTTTAACCAAAAAAACACGAATAAAGGCATTTTCTGAAGAAAATATTTTTATAGGTATGTTTCTAATGATGTTTTGTGTCATTTGGGGGACCAAATGTGAAAATTATTTTTTTGGTGAACTTTGATGAATTTGCGTTAGGACCCTTAGAAGCGTAAATTGACGTTTTAATTTTTAACCAAAAAAAACGAATAAAGGCATTTTCTGAAGAAAATATTTTTATAGGTATGTTTTTAATGATGTTTTGTGTCATTTGGGGGACCAAATGTGAAAATTATTTTTTTGGTGAACTTTGATGAAATTTGCGTTAGGGAATCTTAGAAGCGTAAACAGACGTTTTCATTTTTGACCAAAAAACACGAATAAAGGCTTTTTTGTCAGAAAATATTTTATAGGTATGTTTCTAATGATGATAAGAGTCATTTGGGGGACCAAATGCGAAAATTATTTTTTGGGTGAACTTTGTTGAAATTTGCGTTAGGGACCCTTAGAAGCGTAAATTGACGTTTTCATTTTTGACTAAAATACACGAATAAAGGCTTTTTGGCAGAAAATATTTTATAAGTATGTTTCTAATGATGATTAGAGTCATTTGGGGGACCAAAGGCGAAAATTACTGTTTTGGTGAACTTTGATGAAATTTGCGTTAGGACCCTTAGAAGCGTAAATTGACGTTTTAATTTTTAACCAAAAAAAACGAATAAAGGCATTTTCTGAAGAAAATATTTTTATAGGTATGTTTTTAATGATGTTTTGTGTCATTTGGGGGACCAAATGTGAAAATTATTTTTTTGGTGAACTTTGATGAAATTTGCGTTAGGGACCCTTAGAAGCGTAAATTGACGTTTTCATTTTTGACTAAAATACACGAATAAAGGCTTTTTGGCAGAAAATATTTTATAAGTATGTTTCTAATGATGATAAGAGTCATTTGGGGGACCAAAGGCGAAAATTACTTTTTTGGTGAACTTTGATGAAATTTGCGTTAGGACCCTTAGAAGCGTAAATTGACGTTTTAATTTTTAACCAAAAAAAACGAATAAAGGCATTTTCTGAAGAAAATATTTTTATAGGTATGTTTTTAATGATGTTTTGTGTCATTTGGGGGACCAAATGTGAAAATTATTTTTTTGGTGAACTTTGATGAAATTTGCGTTAGGGAATCTTAGAAGCGTAAACAGACGTTTTCATTTTTGACCAAAAAACACGAATAAAGGCTTTTTTGCAGAAAATATTTTTATAGGTATGTTTCTAATGATGTTTAGAGTCATTTGGGGGACCAAAGGCGAAAATTTTTTTTTTGGTGAACTTTGTTGAAATTTGCGTTAGGGAATCTTAGAAGTGTAGATTGACGTTTTCATTTTTAACCAAAAAACAAGAATAAAGGCATTTTTTGAAGAAAATATTTTTATAGGTATGTTTTTAATGATGTTTAGAATCATTTGGGGGACCAAATGTGAAAATTATTTTTTTGGTGAACTTTGATGAATTTGCGTTAGGACCCTTAGAAGCGTTAACTTACATTTGCATTTTTTGACCAAAATACACGAATAAAGGCTTTTGGCAGAAAATATTTTATAGGTATGTTTCTAATGATGATTAGAGTCATTTGGGGGACCAAATGCGAACATTATTTTGTTGGTGAACTTGGATGAAATTTGCGTTAGGGACCCTTAGAAGCGTTAACTGACGTTTGCATTTTTGATCCAAAAACACGAATAAAGGCTTTTTTGCAGAAAATATTTGTATTTTTATGTTTCTAATGATGTTAAGAGTCATTTGGGGGACCAAAGGCGAAAATTATTTTTTTGGTGAACTTTGTTGAAATTTTCGTTAGGGAATGTGAGAAGTGTAAATTGACGTTTTCATTTTTGACCAAAAATCGCGAATAAAGGCTTTTTTGCAGAAAATATTTCCATAGGTATGTTTCTAATGATGTTCAGGGTCATTTGGGGGACCAAATGCGAAAATTATTTTGTTGTTGAACTTTGTTGAAATTTCCGTCAGGACCCTTAGAAGCCTTAACTGACGTTTGCATTTTTGACCGAAAAACAGGAATAAAGGCTTGTTTGCAGAGAATATGTGTATAGGTATGTTTCTAATGATGTTTAGGGTCATTTGGGGGACCAAAGACGAACATTATTTTTTTGGTGAACTTTGATGAAATTTGCGTTAGTACCCTTAGAAGCGTAAATTGACGTTTTCATTTTTGACCAAAAAAAAAGGAATAAAGGCTTTTTTGCAGAAAGTATTTTGATAGGTATGTTTCTAATGATGTTTAGAGTCATTTGGGGGACCAAAGGCGAAAATTATTTTGTTGGTGAACTTTGATGAAATTTGCGTTAGGGACCCTTAGAAGCGTTAACTGACGTTTGCATTTTTTACCCAAAAACACGAATAAAGGCTTTTTTGCAGAAAATATTTCTATAGGTACGTTTCTAATGATGTTTAGGGTCATTTGGGGGACCAAAGGCGAAAATTATTTTTTTGGTGAACTTGGATGAAATTTGCGTTAGGGACCCTTAGAAGCGTTAACTGACGTTTGCATTTTTGATCCAAAAACACGAATAAAGGCTTTTTTGCAGAAAATATTTGTATTTTTATGTTTCTAATGATGTTAAGAGTCATTTGGGGGACCAAAGGCAAACAAATTTTTTTTGGTGAACTTTGTTGAAATTTTCGTTAGGGAATCTTAGAAGCGTAAATTGACGTTATTATTTTTGACCAAAAATCGCGAAAAAAGGCTTTTTTGCAGAAAATATTTTCATAGGTATGTTTCTAATGATGTTCAGAGTCATTTGGGGGACCAAATGCGAAAATTATTTTGTTTGTGAACTTTGTTGAAATTTGCGTTAAGAACCTTAGAAGTGTAAATTGACGTTTTCATTTTTAACCAAAAAAACACGAATAAAGGCATTTTCTGAAGAAAATATTTTTATAGGTATGTTTCTAATGATGTTTTGTGTCATTTGGGGGACCAAATGTGAAAATTATTTTTTTGGTGAACTTTGATGAAATTTGCGTTAGGGACCCTTAGAAGCGTTAACTGACGTTTGCATTTTTGACCCAAAAACACGAATAAAGGCTTTCTTGCAGAAAATATTTCAATAGGTATGTTTCTAATGATGTTCAGAGTCATTTGGGGGACCTAATGAGAATCATTTTGGGGACCAAATGTGAAAATTATTTTTTTGGTGAACTTTGATGAATTTGCGTTAGGACCCTTAGAAGCATTAACTGACGTTTGCATTTTTGACCAAAATACACGAATAAAGGCTTTTTGTCAGAAAATATTTTATAGGTATGTTTCTAATGATGATAAGAGTCATTTGGGGGACCAAATGCGAAAATTATTTTTTGGGTGAACTTTGTTGAAATTTGCGTTAGGGACCCTTAGAAGCGTAAATTGACGTTTTCATTTTTGACTAAAATACACGAATAAAGGCTTTTTGGCAGAAAATATTTTATAAGTATGTTTCTAATGATGATTAGAGTCATTTGGGTTACCAAATGCGAAAATTATTTTGTTGGTGAACTTTGTTGAAATTTTCGTTAGGACCCTTAGAAGCGTAAATTGACTTTTTCATTTTTGACCAAAAACACGAATAAAGGCTTTTTTGCAGAAAATATTTTATAGGTATGTTTCTAATGATGTTCAGAGTCATTTGGGTTACCAAATGCGAAAATTATTTTGTTGGTGAACTTTGTTGAAATTTTCGTTAGGACCCTTAGAAGCGTAAATTGACGTTTTCATTTTTAACCAAAAAAAAAGAAAAAAGGCATTTTCTGAAGAAAATATTTTCATAGGTATGTTTCTAATGATGTTTAGTGTCATTTGGGTAACCAAATGTGAAAATTATTTTGCTGGTGAATTTTGATGAAATTTGCGTTAGGGACCCTTAGAAGCGTAAATTGACGTTTTCATTTTTGACCAAAAAACACGAATAAAGGCTTTTTTGCAGAAAATATTTTTATAGGTATATTTCTAATGATGTTTAGAGTCATTTGGGGGACCAAAGGCGAAAATTATTTTTTTGGTGAATTTTGATGAAATTTGCGTTAGGGACCCTTAGAAGCGTAAATTGACGTTTTCATTTTTGAACAAAAAACACGAATAAAGGCTTTTTTGCAGAAAATATTTTTATAGGTATATTTCTAATGATGTTTAGAGTCATTTGGGGGACCAAAGGCGAAAATTATTTTTTTGGTGAATTTTGATGAAATTTGCGTTAGGGACCCTTAGAAGCGTAAATTGACGTTTTCATTTTTGAACAAAAAACACGAATAAAGGCTTTTTTGCAGAAAATATTTTTATAGGTATATTTCTAACGATGTTTAGAGTCATTTGGGGGACCAAAGGCGAAAATTATTTTTTTGGTGAATTTTGATGAAATTTGCGTTAGGGACCCTTAGAAGCGTAAATTGACGTTTTCATTTTTGAACAAAAAACACGAATAAAGGCTTTTTTGCAGAAAATATTTTTATAGGTATATTTCTAATGATGTTTAGAGTCATTTGGGGGACCAAAGGCGAAAATTATTTTTTTGGTGAATTTTGATGAAATTTGCGTTAGGGACCCTTAGAAGCGTAAATTGACGTTTTCATTTTTGAACAAAAAACACGAATAAAGGCTTTTTTGCAGAAAATATTTTTATAGGTATATTTCTAATGATGTTTAGAGTCATTTGGGGGACCAAAGGTGAAAAATTATTTTTTTGGTGAATTTTGATGAAATTTGCGTTAGGGACCCTTAGAAGCGTAAATTGACGTTTTCATTTTTGAACAAAAAACACGAATAAAGGCTTTTTTGCAGAAAATATTTTTATAGGTATGTTTCTAATGATGTTTAGAGTCATTTGGGGGACCAAAGGCGAAAATTATTTTTTTGGTGAATTTTGATGAAATTTGCGTTAGGGACCCTTAGAAGCGTAAATTGACGTTTTCATTTTTGATCAAAAAACACGAATAAAGGCTTTTTTGCAGAAAATATTTTTATAGGTATGTTTCTAATGATGTTTAGAGTCATTTGGGGGACCAAAGGCGAAAATTATTTTTTTGGTGAACTTTGATGAAATTTGCGTTAGGGACCCTTAGAAGCGTAAATTGACGTTTTCATTTTTGAACAAAAAACACGAATAAAGGCTTTTTTGCAGAAAATATTTTCATAGGTATGTTTCTAATGATGTTTAGAGTCATTTGGGGGACCAAAGGCGAAAATTATTTTTTTGGTGAATTTTAATGGGGATTTTAATGGAAATTTATTAGGGACCCTTAGAAGCGTAACTTGACGTTTTCATTTTTAACCAAAAAACAAGAATAAAGGCATTTTTTGAAGAAAATATTTGTATAGGTATGTTTCTAATGATGTTTAGAATCATTTGGGGGACCAAATGTGAAAATTATTTTTTTGGTGAACTGTGATGAAATTTGCGTTAGGGACCCTAAGAAGCGTTAACGGACTTTTGCATTGTTGACCCAAAAACACGAATAAAGGCTTTTTTGCAGAAAATATTTGTATTTTTATGTTTCTAATGATGTTAAGAGTCATTTGGGGGACCTAAGGCGAAAATTATTTTTTTGGTTAACTTTGTTGAAATTTTCGTTAGGGAATCTTAGAAGTGTAAATTGACTTTTTCATTTTTAACCAAAATACACGAATAAAGGCATTTTTTGAAGAAAATATTTTCATAGGTATGTTTCTAATGATGTTTAGAATCATTTGGGGGACCAAATGTGAAAATTATTTTTTGGGTGAACTTTGATGAAATTTGCGTTAGGGACCCTTAGAAGCGTTAACTGACGTTTGCATTTTTTACCCAAAAACACGAATAAAAGCTTTTTGTCAAAAAATATTTTATAGGTATGGTTCTAATGATGATCGAAAATTATTTTTTGGGTGAACTTTGTTGAAATTTGCGTTAGGGACCCTTAGAAGCGTAAATTGACGTTTTCATTTTTGACCAAAATACACGAATAAAGGCTTTTTGGCAGAAAATATTTTATAGGTATGTTTCTAATGATGATTAGAGTCATTTGGGGGACCAAAGGCGAAAATTACTTTTTTGGTGAACTTTGATGAAATTTGCGTTAGGGACCCTTAGAAGCGTTAACTGACGTTTGCATTTTTGATCCAAAAACACGAATAAAGGCTTTTTTGCAGAAAATATTTGTATTTTTATGTTTCTAATGATGTTTAGAGTCATTTGGGGGACCAAAGGCGAAATTTTTTTTTTGGTGAACTTTGTTGAAATTTGCGTTAGGGAATCTTAGAAGTGTAAATTGACGTTTTCATTTTTAACCAAAAAACAAGAATAAAGGCATTTTTTTAAGAAAATATTTTTATAGGTATGTTTCTAATGATGTTTAGAATCATTTGGGGGACCAAATGTGAAAATTATTTTTTTGGTGAACTTTGATGAATTTGCGTTAGGACCCTTAGAAGCGTTAACTTACATTTGTATTTTTTGACCAAAATACACGAATAAAGGCTTTTGGCAGAAAATATTTTATAGGTATGTTTCTAATGATGATTAGAGTCATTTGGGGGACCAAATGCGAACATTATTTTGTTGGTGAACTTTGATGAAATTTGCGTTAAGGACCCTTAGAAGCGTTAACTGATGTTTGCATTTTTGACCCAAAAACACGAATAAAGGCTTTTTTGCAGAAAATATTTGTATTTTTATGTTTCTAATGATGTTAAGAGTCATTTGGGGGACCAAAGGCGAAAATTATTTTTTTGGTGAACTTTGTTGAAATTTTCCTTAGGGAATGTGAGAAGTGTAAATTGACGTTTTCATTTTTGACCAAAAATCGCGAATAAAGGCTTTTTTGCAGAAAATATTTTCATAGGTATGTTTCTAATGATGTTCAGGGTCATTTGGGGGACCAAATGCGAAAATTATTTTGTTGTTGAACTTTGTTGAAATTTCCGTCAGGACCCTTAGAAGCCTTAACTGACGTTTGCATTTTTGACCGAAAAACAGGAATAAAGGCTTTTTTGCAGAGAATATGTGTATAGGTATGTTTCTAATGATGTTTAGGGTCATTTGGGGGACCAAAGACGAACATTATTTTTTTGGTGAACTTTGATGAAATTTGCGTTAGGGACCCTTAGAAGCGTTAACTGACGTTTGCATTTTTTACCCAAAAACACGAATAAAGGCTTTTTTGCAGAAAATATTTCTATAGGTACGTTTCTAATGATGTTTAGGGTCATTTGGGGGACCAAAGGCGAAAATTATTGTTTTGGTGAACTTGGATGAAATTTGCGTTAGGGACCCTTAGAAGCGTTAACTGACGTTTGCATTTTTGATCCAAAAACACGAATAAAGGCTTTTTTGCAGAAAATATTTGTATTTTTATGTTTCTAATGATGTTAAGAGTCATTTGGGGGACCAAAGGCAAACAAATTTTTGTTGGTGAACTTTGTTGAAATTTTCGTTAGGGAATCTTAGAAGCGTAAATGGACGTTTTCATTTTTGACCAAAAATCGCGAAAAAAGGCTTTTTTGCAGAAAATATTTTCATAGGTATGTTTCTAATGATGTTCAGAGTCATTTGGGGGACCAAATGCGATAATTATTTTGTTGGTGAACTTTGTTGAAATTTGCGTTAAGAACCTTAGAAGTGTAAATTGACGTTTTCATTTTTAACCAAAAAAACACGAATAAAGGCATTTTCTGAAGAAAATATTTTTATAGGTATGTTTCTAATGATGTTTTGTGTCATTTGGGGGACCAAATGTGAAAATTATTTTGTTGGTGAACTTTGTTGAAATTTGCGTTAGGGACCCTTAGAAGCGTTAACTGACGTTTGCATTTTTGACCCAAAAACACGAATAAAGGCTTTCTTGCAGAAAATATTTCAATAGGTATGTTTCTAATGATGTTCAGAGTCATTTGGGGGACCTAATGAGAATCATTTTGGGGACCAAATGTGAAAATTATTTTTTTGGTGAACTTTGATGAATTTGCGTTAGGACCCTTAGAAGCATTAACTGACGTTTGCATTTTTGACCAAAATACACGAATAAAGGCTTTTTGTCAGAAAATATTTTATAGGTATGTTTCTAATGATGATTAGAGTCATTTGGGGGACCAAATGCGAAAATTACTGTTTTGGTGAACTTTGATGAAATTTGCGTTAGGACCCTTAGAAGCGTAAATTGACGTTTTAATTTTTAACCAAAAAAAACGAATAAAGGCATTTTCTGAAGAAAATATTTTTATAGGTATGTTTTTAATGATGTTTTGTGTCATTTGGGGGACCAAATGTGAAAATTATTTTTTTGGTGAACTTTGATGAAATTTGCGTTAGGGAATCTTAGAAGCGTAAACAGACGTTTTCATTTTTAACCAAAAAACACGAATAAAGGCATTTTCTGAAGAAAATATTTTTATAGGTATGTTTCTAATTATGTTTTGTGTCATTTGGGGGACCAAATGTGAAAATTATTTTTTTGGTGAACTTTGATGAATTTGCGTTAGGACCCTTAGAAGCATTAACTGACGTTTGCATTTTTGACCAAAATACACGAATAAAGGCTTTTTGTCAGAAAATATATTATAGGTATGTTTCTAATGATGATAAGAGTCATTTGGGGAACCAAATGCCAAAATTATTTTTTGGGTGAACTTTGTTGAAATTTGCGTTAGGGACCCTTAGAAGCGTAAATTGACGTTTTCATTTTTGACTAAAATACACGAATAAAGGCTTTTTGGCAGAAAATATTTTATAAGTATGTTTCTAATGATGATAAGAGTCATTTGGGGGACCAAAGGCGAAAATTACTTTTTTGGTGAACTTTGATGAAATTTGCGTTAGGACCCTTAGAAGCGTAAATTGACGTTTTAATTTTTAACCAAAAAAAAACGAATAAAGGCATTTTCTGAAGAAAATATTTTTATAGGTATGTTTTTAATGATGTTTTGTGTCATTTGGGGGACCAAATGTGAAAATTATTTTTTTGGTGAACTTTGATGAAATTTGCGTTAGGGAATCTTAGAAGCGTAAAAAGACGTTTTCATTTTTGACCAAAAAACACGAATAAAGGCTTTTTTGCAGAAAATATTTTTATAGGTATGTTTCTAATGATGTTTAGAGTCATTTGGGGGACCAAAGGCGAAAAATTTTTTTTTGGTGAACTTTGTTGAAATTTGCGTTAGGGAATCTTAGAAGTGTAGATTGACGTTTTCATTTTTAACCAAAAAACAAGAATAAAGGCATTTTTTGAAGAAAATATTTTTATAGGTATGTTTCTTATGATGTTTAGAATCATTTGGGGGACCAAATGTGAAAATTATTTTGTTGGTGAACTTTGATGAAATTTGCGTTAGGGACCCTTAGAAGCGTTAACTGACGTTTGCATTTTTGATCCAAAAACACGAATAAAGGCTTTTTTGCAGAAAATATTTGTATTTTTATGTTTCTAATGATGTTTAGAGTCATTTGGGGGACCAAAGGCGAAATTTTTTTTTTGGTGAACTTTGTTGAAATTTGCGTTAGGGAATCTTAGAAGTGTAAATTGACGTTTTCATTTTTAACCAAAAAACAAGAATAAAGGCATTTTTTTAAGAAAATATTTTTATAGGTATGTTTCTAATGATGTTTAGAATCATTTGGGGGACCAAATGTGAAAATTATTTTTTTGGTGAACTTTGATGAATTTGCGTTAGGACCCTTAGAAGCGTTAACTTACATTTGTATTTTTTGACCAAAATACACGAATAAAGGCTTTTGGCAGAAAATATTTTATAGGTATGTTTCTAATGATGATTAGAGTCATTTGGGGGACCAAATGCGAACATTATTTTGTTGGTGAACTTTGATGAAATTTGCGTTAAGGACCCTTAGAAGCGTTAACTGATGTTTGCATTTTTGACCCAAAAACACGAATAAAGGCTTTTTTGCAGAAAATATTTGTATTTTTATGTTTCTAATGATGTTAAGAGTCATTTGGGGGACCAAAGGCGAAAATTATTTTTTTGGTGAACTTTGTTGAAATTTTCCTTAGGGAATGTGAGAAGTGTAAATTGACGTTTTCATTTTTGACCAAAAATCGCGAATAAAGGCTTTTTTGCAGAAAATATTTTCATAGGTATGTTTCTAATGATGTTCAGGGTCATTTGGGGGACCAAATGCGAAAATTATTTTGTTGTTGAACTTTGTTGAAATTTCCGTCAGGACCCTTAGAAGCCTTAACTGACGTTTGCATTTTTGACCGAAAAACAGGAATAAAGGCTTTTTTGCAGAGAATATGTGTATAGGTATGTTTCTAATGATGTTTAGGGTCATTTGGGGGACCAAAGACGAACATTATTTTTTTGGTGAACTTTGATGAAATTTGCGTTAGGGACCCTTAGAAGCGTTAACTGACGTTTGCATTTTTTACCCAAAAACACGAATAAAGGCTTTTTTGCAGAAAATATTTCTATAGGTACGTTTCTAATGATGTTTAGGGTCATTTGGGGGACCAAAGGCGAAAATTATTGTTTTGGTGAACTTGGATGAAATTTGCGTTAGGGACCCTTAGAAGCGTTAACTGACGTTTGCATTTTTGATCCAAAAACACGAATAAAGGCTTTTTTGCAGAAAATATTTGTATTTTTATGTTTCTAATGATGTTAAGAGTCATTTGGGGGACCAAAGGCAAACAAATTTTTGTTGGTGAACTTTGTTGAAATTTTCGTTAGGGAATCTTAGAAGCGTAAATTGACGTTTTCATTTTTGACCAAAAATCGCGAAAAAAGGCTTTTTTGCAGAAAATATTTTCATAGGTATGTTTCTAATGATGTTCAGAGTCATTTGGGGGACCAAATGCGAAAATTATTTTGTTGGTGAACTTTGTTGAAATTTGCGTTAGGAACCTTAGAAGTGTAAATTGACGTTTTCATTTTTAACCAAAAAAACACGAATAAAGGCATTTTCTGAAGAAAATATTTTTATAGGTATGTTTCTAATGATGTTTTGTGTCATTTGGGGGACCAAATGTGAAAATTATTTTGTTGGTGAACTTTGTTGAAATTTGCGTTAGGGACCCTTAGAAGCGTTAACTGACGTTTGCATTTTTGACCCAAAAACACGAATAAAGGCTTTCTTGCAGAAAATATTTCAATAGGTATGTTTCTAATGATGTTCAGAGTCATTTGGGGGACCTAATGAGAATCATTTTGGGGACCAAATGTGAAAATTATTTTTTTGGTGAACTTTGATGAATTTGCGTTAGGACCCTTAGAAGCATTAACTGACGTTTGCATTTTTGACCAAAATACACGAATAAAGGCTTTTTGTCAGAAAATATTTTATAGGTATGTTTCTAATGATGATTAGAGTCATTTGGGGGACCAAATGCGAAAATTACTGTTTTGGTGAACTTTGATGAAATTTGCGTTAGGACCCTTAGAAGCGTAAATTGACGTTTTAATTTTTAACCAAAAAAAACGAATAAAGGCATTTTCTGAAGAAAATATTTTTATAGGTATGTTTTTAATGATGTTTTGTGTCATTTGGGGGACCAAATGTGAAAATTATTTTTTTGGTGAACTTTGATGAAATTTGCGTTAGGGAATCTTAGAAGCGTAAACAGACGTTTTCATTTTTAACCAAAAAACACGAATAAAGGCATTTTCTGAAGAAAATATTTTTATAGGTATGTTTCTAATGATGTTTTGTGTCATTTGGGGGACCAAATGTGAAAATTATTTTTTTGGTGAACTTTGATGAATTTGCGTTAGGACCCTTAGAAGCATTAACTGACGTTTGCATTTTTGACCAAAATACACGAATAAAGGCTTTTTGTCAGAAAATATATTATAGGTATGTTTCTAATGATGATAAGAGTCATTTGGGGAACCAAATGCCAAAATTATTTTTTGGGTGAACTTTGTTGAAATTTGCGTTAGGGACCCTTAGAAGCGTAAATTGACGTTTTCATTTTTGACTAAAATACACGAATAAAGGCTTTTTGGCAGAAAATATTTTATAAGTATGTTTCTAATGATGATAAGAGTCATTTGGGGGACCAAAGGCGAAAATTAATTTTTTGGTGAACTTTGATGAAATTTGCGTTAGGACCCTTAGAAGCGTAAATTGACGTTTTAATTTTTAACCAAAAAAAAACGAATAAAGGCATTTTCTGAAGAAAATATTTTTATAGGTATGTTTTTAATGATGTTTTGTGTCATTTGGGGGACCAAATGTGAAAATTATTTTTTTGGTGAACTTTGATGAAATTTGCGTTAGGGAATCTTAGAAGCGTAAAAAGACGTTTTCATTTTTGACCAAAAAACACGAATAAAGGCTTTTTTGCAGAAAATATTTTTATAGGTATGTTTCTAATGATGTTTAGAGTCATTTGGGGGACCAAAGGCGAAAAATTTTTTTTGGGTGAACTTTGTTGAAATTTGCGTTAGGGAATCTTAGAAGTGTAAATTGACGTTTTCATTTTTTAACCAAAAAACAAGAATAAAGGCATTTTTTGAAGAAAATATTTTTATAGGTATGTTTCTAATGATGTTTAGAATCATTTGGGGGACCAAATGTGAAAATTATTTTGTTGTTGAACTTTGATGAAATTTGCGTTAGGGACCCTTAGAAGCGTTAACTGACGTTTGCATTTTTGATCCAAAAACACGAATAAAGGCTTTTTTGCAGAAAATATTTGTATTTTTATGTTTCTAATGATGTTTAGAGTCATTTGGGGGACCAAAGGCGAAATTTTTTTTTTGGTGAACTTTGTTGAAATTTGCGTTAGGGAATCTTAGAAGTGTAAATTGACGTTTTCATTTTTAACCAAAAAACAAGAATAAAGGCATTTTTTTAAGAAAATATTTTTATAGGTATGTTTCTAATGATGTTTAGAATCATTTGGGGGACCAAATGTGAAAATTATTTTTTTGGTGAACTTTGATGAATTTGCGTTAGGACCCTTAGAAGCGTTAACTTACATTTGTATTTTTTGACCAAAATACACGAATAAAGGCTTTTGGCAGAAAATATTTTATAGGTATGTTTCTAATGATGATTAGAGTCATTTGGGGGACCAAATGCGAACATTATTTTGTTGGTGAACTTTGATGAAATTTGCGTTAAGGACCCTTAGAAGCGTTAACTGATGTTTGCATTTTTGACCCAAAAACACGAATAAAGGCTTTTTTGCAGAAAATATTTGTATTTTTATGTTTCTAATGATGTTAAGAGTCATTTGGGGGACCAAAGGCGAAAATTATTTTTTTGGTGAACTTTGTTGAAATTTTCCTTAGGGAATGTGAGAAGTGTAAATTGACGTTTTCATTTTTGACCAAAAATCGCGAATAAAGGCTTTTTTGCAGAAAATATTTTCATAGGTATGTTTCTAATGATGTTCAGGGTCATTTGGGGGACCAAATGCGAAAATTATTTTGTTGTTGAACTTTGTTGAAATTTCCGTCAGGACCCTTAGAAGCCTTAACTGACGTTTGCATTTTTGACCGAAAAACAGGAATAAAGGCTTTTTTGCAGAGAATATGTGTATAGGTATGTTTCTAATGATGTTTAGGGTCATTTGGGGGACCAAAGACGAACATTATTTTTTTGGTGAACTTTGATGAAATTTGCGTTAGGGACCCTTAGAAGCGTTAACTGACGTTTGCATTTTTTACCCAAAAACACGAATAAAGGCTTTTTTGCAGAAAATATTTCTATAGGTACGTTTCTAATGATGTTTAGGGTCATTTGGGGGACCAAAGGCGAAAATTATTGTTTTGGTGAACTTGGATGAAATTTGCGTTAGGGACCCTTAGAAGCGTTAACTGACGTTTGCATTTTTGATCCAAAAACACGAATAAAGGCTTTTTTGCAGAAAATATTTGTATTTTTATGTTTCTAATGATGTTAAGAGTCATTTGGGGGACCAAAGGCAAACAAATTTTTGTTGGTGAACTTTGTTGAAATTTTCGTTAGGGAATCTTAGAAGCGTAAATTGACGTTTTCATTTTTGACCAAAAATCGCGAAAAAAGGCTTTTTTGCAGAAAATATTTTCATAGGTATGTTTCTAATGATGTTCAGAGTCATTTGGGGGACCAAATGCGAAAATTATTTTGTTGGTGAACTTTGTTGAAATTTGCGTTAGGAACCTTAGAAGTGTAAATTGACGTTTTCATTTTTAACCAAAAAAACACGAATAAAGGCATTTTCTGAAGAAAATATTTTTATAGGTATGTTTCTAATGATGTTTTGTGTCATTTGGGGGACCAAATGTGAAAATTATTTTGTTGGTGAACTTTGTTGAAATTTGCGTTAGGGACCCTTAGAAGCGTTAACTGACGTTTGCATTTTTGACCCAAAAACACGAATAAAGGCTTTCTTGCAGAAAATATTTCAATAGGTATGTTTCTAATGATGTTCAGAGTCATTTGGGGGACCTAATGAGAATCATTTTGGGGACCAAATGTGAAAATTATTTTTTTGGTGAACTTTGATGAATTTGCGTTAGGACCCTTAGAAGCATTAACTGACGTTTGCATTTTTGACCAAAATACACGAATAAAGGCTTTTTGTCAGAAAATATTTTATAGGTATGTTTCTAATGATGATAAGAGTCATTTGGGGGACCAAATGCGAAAATTATTTTTTGGGTGAACTTTGTTGAAATTTGCGTTAGGGACCCTTAGAAGCGTAAATTGACGTTTTCATTTTTGACTAAAATACACGAATAAAGGCTTTTTGGCAGAAAATATTTTATAAGTATGTTTCTAATGATGATTAGAGTCATTTGGGGGACCAAAGGCGAAAATTACTGTTTTGGTGAACTTTGATGAAATTTGCGTTAGGACCCTTAGAAGCGTAAATTGACGTTTTAATTTTTAACCAAAAAAAACGAATAAAGGCATTTTCTGAAGAAAATATTTTTATAGGTATGTTTTTAATGATGTTTTGTGTCATTTGGGGGACCAAATGTGAAAATTATTTTTTTGGTGAACTTTGATGAAATTTGCGTTAGGGAATCTTAGAAGCGTAAACAGACGTTTTCATTTTTAACCAAAAAAACACGAATAAAGGCATTTTCTGAAGAAAATATTTTTATAGGTATGTTTCTAATGATGTTTTGTGTCATTTGGGGGACCAAATGTGAAAATTATTTTTTTGGTGAACTTTGATGAATTTGCGTTAGGACCCTTAGAAGCATTAACTGACGTTTGCATTTTTGACCAAAATACACGAATAAAGGCTTTTTGTCAGAAAATATATTATAGGTATGTTTCTAATGATGATAAGAGTCATTTGGGGAACCAAATGCCAAAATTATTTTTTGGGTGAACTTTGTTGAAATTTGCGTTAGGGACCCTTAGAAGCGTAAATTGACGTTTTCATTTTTGACTAAAATACACGAATAAAGGCTTTTTGGCAGAAAATATTTTATAAGTATGTTTCTAATGATGATAAGAGTCATTTGGGGGACCAAAGGCGAAAATTACTTTTTTGGTGAACTTTGATGAAATTTGCGTTAGGACCCTTAGAAGCGTAAATTGACGTTTTAATTTTTAACCAAAAAAAAACGAATAAAGGCATTTTCTGAAGAAAATATTTTTATAGGTATGTTTTTAATGATGTTTTGTGTCATTTGGGGGACCAAATGTGAAAATTATTTTTTTGGTGAACTTTGATGAAATTTGCGTTAGGGAATCTTAGAAGCGTAAAAAGACGTTTTCATTTTTGACCAAAAAACACGAATAAAGGCTTTTTTGCAGAAAATATTTTTATAGGTATGTTTCTAATGATGTTTAGAGTCATTTGGGGGACCAAAGGCGAAAAAATTTTTTTTGGTGAACTTTGTTGAAATTTGCGTTAGGGAATCTTAGAAGTGTAGATTGACGTTTTCATTTTTAACCAAAAAACAAGAATAAAGGCATTTTTTGAAGAAAATATTTTTATAGGTATGTTTCTAATGATGTTTAGAATCATTTGGGGGACCAAATGTGAAAATTATTTTTTTGGTGAACTTTGATGAATATGCGTTAGGACCCTTAGAAGCGTCAACTTACATTTGCATTTTTTGACCAAAATACACGAATAAAGGCTTTTGGCAGAAAATATTTTATAGGTATGTTTCTAATGATGATTAGAGTCATTTGGGGGACCAAATGCGAACATTATTTTGTTGGTGAACTTTGATGAAATTTGCGTTAAGGACCCTTAGAAGCGTTAACTGATGTTTGCATTTTTTACCCAAAAACACGAATAAAGGCTTTTTTGCAGAAAATATTTGTATTTTTATGTTTCTAATGATGTTAAGAGTCATTTGGGGGACCAAAGGCGAAAATTATTTTTTTGGTGAACTTTGTTGAAATTTTCGTTAGGGAATGTGAGAAGTGTAAATTGACGTTTTCATTTTTGACCAAAAATCGCGAATAAAGGCTTTTTTGCAGAAAATATTTCCATAGGTATGTTTCTAATGATGTTCAGGGTCATTTGGGGGACCAAATGCGAAAATTATTTTGTTGTTGAACTTTGTTGAAATTTCCGTCAGGACCCTTAGAAGCCTTAACTGACGTTTGCATTTTTGACCGAAAAACAGGAATAAAGGCTTGTTTGCAGAGAATATGTGTATAGGTATGTTTCTAATGATGTTTAGGGTCATTTGGGGGACCAAAGACGAACATTATTTTTTTGGTGAACTTTGATGAAATTTGCGTTAGTACCCTTAGAAGCGTAAATTGACGTTTTCATTTTTGACCAAAAAAAAAGGAATAAAGGCTTTTTTGCAGAAAGTATTTTGATAGGTATGTTTCTAATGATGTTTAGAGTCATTTGGGGGACCAAAGGCGAAAATTATTTTGTTGGTGAACTTTGATGAAATTTGCGTTAGGGACCCTTAGAAGCGTTAACTGACGTTTGCATTTTTTACCCAAAAACACGAATAAAGGCTTTTTTGCAGAAAATATTTCTATAGGTACGTTTCTAATGATGTTTAGGGTCATTTGGGGGACCAAAGGCGAAAATTATTTTTTTGGTGAACTTGGATGAAATTTGCGTTAGGGACCCTTAGAAGCGTTAACTGACGTTTGCATTTTTGATCCAAAAACACGAATAAAGGCTTTTTTGCAGAAAATATTTGTATTTTTATGTTTCTAATGATGTTAAGAGTCATTTGGGGGACCAAAGGCAAACAAATTTTTGTTGGTGAACTTTGTTGAAATTTTCGTTAGGGAATCTTAGAAGCGTAAATTGACGTTATTATTTTTGACCAAAAATCGCGAAAAAAGGCTTTTTTGCAGAAAATATTTCTATAGGTATGTTTCTAATGATGTTCAGAGTCATTTGGGGGACCAAATGCGAAAATTATTTTGTTTGTGAACTTTGTTGAAATTTGCGTTAGGAACCTTAGAAGTGTAAATTGACGTTTTCATTTTTAACCAAAAAAACACGAATAAAGGCATTTTCTGAAGAAAATATTTTTATAGGTATGTTTCTAATGATGTTTTGTGTCATTTGGGGGACCAAATGAGAAAATTATTTTTTTGGTGAACTTTGATGAAATTTGCGTTAGGGACCCTTAGAAGCGTTAACTGACGTTTGCATTTTTGACCCAAAAACACGAATAAAGGCTTTCTTGCAGAAAATATTTCAATAGGTATGTTTCTAATGATGTTCAGAGTCATTTGGGGGACCTAATGAGAATCATTTTGGGGACCAAATGTGAAAATTATTTTTTTGGTGAACTTTGATGAATTTGCGTTAGGACCCTTAGAAGCATTAACTGACGTTTGCATTTTTGACCAAAATACACGAATAAAGGCTTTTTGTCAGAAAATATATTATAGGTATGTTTCTAATGATGATAAGAGTCATTTGGGGGACCAAATGCGAAAATTATTTTTTGGGTGAACTTTGTTGAAATTTGCGTTAGGGACCCTTAGAAGCGAAAATTGACGTTTTCATTTTTGACTAAAATACACGAATAAAGGCTTTTTGGCAGAAAATATTTTATAAGTATGTTTCTAATGATGATTAGAGTCATTTGGGGGACCAAATGCGAAAATTACTGTTTTGGTGAACTTTGATGAAATTTGCGTTCGGACCCTTAGAAGCGTAAATTGACGTTTTAATTTTTAACCAAAAAAAACGAATAAAGGCATTTTCTGAAGAAAATATTTTTATAGGTATGTTTTTAATGATGTTTTGTGTCATTTGGGGGACCAAATGTGAAAATTATTTTTTTGGTGAACTTTGATGAAATTTGCGTTAGGGAATCTTAGAAGCGTAAACAGACGTTTTCATTTTTAACCAAAAAAACACGAATAAAGGCATTTTTGAAGAAAATATTTTTATAGGTATGTTTCTAATGATGTTTTGTGTCATTTGGGGGACCAAATGTGAAAATTATTTTTTTGGTGAACTTTGATGAAATTTGCGTTAGGGACCCTTAGAAGCGTTAACTGACGTTTGCATTTTTGACCCAAAAACACGAATAAAGGCTTTCTTGCAGAAAATATTTCAATAGGTATGTTTCTAATGATGTTCAGAGTCATTTGGGGGACCTAATGAGAATCATTTTGGGGACCAAATGTGAAAATTATTTTTTTGGTGAACTTTGATGAATTTGCGTTAGGACCCTTAGAAGCATTAACTGACGTTTGCATTTTTGACCAAAATACACGAATAAAGGCTTTTTGTCAGAAAATATATTATAGGTATGTTTCTAATGATGATAAGAGTCATTTGGGGAACCAAATGCGAAAATTATTTTTTGGGTGAACTTTGTTGAAATTTGCGTTAGGGACCCTTAGAAGCGTAAATTGACGTTTTCATTTTTGACTAAAATACACGAATAAAGGCTTTTTGGCAGAAAATATTTTATAAGTATGTTTCTAATGATGATTAGAGTCATTTGGGGGACCAAAGGCGAAAATTACTTTTTTGGTGAACTTTGATGAAATTTGCGTTAGGACCCTTAGAAGCGTAAATTGACGTTTTAATTTTTAACCAAAAAAAACGAATAAAGGCATTTTCTGAAGAAAATATTTTTATAGGTATGTTTTTAATGATGTTTTGTGTCATTTGGGGGACCAAATGTGAAAATTATTTTTTTGGTGAACTTTGATGAAATTTGCGTTAGGGAATCTTAGAAGCGTAAACAGACGTTTTCATTTTTGACCAAAAAACACGAATAAAGGCTTTTTTGCAGAAAATATTTTTATAGGTATGTTTCTAATGATGTTTAGAGTCATTTGGGGGACCAAAGGCGAAATTTTTTTTTTTGGTGAACTTTGTTGAAATTTGCGTTAGGGAATCTTAGAAGTGTAAATTGACGTTTTCATTTTTAACCAAAAAACAAGAATACAGGCATTTTTTGAAGAAAATATTTTTATAGGTATGTTTCTAATGATGTTTAGAATCATTTGGGGGACCAAATGTGAAAATTATTTTTTTGGTGAACTTTGATGAATTTGCGTTAGGACCCTTAGAAGCGTTAACTTACATTTGCATTTTTTGACCAAAATACACGAATAAAGGCTTTTGGCAGAAAATATTTTATAGGTATGTTTCTAATGATGATTAGAGTCATTTGGGGGACCAAATGCGAACATTATTTTGTTGGTGAACTTTGATGAAATTTGCGTTAAGGACCCTTAGAAGCGTTAACTGATGTTTGCATTTTTGACCCAAAAACACGAATAAAGGCTTTTTTGCAGAAAATATTTTATAGGTATGTTTCTAATGATGTTAAGAGTCATTTGGGGGACCAAAGGCGAAAATAATTTTTTTGGTGAACTTTGTTGAAATTTTCGTTAGGGAATGTTAGAAGTGTAAATTGACGTTTTCTTTTTTGACCAAAAATCGCGAATAAAGGCTTTTTTGCAGAAAATATTTTCATAGGTATGTTTCTAATGATGTTCAGGGTCATTTGGGGGACCAAATGCGAAAATTATTTTGTTGTTGAACTTTGTTGAAATTTCCGTCAGGACCCTTAGAAGCCTTAACTGACGTTTGCATTTTTGACCGAAAAACAGGAATAAAGGCTTTTTTGCAGAGAATATGTGTATAGGTATGTTTCTAATGATGTTTAGGGTCATTTGGGGGACCAAAGACGAACATTATTTTTTTGGTGAACTTTGATGAAATTTGCGTTAGTACCCTTAGAAGCGTAAATTGACGTTTTCATTTTTGACCAAAAAAAAAGGAATAAAGGCTTTTTTGCAGAAAGTATTTTGATAGGTATGTTTCTAATGATGTTTAGAGTCATTTGGGGGACCAAAGGCGAAAATTATTTTGTTGGTGAACTTTGATGAAATTTGCGTTAGGGACCCTTAGAAGCGTTAACTGACGTTTGCATTTTTTACCCAAAAACACGAATAAAGGCTTTTTTGCAGAAAATATTTCTATAGATACGTTTCTAATGATGTTTAGGGTCATTTGGGGGACCAAAGGCGAAAATTATTTTTTTGGTGAACTTGGATGAAATTTGCGTTAGGGACCCTTAGAAGCGTAAACTAACGTTTTAATTTTTGACCAAAAACACGAATAAAGGCTTTTTGGCAGAAAATATTTGTATAGGTATGTTTCTAATGATGTTTAGGGTCATTTGGGGGACCAAAGACGAACATTATTTTTTTGGTGAACTTTGATGAAATTTGCGTTAGGGACCCTTAGAAGCGTGAACTGACGTTTGCATTTTTGACCCCAAAACACGAATAAAGGCTTTGTTGCAGAAAATATTTTTATAGGTATGTTTCTAATGATGTTTAGAGTCATTTGGGGGACCAAAAGCGAAAATTATTTTTTTGGTGAACTTTGATAAAATTTTCGTTAGGACCCTTAGAAGCGTAAATTCACGTTTTCATTTTTGACCAAATAACACGAATAAAGGCATGTTTTTAAGAAAATATTTTTATAGGTATGTTTCTAATGATGTTAAGTGTCATCTAGGGGACCAAATGTGAAAATTATTTTTTTGGTGAACTTTGATGAATTTGCATTAGTACCCTTATATGTAGAAGCGTAAATTGACGTTTTCATTTTTGACCAAAAAACACGAATAAAGGCTTTTTTGCAGAAAATATTTTTATAGGTATGTTTCTAATGATGTTTAGAGTCATTTGGGGGACCAAAGGCGAAAATTATTTTTTTTGTGAACTTTGATGAAATTTGCGTTAGGACCCTTAGAAGCGTTAACTGACGTTTGCATTTTTGACCAAAATACACGAATAAAGGCTTTTTGTCACAAAATATTATATTTTTGACTGTTTGAATGGGACTGGAACAAATGGAGACTAATGCAGCTTATTATAGACCCAGTCTATCCTGGTTGCCGAACATACCCAGGGATCACTGAAGCATTGTTCAGGTATCGCAGAGGAGGCAGAAGTGTTGCTGCATGGTCGGCCAACTGTCGCCATAGTCGTCAATGGTGGCACAGCGAAGGCACAGAGGAAGCACAGAGGAGGCACAGGGGTGACTGACGGGTGGTACGGGGATCGCCCTTGATGCTGTAATGTTGTTAGGGTTTCACGGTGAACGCCCAGCGAAGGTAGTGTGGAGGCTCCCTACCGTAAACGTGCTGGTCGTTCAAAGATCTTCATGGAAATTACCGTTATTTGCATTTTAGGTCGTACAAAGGACGCACGAAGATCGCATGAGCATTTACACAGAAACGGGATTTCGCGAAATCAGTCGACCATTTAGCGTCCTGTCAATTCTTTTGGTCGCTCAATGGTCGTACAAAGGACGCGGCTCTGTGTAAAGGGGCCTTTAGATAACAATGAGTTGGTTACAGACATGGGTGATAACATCTCTTGCAAACATTCCGATGACATATCTATCTATAATCACGTTGATGTGATGTTCGAGGATAAATATGTAAACGTCATCAAATATTATCTGAGAACTTATTTATGTAATGTTCATGCAAATACAGTGTAGATTTACCATTCTGTTACTGCCCTTGTCTAAACTGTTACCGGCATAGGTGACCACTGTTTTGAAAGAAAAAAACCCACTATGATTATTTAATCAAAAATATTTTATTTCATTTAGTTTTTACAAAGCCGTGGCAAGCTGATATTGAGGAAAATGGAGAACACACAATTGACTAGTGAATAAAATGATATTTTATAATTATTAAAAAGGAACGTCTTAGAAAATTGGTAACAGAACTGACATGATCCAATCTAAATAAATTAGATCGACATATTTTTATAATGTTATATTGTCGATTTAATAGTGACACAATATAAAACAGTAGATCTAAATTTATGGACATGATCACAACCATATCAGTGTAATCATTAATTGAAAATTATTTCATCATGACTAAGCGTGCATATTTTACATGTGTATACGTGAAGATGTATTTTTTTTGTTTTTTACAAAACAATTAAAAGTAAGAATATATGATATTTTGAATTTCTCATTTCATTAATCAGTTTCATTAGATTGCAAATGCATTTGCAAAATATGTAATAATTGCAATTGCTAGTTCATAATCCACATATGAGACCTACGGGTTATTTCATTAAGTTGTTTTTAAATATATATAGGTATTCTACAACATCCAGTTCGTCAATGATGGAAAGTTCTAGCGATTCTATCACATATCATGCTACCCACATCATGCTATTCCGTGTCATATTATCCCGCGCCAGGCTATCCCGCATCATGCTATCCTATATCATGCTACCCCACATCATGCTATTCCCCGACATACTATCCCGCATCATGCTATCTCATACCATGCTACACCACATCATGCTATTCCCCGACATACTATCCTGCATCATGCTATCCCAAACCATGCTACACCACATCATGCTATTCAACGTCATGCTATCCCAGGTCATACTATCCAGCATCATGCTATCCTGCATCATGCTATCCCACATCATGCTATCCCGCGTCATGCTATCCAACATCATGCTATCCCACATCATGCTATCCTGCATTATGTTATCCCACATCATACTATACCGCATCATGCTATCCTACATCATGCTATCCCACATCATACTATCCTGCATCATGTTATCCCGCATCATGCTATCCTATATCCTGCTACCCCACATCATGCTATTCCGCGTCCTGCTGTCCCGCGTCATGCTATCCCACATCATGCTATCCCATATCCTGCTACCCACATCATTCTATCCCACATCATGCTATCCCACATCGTGCTAACCTGCGACATGCTATCCGACACAATGCTATCCTGCATCATGCTATCCCGCGACATGCTATCCCGCATCATGTTATCCCATATCCTGCTACCCAACATCATGCTATTCCACGTTATGCTATCCCACATCATGCTAACCTGCAACATGCTATCCTGCAGCATGCTATCCTGCATCATGCTACCCCGCATCATTCTATCCCACATCATGCTATCCCACATCACGCTATTCCACATCATGCTATCCCGCGACATGCTATCCCGCATCATGCTATCCCATATCCTGCTACCCCACATCATGCTATTCTGCATCATGCTATCCCGCGAAGAAGACACAAAGGTTAGATTATATTTAGCATCCAAAATCCTTCTTCATTACGTTTCAACTAAAAAGTGTATATCTCCGAGCACAGCTCTGCCAGTTGACGTCATAGCATTGTAGCATATGGCATATTTTACATTTGTATACGTGAAGATGTATTTTTTTGGCTTATTTCATTAAGTTGTTTTTAAATATATATATAGGTATTCTACAACATCATGCTAACCTGCGACATGCTATTCCGCATCATGCTATCCCGCATCATGCTATGCCGCATCATGCTATCCCATATCCTGCTACCCAACATCATGCTATTCCACGTCATGCTATCCCACATCATGCTAAACTGCAACATGCTAACCTGCACCATGTTATCCTGCATCATGCTATCCCGCATCATTCTATCCCACATCATGCTATCCCACATCATGCTTACCTGCGACATGCTATCCCACATAATGCTATCCTGCATCATGCTATCCCGCGACATGCTCTCCCGCATCATGCTATCCCGCATCATGCTATCCCATATCCTGCTACCCAACATCATGCTATTCCACGTTATGCTATCCCACATCATGCTAACCTGCAACATGCTATCCTGCACCATGCTATCCTGCATCACGCTACCCCGCATCATTCTATCCCACATCATGCTATCCCACATCATGCTAACCTGTGACATGCTATCCTGCATCACGCTATCCCACATCATGCTATCGCGCGACATGCTATCCCGCATCATGCTCCCGCATCATGCTATCCCATATCCTGCTACCCAACATCATGCTATTCCACGTTATTTTATCCCACATCATGCTAACCTGTAACATGCTATCCTGCACCATGCTATCCTACATCATGCTACCGCGCATCATTCTATCCCACATCATGCTATCCCACATCATGCTAACCTGCGACATGCTATCCCGCATCATGCTATCCCGTGACATGCTATCCCGCATCATGCTATCCCACATCATGCTATTCTGCATCATGCTATCCCGCGAAGAAGACATGAAGGTGAGATTATATTTAGCATCCAAAATCATTCTTCATTACGTTTCAACTAAAATCTGTATATCTCTGAGCACACTTCTGCCAGTTGACGTCACAGCATTGTGATGTCATTACTCGATAATGTCAAATCATTGTGCTATAGTTGTCCGTGGAAGAGTATTGTGCAAAATCTACTGCCAAAACTATAACTCCCAGGATATATCGCTCGATCTCACATAAGCGATATCTCCCGTTGAACACAGTTTTGGATGATAAATTGGATTGTGCATACTGTACAAGGTTGTGTTTTTCTATCTATTTATCTATCTATCTATCTATCTATATATCTATCTATCTATCTATCCCTGAAAATACTCTATGGCAAATGTAATACTCCGTTAAATAGGCCAAACAAGTAACTTTCAAGCTGGAGTATGTGTGCATTTTATGTGTAGGATCAAACACGATACAGAGGTTATGCTTCGGATTGTAAAACCCGAGGTTACAAAGCTGAGCGGGAAGTAATACCGAAAGCGAAGCTTGAGGTCTTACTTCCCCGAAGCTTTCTTAACGAGGGTTTTCAATCCCAAGCATAACCGAGGTAGAGTGTTTTATCTAACTTAGATACCGTAAAACATAAATGTGAGCGCTTATCGTATATTGAGGTTTTCTTACAGCAGGAGAATGAGGGGCAGTTTTTTTTTTAAATTTTGTAACTGTCAAATGTCAAAATTTACATTTTATAATGTTTGAGTCCCAAATTCTGCGTTATAAAGAGTATATCTCCCGGACTAGCGTTATATAGAGGCAAAGACAGTGTGACCGTAAATAGAGGAAATCCACACAGTTCTTTCGGCTTCCTCGGTAGCGTATAGGTAGAGCGTCCGGTTTAAAGAGCAATGGGTTTCGAGTTCCCGCCATGTTGTGCCCTGAATTGTAATAAAAATCGCAAATTGTAATACCTGCCGTGAATTGTAATAAAATTTGCCCTGAATTGTAATAAAGTTTTCAGAAATCACTTTTATACTAACAATTCCAACAGAAAGTGATTTCTATTACAAAATCATCTTTAAAAAACTATTTAACCATCGAACATTTTCATTTACAAAGGGTTATTTCACTCTGAGACGAGTTTATTACAATTTGAGGCAAGTGGTAGATTTTTGGCACCCTTGCCCTGAATTGTAATAAAGTTTTCAGAAATCACTTTTATACCAACAATTCCAACAGAAAGTGATTTCTATTACAAAATCATCTTTAAAAAATTATTTTACCATCGAACATTTTCATTTACAAAGGGTTATTTCACTCTGAGACGAGTTTATTACAATTTGAGGCAAGCGATAGATTTTTGGCACCCTTGCCCTGAATTGTAATAACATTTTCAGAAATCACTTTTATACCAACAATTCCAACAGAAAGTGATTTCTAATACAAAATCATCTTTAAAAAACTATTTTACCATCAAACATTTTCATTTACAAAGGGTTATTTCACTCTGAGACGAGTTTATTACAATTTGAGGCAAGCGATAGATTTTTGGCACCCTTGCCCTGAATTGTAATAAAGTTTTCAGAAATCACTTTTATACCAACAATTCCAACAGAAAGTGATTTCTATTACACAATCATATTTAAAAAACTATTTTACCATCGAACATTTTCATTTACAAAGGGTTATTTCAGTCTGAGACCAGTTTATTACAATTTGAGGCAAGTGGTAGATTTTTGGCACCCTTGCCCTGAATTGTAATAAAGTTTTCAGAAATCACTTTTATACCAACAATTCAAACAGAAAGTGATTTCTATTACAAAATCATCCATATAAAACTATTTAACCATCAAACATTTTCATTTACAAAGGGTTATTTCACTCTGAGACGAGTTTATTACAATTTGAGGCAAGCGATAGATTTTTGGCACCCTTGCCCTGAATTGTAATAAAGTTTTCAGAAATCACTTTTAACAAACACTTCCAACAAAAAGTGATTTCTATTACAAAATCATCTTTAAAAAACTATTTAACCATCGAACATTTTCATTTACAAAGGGTTATTTCACTCTGAGACCAGTTTATTACAATTTGAGGCAAGTGGTAGATTTTTGGCACCCTTGCCCTGAATTGTAATAAAGTTTTCAGAAATCACTTTTATACCAACAATTCCAACAGAAAGAGATTTCTATTACACAATCATCTTTAAAAAACTATTTTACCATCGAACATTTTCATTTACAAAGGGTTATTTCAGTCTGAGACGAGTTTATTACAATTTGAGGCAAGTGGTAGATTTTTGACACCCTTGCCCTGAATTATGATAAAGTTTTCAGAAATCACTTTTATACCAACACTTCCAACAGAAAGTGACTTCTATTACAAAATCATCTTTATAAAACTATTTAACCTTCGAACATTTTCATTTAAAAAGGGTTATTTCACTCTGAGACGAGTTTATTACAATTTGAGGCAAGCGATAGATTTTTGGCACCCTTGCCCTGAATTGTAATAAAGTTGTCAGAAATCACTTTTATACCAACAATATCAACAGAGCCTGTTTTCTATTACAAAAATTAACATTTAAAAAAACTATTTAAACATCAAACATTATCATTAACAAAGGGTTGTTTCAGTCTGAGACAAGTTTATTACAATTTGAGGCAAGCAATACATTTTTGGCACTCTTGCCCTGAATTTTAATAAAGTTTTCAGAAATCACTTTTATACCAACAAATCCAAAAGAAACTGTATCCTATTACAATTTTGTTTTTATAAAACCTATTTAAAGATAATACTATATAATATAGAAAGTAATGTTTCAACTTGCAACAAGTTTATTACAATTTGAGGCAAGCGACACATTTTTGGCACCCTTGCCCTGAATTGTAATAAAGTTTTCAGAAATCACTTTTATACCAACAATTCCATCAGAAAATGTTTTCTATTTCAAAAACATTTGTAAAAAACTATTTAAACATCAAACATTTTCATTAACAAAGTGTTGTTTCAGTCTGAGACAAGTTCATTACAATTTGAGGCAAGCGATAGGTTTTTGGCACCCTTGCCCTGAATTGAAATAAAGTTTTCAGAAGATATTTTTTAGCAAAAACCGTTTGAACATCATTCAATATATTTTTTAAATAATAATTAGAACTTCATACGAATTATTTGTGATACATTTTGGGCAACTTTGCCCTGAATTTTTCTTAAATCATTTTTAATCGAACTCTTCCAAACGAAATTGTTTTCCATTACGAAAACATTCCCAAATAAGTATTCAAACATTATAACATTATATTTTCAAAATAGTCAACTATCCATTTGTTCATTTATTAGTTCCTAAATTTTTCAACTTATGTAGAAATGGGACCCTCTCCTTAAAGTATGCCCATGGTATGTGTAGATGTTCTGTCTCAACTATTCACTCTATGTTGTGGTCCTTAAAAACTTCACATGCAGTGGCTACTTCATTATAATGATGTTTTATTCAAACTTATAATAGTTTACAGAGATCATTTGTCAGTTTAATTTTCACGCTTTGCGTGGCAGCGTGTGATCTCTGGCGGTAGAGGAAGCTCATTGTATGTTTCATCTCTGTTTGGAACTTTCTAACCTTTTCACACCATTTAATGATATACAGATGTTTACAAGCTATAACAGAAATATAAATTGTCTTATTGGAATTCGCACCTTTTAAAGTCGAAATTCAGTCTTCATAAGATGCAACATCAAAACTCAGTTATTCAGCTTCAACAAGAACTATCAAACATAGCTGTATGTATTGCTGTTATTAAAAAAGGATGCGACCCTCAAAACAGCGAAAGTACACACAAGTTTATTTTCCTTTGTTTGAATTCACAAACAAAAATAATAATAATGACCGAAAACCACTATGAGTTTAATCGGCAGACTTTGTTTTGGTAAAGGTTTTATCACATTATCGAGATTAGTTTGCGATATATGAGGTTGGAAGTTTTTCCGTCTAGGGTAGATAACTCACGAAAATAAAAAAAAATCGGACTCGACACAAAATCAGTTTGAGTCCCTGAAAACTTAATTTTAAATCGGGCCAGTCGTTGAGCGGGAATGCTCTGCACAGAAATGTTCAAATATTGAATAAAGCTAGACAAAACAAAAAACAACACGATACAAATAATAGGTATTCATGACTTTCGCCTAAAAACAACACGATAATAACAATATGTTATCCAGACTTCCTAATTTGGTTAATATATATCTTTTAATGATCGAACACGGCCGGGCAGTTTTACCAAATGTGTTTTATTTGTATCCTGGTGCTTTATTGTAAACTGCGTGACACTCGAATAAACTAAAACTATATATTTTCCTCTCCCCTTATAATAATAAACATGCCAATAACAAATGACTTCAGCAAATTTCCCGAATACTTAATTTAGGTTTCCTAATAATATCCACACAGTATTGTACTGATCCATTTATATCAAAGATTGACTAACTGATTGAACTCAAAAGAATCTAAATCTATTTTTTAAATCGTATGATATTATTTGGAATATCATTATTGAAAAAAGGATGAAATTCTAACACTCGGTAAGTAACTTATTATTGATGATAAATATTCGTGAAACTAAAAAAGATGACAATATTGTTTTCTTTAACTTTGGAATATTATGTTATGGCTTCGTCTCGGCACATGTGCCATATTAATTTTGTAACCTTCAACATGTCAGTAAGAATTTGTTTAAATGTATAAAATAAGTAACTCACAAAACATACTATTTAAATGTGATGAGTGCTAAATTCAGTCGATTTATCTTAACATTTTCACAGAATCACCTTTACGTTTCAATTGTAGGGATGCTTAATTTTGTTCTCTATTCATTTATCACTGCCTAAAGTAATGCTGTATAAATTGGTTGAAATGAAATGTCCAGTGATAAAATAAAACTAAAAACCCATGTAAGATATGGCTAAAATGGGAAATCTGTAAAATTTCATTAAAGAGTTTGACGTCTTTTCATGTATTTCAGTTTGTGTAACTCATTATTTATGATTTTAACAGATAAATGGTTAATAGTAAATAGCATTAGATATGCTTCATTAACCTTCGAATGCTATTAACAAAGTATATAAAAAGAGTACAAATGTCCTTACTTTCTAGAAAAAAAATTAAAACGATCCGTCCATAAATTCCTTAAACAACACATTTAGAATAGTTTTGAATAGGTGCTTCTCATGTGAAGTAAGGTTATACATACGGAAAGGTTAAAAATCAGATGGATTTGACTGGAATAATCGATGTGTAATCAATGGGCCCATATCGACCAGCGTATCGGTATTTTGAAGTATGTATTTCTACAACATACCTGATCACACTGATACACTGGTCGTCATGAGATCATCGTATTAAATTACGTTATAGCATTTAATAGCATTCAACCTAGTTTCGTATTTCTTCATGAATTTTTTTTTTTTAAATATTCCTTTGATTTTGTCTAACTTGTGTTGTCTTTCCTTTCGCCCAAACGTGCAAATGTTTACTGAGAGGGATAAAGCGTACCTCTGTTGTTTGTGGACACAAAGTCGGGCTGGCAGATTTTCTGTTTGTCTGATATACTGTTTAATTCAGCCTTTGCACGTTATTACATTATAAAATGTTTGGAGTTGTACATTCAAAATTATGCTTTATACGAAAATCTCATTTACCCTTAAATTTCGCTGAATTTCCCTTTAAATAGATACGAACATGTTCCTAAATTGTTTTCTTTGAAATTCATTGAAATCTTTTGTACTTTGTTACAGGAATAGAACTTTTTTGTTCATTTGAAACAAATTTAGCTGTTGTCTTTTTTACGTTTTTACTTCGCATTTTACTGTTCACAATTCTTCTCGACTACACAATTGATTTAATTTTCACATATTGGTCAAGGATAGATATGTTAGATTTGAGGTGAGGTGAGGTGAGTTGGGTTTTAACGCCGCTTTCAAGAGTATTTCACTTATATCGCGGCTGCTAGTATCAAGCAGGGAGAACGCCCGCAATGCCATGTGGCTATGCATTGCGGTGAAACCTGCGAGCATCGACCTGAAGTAGCGAACCATGGGTCTGCACTGACATTCAGTGTAGCATTGCACCCAAACCTTACTGCGTGTAGAACAGTTCTCTACTGCAGACAAAGTTGCCGTGCACCTGGCGGGATTCGAACCCCGGACCTCTTGATCCGAAGCCGAACGCGCTAACCACTGCGCTATCCCGCCCCCAGTTAGATTTGATATTTTGATATTCCGGATATTAAATTTTTCATAATGATCATGGGAATTATTTTTTCTGAATATAACATGCGTTTTGATTGGTTTTTAACTTAAGTTTTATAATCCATATACTAGTTAAATGAATGCAAGACATGTTGTCCCATAACAACTTTTGAAATAGCTACTTGCTATAGCTACTCAAATGTTTAATACAACTTAACAAACAGAAGTTTATCAAAGACATTCAAAACCGACTTTGTCCTGGGGCAGTAGTTTGTTATTGACTCTGTTGAAAACTTGCCAACGTTTGTTTCATATTCATTAAAAAAATCATGGATATACCTTTGAGCGTAAACATATCTTTACTTCAGAAACTATTTTATTAAGCGTGCATTAATTGAATTCAATCGTACAAATCCTCATTTCTAAAGTGTATGGCAGACTTCTTTTTGTGTGGCACGGTCTAAAGTTTAAGTATTATTTTGTGTCATGGGCTTGTAACAAATAACCGTTTCCCATTTTGTGCCTGATTTGATTACCATTTACCACTTAATCAGTTTCATATACATCAAGCTCATTTCTTGAATAAACATTCACTTCACCTTTCAATCACTTTCAATCTCGTATTCGTTTTTGTAAATAACGTGGCCTATTAAAAAGGGTTCTATCTATCTATTTTTTTGTGGAAACGTAATACGAGAGGATATAACCATTTACAAATATTTGCTATTAATACATGATTAAAACACAGTCAAATTGAAATATATTAATGATATTAAAGGGCACATTTCTTGAAAAATAAGAAAACAATGAATTTGAAGACATTCATCGGCGCTACGAACGGGGAAAACTTTGCTACGGTCGAACAGCATATTGTTTATTAGTTTTATGATACGTTATGTGTTACTATGTCAATACTATATCAGTGTATGTTTTTTATTATTACAAAAATAGAGCCATTGAACCTCATCAGAAATTGTGTTATTCATTATCTCTAGGGACAAGATTAAGATATCACATAATAAGGCATTGCCCATCAAATTTCAAATCTATTATCAAAATTGGTTACACATTAATCCACACTCATATTTTTTTAGTTTCTTATTTATATTTTGGAAATATCAACATTTATTACACTATTAAAAGGTCCTGATATCTGAAAATCCTGTTTCTCATATGCTCCTTTTCAATATTTAATAAAATGTTGATATTTTATGAATAAATTCTGTTGAGCATCTGAGTGTAAGACTTAACCAGTCTCACACACATACTGTAACAAAGCAGAGAGGTTTGAAGTAACCTGAAAGTGTGTATTAACAGTGACTGCCCAAGTCAACACAATGCATTTACACAATATGCAGACCCTGGACTCACAGCCAGTGAATTATATATTTTAATTGTTGTTTTCCTCACACTTAAATATTTGTTCTGTCTTGGAGAAGAAGATGTGGTGTCACGATCTACTTTTAAAAGTCATATCTTATCACATTATTATATTATTTTACATTTTTTGTCATATTCAGCTCACATATCTCGTGTAAAATAAAAATGTCAATTTAATCCTTTGCGGACTATCATATTTCAGTTCATAGGCTATTCAATAGTTCTCATTTCACATTGATTACATCAAACATATCCATAATGTAGATTTTAATCTAAAGTCGACATATATTTCACATTTCTGTTGAATAAGATTAAGTGCAAAGTGACTTTCTTTTCTCAATATCTGTATTTCTCAAACCACATGTTAGGACTCTCACATGAAAAAGATGAGATGACTCTCCCTGGGTCTTTTATAAGGGAGTACTACTATTCAATGAAACACATAAAATCTCAAATTTCTAAACTGTTAACAACTAGTTTTTTTAAGCTGTGGCCCATAAATCTGGGTCACAGGTTCACCAAATCTACAATTTAGAATCCCAATTGGCCAAGGAGTATGTATATATCATTTCAGCTTTGAAGAGCTTTTGGGACTGAAGAGGAAGATGTGATGTCATGATTTCATGTAGCTACTTCTAATACTCTTCTCTTATCATTTCATCACCAGTCACATTCACTTCACATATCTCATGTAAAATAAATAAAAAACAAACAATTACTAACTCTTCTTCAATTTATTCCTTTGCGGCCTTTCACAATATTCAGTTCATAGGCTATTCAATAGTTCTCATTTCACATTGATTACATCAAACATATCCATAATGTAAATATAAATCTTAAGTCGACATATATTTCACATTCATATTGAATAAGATTAACTGCAAAGTTACTTTCTTTTCTCAATTCCTGCAATTCCCAAAGCACATTCTCAGAGTTCCAAACTCTTACAGCAAGAATTTTAGACTGTGACCCATATTTGGGGTCACAGGGTCACCACAGCTAAAGAGGCTGTACATAAAATGTCATGGGTTCTGGAGAAGAAAATGAACATATCTTTTAGGTCATGACCCCTGTGACCCTTATTTGGAGTCACAGGGTCACCAACTTTTCAATTTAGAATCTTCTTCAGCCAAGAAGCCTGTGCATAGAATTTCAACTCTCTAGAATTATTGGTTCTGGAGAAGAAGATGAAAATAGCTTTTTAGGTCATGACTCCTGTGACCCACATTTGGGGTCACATGATCACCAAATCTACAATTTAGAATACTCTTTAAACAAGGAGTATGTACATCAAATTTCAGCTCTCTAGAAACATTGGTTCTGGGGGGGGGGGGGGGGGGGGGGGGGAGTTGAAAAAGCAAAAAGTGGACGGACACCATGCCAAGTCATTAGCCAATCATGATAAAACAATAAACATATTTCATTATTATGGTTTTTACTTAAAGGGTTATGGTTACACGTTAATGCTATTGCTATGAAAAATAACCCCTTACATACATCATATTTACTGTATATAAACAATGCATCTTTTTTCGTAAATCAACTCATGCATATTTTATTCCGTACTAGGTAACGCGTATGAAAGAGTTCTGCAAAGCTTTCAAATTTGGAGTTGTATTTGAAGTTGTGTATATTTTCTCCGAACATCGTGAAATTAGTATGGTATGGAACATGTTGGTTATGTATGATGCAGGCTCATGGTACAGTTAACATGCCTTGATTTCTGAAAACTTTATTACAATTCAGGGCAAGGGTGCAAAAAATATATTGCTTGCCTCAAATTGTATTAAACTCGTCTCAGAGTGAAAAGCTTTGGTATAAAAGTGATTTCTGAAAACTTTATTACAATTCAGGGCAAGGGTGCCAAAAATCTATCGCTTGCCTCAAATTGTAATAAACTCGTCTCAGACTGAAATAACCCTTTGTAAATGAAAATGTTCGATGGTAAAATAGTTTTTTAAGGATGACTGTGTAATAGAAATCACTTTCTGTTGGAATTGTTGGTATAAAAGTGATTTCTGAAAACTTTATTACAATTCAGGGCAAGTGTGCCAAAGAGCTATCGCTTGCCTCAAATTGTAATAAACTCGTCTCAGACTGAAATAACCCTTTGTAAATGAAAATATTTGATGGTTAAATAGTTTTTTAAAGATATTTTTGTAATAGAAATCACTTTCTGTTGGAATTGTTGGTATAAAAGTGATTTCTGAAAACTTTATTACAATTCAGGGCAAGGGTGCCAAAAATCTACCACTTGCCTCAAATTGTAATAAACTCGTCTCAGAGTGAAATAACCCTTTGTAAATGAAAATGTTCGATGGTAAAATAGTTTTTTAAAGATGATTTTGTAATAGAAATCACTTTCTGTTGGAATTGTTAGTATAAAAGTGATTTCTGAAAACTTTATTACAATTCAGGGCAAGGGTGCCAAAAATCTACTGCTTGCCTCAAATTGTAATAAACTCGTCTCAGACTGAAATAACCCTTTGTAAATGAACATGTTCGTTGGTTAAATAGTTTTTTAAAGATGATTTTGTAATAGAAATCACTTTCTGTTGGAATTGTTGGTATAAAAGTGATTTCTGAAAACTTTATTACAATTCAGGGCAAATTTTATTACAATTCACGGCAGGTATTACAATTTGCGATTTTTATTACAATTCAGGGCACAACACGCCATCATCACTCTGAAAAAGTTGTCTTTGTATACTTTTCGATAATAATTGTTATGAATTGAGTTGTGACAAATAAAAACTTACTTTCACAATAAAAAACCTCATACGTGGTTATTATCAGAAGAAATACCGACTGAAATTATAAAGAGGGGTTATTACGAGAAAACAAGATACCTACGAAACAATAGACAAAATCCCTGATAGGTTTCTAAAAACAGCAAATCAATTATTCAAATGTCAGTCATCTAAAGATAAGTATGCATAAAGCAGATTGCAACACTGGAAACTTTTCCACTTTTATAAATTCTCCAAATCAGAGATTAGAAACTTAACTTTAGTGACTAAAGAAGCATTGTTCATTAACAAATACTGCCAATCGATGAATAGTTAATTTACACGAGAATTTGATTGATTACAATTACGAGACATAACGAATTCGTTTCAAGTAAAATATAGATAATTTACAACACCAAAGGACGAAAACAATTATCATGTATTTATCACGATTGTTTAACGAAACATTATAATAGAATAGTCATGAAAAATATATGCTAAAAATATATTTTAAAAATATGATCACAGCTATGGTTTATAAGATGTTGGCTTTAATCTGTGTTTGTTCATTCGTTTCCCACCTTAAACACATCTCAGAATTCTCTCCATGGAGGTAGACACTTTAACTTGGGGATCAGTTGAAACGTTTCAAGTCTTTTCATGGCAACGTTTCTATCTCAAGAATAAGTTCACAGATGTAAACGGGGAAGGATTTGTTTGGATATTTTAAAGGTGCATCCATTGTGTTTCATAAATTTTATTAGGCTTTAATTCGTTCCGACTGAGCATATGTGGTGTTTACAGTGCAAATAAATTAACTCAGCTTGTATATTCATCCCAAAATATGTCATAATTACTAGTTTCCATCATTACATCATTATGCATGTACAGTAACCGAAACTGCACGTCCCATTTACATGAACCGCAGTTGTATGACCTTTCAAACATGATCAACCCAAATTTATCAGTTTGTCTGTTATAAATAGGATTCTAAAATAACTTTTGAGTCATTGGCGCGCGTCAATCGTGATGTATTGTCCTGTTTTCGATCAGAAATCACTACTTTTACCTTCATATCGTCAATATACTAAGTCAACTATCATCCAAGTGGTAGTTTTCGGTAACAGTACCTCTCGATAAAGTAACACCATTTATAACGTTTGGAATATGTGGCCCCAACAACACAATGGATGGACCTTTAAGGAGATGGAGAAATACCGCACGCACACGAAAGAAAGATAATTTTGACTGGAATCATGTAGGATTGACTCCTTGCTCGTAGTGTAATCATGAAACGTGTGGACCTGTTAATCTTTGGCATCATGGTTTGAATAAATTAGAAAATAAAATGTAATTTTTTAAAGAAAACTGTCTGTTAAATGTCCATCTACCCAATTATACCGTTGGTGAACGACAGATGTTCAGATGAAACCAACTCGCCTTACTCATGTCCGGCTATTGAAACACCACATCAGTTTTGAAAGGGGTGAACAGTAGCGATTTCGCTTATCCTTTCCATTCTGTGTGGATAAAAAGTTTGTTGAAGTGTTGACACTTATTGCAAAAGATGCATATGCATTTAAAGGGGCCGTTCTGTCGGCAAAATCCGCCATATTGGATTTTGTGCATTACGTGAAATGAAAACACTCTATATTTTACCTAATTTTACAATATTGTTATGATATAAGATATACACTGATAGAAGGTTCACATAGTAACACATAGCGTGTCATAAAACTAATAAACAATTTGCTATTATGCCGTAGCAAACTTTTCCCCACTCGCAGCGCCGATGAATGGCTTCAGTTCTCATTGTTTTTATTTTTCAACAAATGTACGATTGTCTTTATTAAGTTGTGAAAAAATAAATTCATGAAAATATTACCTTTATTTTTATCTTTTAACTTTTAATCATTTATTATTAGCAGCATATTTGTGTAAACGGGGATTTCCTCTTGAATTTCGTTTCCACAAAAAATACCCCGATATAACCCTCCTTTTAAACTAAAAAACGTGAAATTGAACGTTGCTTAATAATCTTAATTTTCTAGACGTTAATATCATTGAACTGACTAAATCATTAACCAGTTTCATTAGAGTGCACATGCATTTGCAAAATATGTAATAATTGCAATTGGTAGTTTATAATCCACATATGAGACCTATGGCTTATTTCATTAAGTTTATTAAAGGAAAAGTTATATCACAGATCTATCAGGGGCATCCACCATCTTAGTTTCTTGGCATTACTTGAAATGAAAACACCCTAGATTTAACCTAATTTTAAAATATGTTAATAATAAAGCATATACGTTGATAGAATATTCACATGGTAACACATACCATATAAAAAAAACTGATAAACAATATGCTGTAAGGCAGTATTTTTATTTTTAAACAAATGTACTCATGCCTTTATCAAGTTGTGAAATGGAAAGTCATAAAAATATTACCTTCGTTAAAATCGTTCAATTTGATTGTTTTATTCATGGATTAATAGCATATATGTGTAAACGGGAATATCCTCTCGAATTTCGTTTGTTTACATGGAAATTAGGATGAATTGCCAGAATTGGTAAGTATTTTCCTTTTCCATTGATTGAATTGTTGTTAGGATGGATTTTCTCTTCTCAAAAACATCGGTATGCAAGTCCTTTAATGTGTTTGATAGATTGTTGATAGTTTTGTCATAGTGGACCTTACGATCCAAATCTGTTTCAAATTTTATATTTTATATCATTGAGAAATTATTCAAACTAAGCATATATATTTGTAAACTTTCTCTATCTTTATCAATTGAAAACACGTGTTCACTCGACCGCTGTTACTATCGCCACAGGCATCCATACTAACGGTCAGTGATTATGTCACATTACATATCCGGCCATTCAGAATAGTTAATAACTATTATCACGACTTGCACAGCAATGTCGGTTAGTGATTGGTCCAAACCGGTCACGTGCCGTAGGGATATTTTACTATGTTAAACTGGGTCACGCGCGTCACTAGCAACAACATTCCTTCAAGAGTTATCTCCCTTTGAGTGCATTGTTTGTAAACAAACGCTAGCGGTAGATCAAAGAATGAAGCGATTCGCATGTCATAGTGTCGAGGAAATTGACGAAAAACGGAACAAGCTACATTCCCAAAGCACGATAAAGAATGTGAAAGAATATCTAAAAGAAAAGGGTCAGAATGCCCGCATCCCAACACCTCACAGTTTCTCGCCCGCTCCCGCAGTCGGCCATTACGCGTCCTAACAGCGGCCTTGACCGAGGCGTCGACTTCCACCTCACAGGGGTCAACTTAGAAGATCTTTTTCTAGACCACAAATGCCCCTTCTCTACCAGTGTACTATTAACAATTTGCACATTCACCATAAGTAAAATGTCAAAGTGTGAAGCTAGTAGGCGCCTGTCTATAATCTCGCATAATCTAGCCGACTCGGCCCTAGTACGGTTAGGTGTAATAACGCCTACAGTGACAATTGCCTACGGGGATTAATAGCTACAGTTTGAGTTGTGACAGCGACACGCTTACCTGCACACAAGTGAACTGTTCCAATCAGTGTGCACTAATGCCTACAGTAGAGAAGTAGTAACACTAACTGAGGGATTAGTGGAGCAAAGAGCATAAAGCTTAAGAACAACTGTCATGAAACTGCTATAGAAATTTAATTACTCCGGAGGTAAAGCTTTCTCAGTTATTCCCATTATCAATACATCCACCTTTAGCCAGACATTAGTGTTCAACTTTAAAAAAGTCACTAGATAGACACTTGAGTCAACATTTCGAAAAGATGAATATTTTATAGGAGAGTATATTGTTGAAACATCTTTTTTAAATAATACTACATATCTATAATCTCAATATATGTTTTAGGAGAAGGAAACTTTTCAAAGTCAACATTTTATTTGAGTTAAACTTTTACAAAAGTCAAGAAATATTTCCAAAGTCAACATTTCACCAAAGTCAATATGTGACCAAAGTCAATATTTCACTAAATTCAAAATATCTTTTTTAAAGTCAACATTTTATTTAAATTAACCTTTCTCAAAAGCCAATAAATAAGTCGACATTTCACCAAATAAATACTTGATCATAGTTAACATTTCACTAAATTCAAAATATCTTTTCACAGTCGACATTTTATTTAAGTTAAACTTTCACAAAAGTCAATAAATATTTCCAAAGTCAACATTTCACCAAATAAATACTTGATCAAAATCAACTTTTCACTAAATTCAAAATATCTTTTTCAAAGTCAACATTTTATTTAAGTTAAACTTTCACAAAAGTCAATAAATATTTCCAAAGTCAACATTTCACCAAATAAATACTTTATCAAAATCAACATTTCACTAAATTCAAATTCAGGTTGAAGGATGTAAAAATCAGAACCACTGGTGCATAAACTTGTTTGTTTAAGACTGTAGGCGATCGTCCCTGTAGGCGTTAGTAGACTCCACCCCCTAGTACTGACCTAACCTCGGAACCAAAGTTAATTCCAAACGTTTAATTAGTATAGTTGCAATTGCGCTGTTGTCTGTTTTTTTATAGTTATTCAAACATATAAAATGGTTTGAAAGTGAATGACAATGTGAATATTTCGAACGTTGATTTCTTGTCTCTAAAGTGGAATGTGTGCTCGAGGTCACGTGACCGTTCCAACGGATATGGGAAATCTCCGTTTCAGTTACTATTATGACTAATTTGAACAAATCCTTGTTTTCAGTCTAGAACCGTTGCACGGTACTAGACCAAACTTTTTGTGCTGAATACACTGACATCAATAACAAATTTGTAAGTTGAGTAATAAAAAAGTTACACTGGCATGTTCCGTCGCCATTTCGATTCTCTGATCCTGTAACTCACTGAGGGTGCTCGTCGAGATAAATACGTTACCATGTGTCCACGAGTTTGATATGGAGATTTATCATGTGTCCGAGTTAAATATCAAACTCGAACTTCGTTCTCGTGTGATATTTAACTCGGACACATGATAAATCTCCATATCAAACTCGTGGACACATGGTTACTTATAATATTACGCCGACCATGCAATCCTGGTTACCTTTGTCCTGTGTCCAGCATGTGGCCGGCCTAACCAGTTTTATCGAATTATATGAATGTTATTATGTTATATGTATTTGCTTATATATACGCAGAGAGGTGTTCTCTCGACAGACTCAAACAGACTCGCATCGACTCGAGGTTGACGCCTGCCACTCTGGCAGAAAGATATGGTCGACCAACAACAACTGTCTCAAGTCGTCAATTCGTCAGATTCGTCTTCCCTTGTCTCCGAGGTTCTTAAACCTTAACAATTTTGCCACAAGTGTTCATCACGTTAGATTGGCGACGAGCGAGCTTTGTTACGTTTCTGTTTAATTTGTGACAGATATTAAAAGTTATATGCTTAAGACAAAAGAAATGTTCAATACTTAAATATTTTGTAATAAAATAATAGCAAGTTAATACAAAAATATGCCTGTTGTACGTAAGGGAACTTTTGTCAAAATTTAAAAACTATGGAATAGCATAAGGGTCGAACTATTTTCCGATTTTCTAACTAATTTGCGAATAAAAGTAAATATTTCATATATTTGTGGAACAAACATGATTGTGTAATAAAGAATTAATATCAATTATTATTTTCTTTTGACAGATAGCATTGTAATCTTGTTGAGAGGCAAAAAGTTCAGCAAAATTATTCTTAGAGGTTCACTTCAGGTAAGATTTAAGATAATAAAAATTCATCTTAGGCATGATTTCACAAACTACCTTCACATTTGTATTATTTGAACGTATTGAATATTATAGTTTAACACTAATAATAGTTAAACCATCAAATCATTATCTAATTTGAAAATGTAATGATGTTTTCAATTTGAGTTTTTTACTAAATTGTCTAGATAAAGAAAGCAAATAAATATGCCCTATTTATGCAATGAAATTGGTTTGCAACACGAAATTTTATCAGTTATTATTTTCTTTTTAAAGATAGCCATGGGATAATCTTCTTGAAAGGGAAATGTCGAGTCAAAACATTCATGAAGATTAACATCAGGTAGGCTTACATATTGTAAAAGTATATGTCAAGCTAATGAGCTTGATATTGATAATAATATTAAAACTTAATTATTCATGTAACATCTTTTAAAACATTTTGTTAACACTATGGGATCCAAATGATTTGTATTTCATATATACCTTTTTTATGTGATTATTTGAACAATTCTTATATTTCAGAATGGAAATAAGTGTGCCCTGTGTGACCTGCCGATGGAACCAGATAATTGTTTTATTTTACTGTAGTTCAGAATGTTTGTTGCAAAACCTATACAAAGTTTTCTAACAATTTGTCAGATAAACAGAAAACGTGTCAGAAATATCGTGCAAAGAAAGAAAAAGGTTTATAATTACCATAATGAGTCAATACTTAATTGTATCTATCAATTATAATTTTTTTTTTAATTGTTTTAGGTCGTGGCAAATTGTTTTGCAATGCTACTGACCGACGAGAGATTCCGACTCAAGTGACGGTAATGTTTACTTACAAGACTCCCGCATAGCGCGGTATAACGGGGATGTTCACGGGTCGCAATTCTTCGCAATGATGTTGACAACAGTTGTCAGAATTATGAAGTCTGAGACATGTGTTTTCATCCTGCGTGAATATTTATGGAATATTGCAACGATTAAAAAAAAACAAAAAAACTTTATTTTCCCGGGAATAGATACCATGTGCTGACTCAAAATTTGGCTTCAAAAATTATCTGTGATCCTTCACATGTTTTGCATGACTGTTTTGAATGAGATACGGATGAAACGGCGACATGGCAAAACGGCGACAAAAGTTTAGTTGAAACGGCGACAAATTGGACGGAACGGCGACAGAAATGGGTTGGACTAAACGGCGACACCAAATATTTTTTTATTAATAGTAGAGTTTGTTATCTATTCATGACTAGTAATTCGTAGGAGGATTATTAAAAGAGTTGCTTAACTAATTAATTACGATTTGACATTTCATTTCGATAAAATGGGAATATTGTTTATTAAGTTTATATTTCAGTACCATGCATTATTTTCTGTTTGACTGTCACTACAATGCTACGAAATTCTGGCTAGCTTTGGCGCCAACGAGCAATGCAATGCGTTATGAATAAAGCATTCTTATTTAAGAACTAAAGTTCGCTGTACCCCAATGTGTTTTGTAATAAAGTATAGTTTTGCCCTGAACTATTATAGTTAAAGCACGATCACGAGGGAGCGGCGTGTTTTACGATGTAACAAAAATTTCCTTCGGGATACGAAATCAACATCTCGCGCGCAGCAGAAATTCTTTATTTGACTATGTAAACATCGTGAAAAGCGTGTTTGAAAAGCGACCCAGGAGACTTTACGGTGGCATAAACTGCACGATGTAATACTACTGTTATTTGTTAACAACCTTGCGTATCACTTACCTGTTTATTTTATTCCTATCTCTAACTATAATATTGTTAATATGTAATCCGTTCTCGCACGTAAGTCTCCCATAGGACCGGAAATAAACAACTATGACTTGCATCACATTTACTATACTCTCACAAGGGAGGTCTGAACAAGATGTCATCATGTAGTTCTGAGATCAGAAATAAAATACACACAGGAATTTCTCCGACATAGAGTTAACAATTGTCTTTGAGGCTTTTATGCCTTTTTTAAAATATTTCTAAGATACTTAGCGGTTAGAACAATCGAAGCAAAAGTACTTTATCAGACAATAAAGGTATGGTTTTTTTGATGACGTAACAATCGAATTACGTTCCCGCTGTTCCACGCCGCTCCCTCGTGATCAAGTGTGCCCATGGTAACGTAACGTCGATTCGCCTCAGCCGTCTGAACTCTTATATCGCAACCAATAAAGCGTATACTCCTTCCACGGTTTGCAACTTCTGCAGTCGGTTAAAATTAGCGGTGGTACAGTGAACATAAACTTTCATGACAGCAGCAAACATTTGAATCAGACAAACTATGTTCTGCCATCACGCTAAGACTTGATCCAGCTCTACCCATAATTACTTTTTGAATGTTAGTCACCTGCTCATAGTCTATCTTAGGGGGTGGGTTTTGCACGCGGAATAGCCATCCGTTGGCCCTTTTCATGGATTATTAATATAAAGAATGTAAACAATACTTTTATTTCCAAATTATTGGAAGCAGAATGTTACCTGTATCTGATCATTTGGCATCTTAGAAAAGAAATAAAGTTCGCTGTACCCCAATGTGTTTTGTAATAAAGTATTGTTTTGCCCTGAACTATTATTACATCAAAGCACTCGGACTAACGTCCTCATGCTTTAACTATAATAGTTCAGGGCAAAACTATACTTTATTACAAAACACATTGGGGTACAGTGAACTTTATTTCTTAAATAAACCATGTTTTGTCATTGTGGTTATATTGGAAAGTGCACATAGCATCTGAAAGTCAAGTACTTTCAGATATTAGCTATCAAACCTTATGAATGTGGAACTATTTTTACTGTTTTAAATCAAACTTCACCCAATAATTTAAAGTATATGTTAAAACTGGAAAATGGAAAATATGCATGAAGGCTAATGTTCCTACAGTTCACTAACATTTGTGCTGAAAGTTCAATGGATGAAATATAGACAACATAATACATTAACTGACAATTTGTCAGTCAGAGAGATGTATTTAGTTATATATACACTTACAGTCAGACATCTCATCAACACAATTTAAAAGTAAATTATAAGGCTGAAACAATTTACACTGTAACTATCATGTAACATATTTAACAATGCAGTTATTAACATTTCAACAAATAAATACAAGGAAATGGCAATCATTTTGATATGAGAAATAAAATATGCTTGAGAAAGTTTTAGGAGTTGAATAAATGTTTTGTGTATTTTAAATTGTCTAATGTTTTCTATTAAGTAAATTGGATTTAAAATAAATGTAAATGATCTGAAAATATATTTTAGGTAGCATACTAAATTAATTTCCATAGATGAAATATTTAAATGTTTTTATGATTGATTAAAAACATCAAAAATGTATTAAGATACTACCAATTATTATATTATTTATCAATTACACACGGTTTGAATAAATATATATATAGGTAATTGTGTCTGTACCTTCAGGCCTATTTCAGCTCACTGAACCTTCTGTTATCAATTACAGCTTTTAATATCTTTTTGTGCACAACTTTCACATGTCGAGGGTTTGGTGCAGAAAGGTACCAAATGCATTTTTCCTCATTTTGAGAAAATGGCTTTTTTAGTTTCCAGTGTTAATATTTCTTGCACTGAAAATGTTGATATAATCACTTCAGGATTTTAAATGAAGCTGGCCGTCAAGTATAACATATTGTCTCTGGGAAATCAAACCACAATTTCTTAATTATGTTAATTATTGCAGATGGTACTGCCGTTTTGTTAAATCACTATGGGCGGAAAGGTATCAGAAATCGTTTGTGCTGGGAGGAACCAAGGGTCACTTGGTCCCTTTCTGCACTGACATTTTGCCACTGTTAAGCTGGAGTTACAGTGCTTTAAGGTACCAAGTGACACATGGTTCCTTTCTGCACAAACGATTTCTGAATGCCACTTGGCACCTTTCCGCTCCTAGTGATACCTTTTTACATAATTAAATATTTCAGTGATTGGTGAAGATAAAGTCTCCCAATTTGTACACAACATGAATAACATTGACGCAATCAATAATTTCTGAAAATGTGCCAAAAATCCACTTGGTTACCTTTGTGCACCAAGCCCATGATGTATGGCCTGGGGGAAAAAAGCCATAAAAATGGACCAACATCATTATATTAGCATAAGGCATAACTCGCATCAGTGTCAATAACTTTCTTACTAAAGCCTTGCGAAATTCTGTTTACTTTCCTTACTAATATATACATATAGGCATGCTGCGTCGCACCGTAGGAACGTGTATCCCTGGAAATTGTTACTCAACGGAAGTGAACGAATTTCTCTGCGAGAGTCCAGGTTGTTTTTGTGCATTTGGTGTAGGAATTTGACACCACGTGTGTTTCAGTGGTTTTAATTTTGTTATTTGTCAATAATTAGTCTCAATATTTCGCATATATGTCCATATATGGATGTTTCACAACATGAAAAAAAATATTTGAGTATTTGTTATGGATTTCCTGAAAGCAAGGTAATATCAAACACACGTAAGTTCCACATGGGACTCCTAAATTGTGATGTAACAGTCGACTGGGGGCACATGACATTATTTTCGTCTACGGATTCACCGGTGTCTACCATTTTACAGCCTGAAATATTTTTTCTCATAAATACTTCAAAACCGATTTATCCAACAAACTCTTACACAAAATGCACATTTGTAAACTGACCTCTCGCAGAGAAATTCGTTCACTTCCGTTGAGTAACAATTTCCAGGCGTACACGTTCCTACGGTGTGATGATAGTAAGTAAAGAAAATACAACAAACCTTAAATTAGACAGTAATGGAGACTGGCACGTGTAATGCTTTGTGGAGAGAATTTGTCTTATAAGCAAAACATGCACAACATTTATCTGTTTCATCAAATATTTTGTCTATTAATTTGCAGGCTGCATAAGAATTATGTAGCAGATGAAAACCAAGAAACAGTTGTTGGTACAAACATCCAAAACTTACAGACACAGTTTGGGGACAAATTCCAAGGTTGTTGAGCTATTGGCAAATACATAACCACAGCATTTCCCTCAGTTAGAAAAGTCAAAGTTCGAGACCCAAATGATTGGTTGAAGCGAATCAATCTTTATAAATGCCTTGGGGAGAGGGTAACGGAAGTTGATGAAACTCTGTTAACAATTACTGACATGAACAAAATAATTCCACCTGACTTCTTTGATCTCACTCAGGCAGGATGAAACAAAGATAACACTAGACAAAACTACTTTTAAAAAAATGCAATGGCAACATGGTAATTATCAAACTTGTCATATCAAATGATGGAAAAGTGGACATCCAAATTGGAGCCAAAAGTGTAACATCTCAAAGTGGGATATCGAACTCAGTTATTCTGAAAAAATGTGAAATTCAAAGCCTGTTTTCCTCAGTTTCTTCTGTTAGGTTATGTCAAGGCGTTCCTTATGATCTTTCAAAGGATAATCAGGAAAACATTTCTGTTCAAAAGAATAAGGATGATAAACTTGTAATGATGTCAATGTCATGCCAAAAGGTTTTGAATTTCAATTCTCTGAAAACAACCACTGGATGTCAAAATTGTCCTTCCATTATGCTAACTAAAGCTAAGACCAGGGTCGGTGATACAAGCACAAATCTGTCAACAGACGAAATAAACAGAGTTCCTCCAATCAAACCTACATTCACAACTGAAGATGTCATATCAACATTGAAAAATAAAGCACCATACCTATCAAATAATCAGCTTAAACTCATTGAGTCACAAATCTCTAATTCCAAGAATAATTAAACTCGACGATGGGATAGCAGCATTATCCAGCTGTCTCTATCAATGTGGACGCGCAGTCCTAAAACTTCTGAACAGCTTGTTCTGAATGGTAGTTTAGTATTGCCTTCCACGCGCACACTTTCACGATACAAGAATGCTGTTGAGCAGGGTCCTGGGCCTGGGATCAACCATGATGCATTCCGCTGGATGTATCTTCAGGCTCAGCATGAGGAGTTGCCGACACACGGCTACTACGGTGGATTGATACTTGATGAGATGTCGATACAAGAAGACCTCCAGATTGTGAAAAGAAATGGTAACATCAAGTTGGTTGGATTGGCAGAGGAGACAAGCATTGACACTGGGTTAGCAAATCATGTCCTCCAATTTGTGTTCCATGGATTGACAGGCTTTCGCTTTCCAATTGTACATTATCCAACAAAACAAGCTAATGCTGCACAAATGTATTCAGGTTTCTGGGATGTGATTGCAAAGCTTGAGTAGTGGAATTTCCAGGTTCTGTACTGCTCAATTGATTGGGCTTCCAACAATCGTGCTTTTGTCAAGATGCATTTCACAGGCACACCTGTTGAAAGTCATATGGCAGCATTCAATCCATGTGGTGACGAACCTGTAGTCTTCATTGCAGATCCGTCACACCTCTTCAAGAAGATCCGCAACAACATCTTGAAGAGTGGGATCAATACATGGCATACGAGGGAGTTGCTTGTAGATGGCTTACCTGTTCTTTGGAAAATGTGGGAGGACAGCTACACATGGGACAAACAGCACAATTTGTCGATTCATCATAAACTGAGCAATGAACACATCCATCCAAATCAAGCTGAGAAAATGCGCAATCATTTGGCAGAGGAGGTACTTGATGATATCATGCTTAATCTGATGAGACAGTATCAAAGCCATCTGGGTGCAATTCTCCAAGGGGCTCTTAGCCTTCTAGAGCACACAAGTGAACAAGTGAGAAGTAGAAAAAGCAAAAAGTTTACAGACGGATGTACGGACGCCATGCCATGCCATAAGCCATTCGGGCCTTTCAGGCCTGATGAGCTGAAAATTAGTGTACATGGTTCGATGTTTTACTCTCTAAAGCAAATATAAATGACAGAAACTATCATTATAAATGGGAAATTTGAAAATATAAAATTTCTAAAAAAAACGTGCTGCAGCCCCTTTAATGCATGTACACTGATTTCCTAAGCAGAAAAGTTTACATAAAATTTATCTTGTTACGTTTATATAGATAAAAAAATATTAGTATGACAGTTTTTATACAAATTAATCAACTTTTGAAAGTGTTGTTTACCTTAGTTTCAGATTTTGCTTCAGCTTCAAATTCCAAGTTTGATATTCTCTGCAGATCATTGTCATCATAGTCTGAATCATCTGAGAAGTATTCTAGGTCCATGTCTTCTCTTGAAGGAGCAGATGTGTAGACTATCTGTAACAAAAAAAGACAACATAGAAAGTGTCACCAATACAATTTCAGCTTGTTTGTACTACTTATAAATACATAGTCATTTGGGTGTTCAAGTCTTCAGCAGTTCTTAATAGTAACCGTCTTCCTGCTTTTTATACCTCGCCTTGTGATATATAGCATACATTCTGTAGTGTTCATAGATCAGTTCATGATCCTTCTGGCGCATTACCTCATTTAGGATGACTTCGTGCTTGATTGCATCCTTAAAGCCTTAAAGCAGTGCAGACCTGGGTCATTATTAAGAATGTTTGCTACAGGTGGCAGCTGGAACCAATGTCTAACGAACACAACTTGCATGCCTCCAAATACATATCTGTCATCCCTCAGCTTTCTGAATATGTATTCTACCTGAAATTAAAAGTTTCATTCATAAATGAATAATATATTGTTACCGTTTGCTTGTCATGCACATTGACTCATTGAGCAATTAATTATTGTAAATAAACCTTAAAAATGGCTACTGACCAACTGTTACAGTCAGTTATTTCCAATAATAATTAGTTTGATTTGATTTATGTAAATATCCACTACCTAGTCCTATTAATTGCTAGAGAACATATTAAGTGAAACATGCCTATATCATCATGATCATTTGACATGCAAATAAGAATTTCTTTTTTAATTACCCAATAATTTCAACTCATTTATTGAAATGATATCACAATGAGAAAATGTGTATTAAAGTATTTATAGCATTGTCTAACCCTCTACAGTCTCAATAATTCTCTTAGATTTATGTCTAATGCACACACGCAAATTATTCATAGAGATAACAATATGCTATTTATCACCAGAAAACTTTTTGTCAAATGATAATGTTCTACTAATGATTATGTATAATAATCTACAGTTGGCATAATATTCAATAAAAAAAACAACTTAAGTGTCAGTTTATCATACTGTCTAACTAAAACAATTTAGAATACAACTATAACAACAACCTAAAACATAATTAGTTACTCTATTGTTACTGGATATTGTCAATGAAAGACTTATTTATCATTTTATGCATGTAAACATTCAGTGTTCGCCTCAAATAATTCGTACATACAAAAATATGAACACTGATCATGCTACTCTCATCAGCAATGAACACATCGGTAGATAGTATTCTCATCACAGTTGTCTGATATTCTTGAGAAGACAATCTCTTCAACGAAACATCGTTTGCAAACCTGCCATCCTGCAATCCACAAAAGGAATGAAGCGTTGTCCCGTTTGAAAATTGGGTTGCAGCGATTCCAGTACTGGCAACGACAGCCACTCGTTTTCCCTTCACAAGTTACCGTGACTGAATTTCCCGAATTAGTGCCGTTTTCCCGGTGCCTGCCTGACCTAATATGACAAGACTATGTCCCTCATTGATTGCTTTATATGCATGAACCTGTTCGTCGTTTAAAATAAACATACCCTCAAAGGATGGCAACAGATAACCTTCATAACATCAATGTCGAAACGTGTCGCCATTACAACGTGGTTTTGTTATGTCATCTAAGAATAGAAGACGCGGACCAATCAGAGTATTGAAACTATTTGGTGCGCGTCTGCAGCTTTCGAGTTATTTATTTCCGGTCCTATGTGGGGAATTCCAAATGGCGGCTATGTCTTACCTTCTTTATATCTTATATAGATAGGTATGTATACTTATATGTATATTTAGCGTCTGGCGCCTGTGCTTTGTCCATGTTATATAACCATGTATATATTCCATGTATTTATTATAAATGAATGAATGTTCGAACAATCTGCAGATTGTGATATACCCTAGATGGTTCGTAACATGTATAATTTTGTATTTATGCTCACTCAGTCGTGAAACAAATTCCCTAACGGGCAATAAAGAATTATCCTATCTTATCTTATCTTCTTCGGTAGCTTCGTAGCATGAATAAAAAAATCAAAATCATTTACATTGCATGGTCCATCCAGCACATTGTAGTAGAAAATACATGTCAAATTATTTATATAAAAGTTGAAAGAACATTAGATGACAATAAATGTTATGATGATTTCTTTTGTGTTGTCTAGGAGATACGGTACACAATCAGACCCAAAGTTGTCAAGTCGCTGAGTAATTAACCCCTCTAGGCTACGATAAATGATCAAGTCCAAGATTGTGTAACAAGAGAATAACAAAGTATCCACATTTCTTGTCTCGACGGTTAATATTTATTAAACTATCGCTGTATAACGGGGGAAGTGATCGGTTGGGCCAACGACGATTCATGACGTCATGACGCGCTTTGCGTACTATATTCACTGTACCGAAGGTGATGCTGGTAATGTGCGTGGTGGAAGCCGAGTATTTTGGTGGTGGGATAGCGCAGTGGTTAGCGCGTTCGGCTTCGGATCAAGAGATCCGGGGTTCGAATCCCGCCAGGCAACTTTGTCTGCAGTAGAGAACTGTTCTACACTCAGTGAGGTTTGGGTGCAATGGTAAACTGAATTTCAGAGTAGTACCACCCATGGTTCGCTAGTTCCAGTCGTTGCTCGCAGGTTTCACCGCAATGCATAGCCACATGGCGATGCGGGCTTCCTCCTTGCCGTGATACTAGCAGCCGCGATATAAGTGAAATACTTTTGAAAGCGACGTTAAACCCCAACTCACCTCACCTCACCTCACCTCACCTCGCGAGTTTTAATACGAATTAACAGCGTTTTCGGGGTATATAATCAAACTTAGTTTGCACACACATGAACATTGATGGTGTGAATAGATTTGATGCTCTGAATCTACATATTAATGTCCACGTCATGAAGAATACGCAATTTTAAAATCTCGGTGGTATGTTGGTAACGTCTCTTGTTTTGAAATAAATGATGCTGGTAACGCCAAAATCATAGTAGCAGACTTTAAATAGACTGTTCACATATATTTCTGCTTTATTTATTTAAAATAAACCTACTATAAATAACCAAAGGAAACACTAATTTAACTTCCACCCCTCACAGTCCTGTACTACTGCTACATTTGCACTTACAAATCTTCGTTGCCAATGAAAATGTTTCATCATTAGTTTGACGTACATTTCATCAAGATACAGAAGGAGCTTAAAATGAAGTTATATAGAGATTATTACGCGAGGAGGGATGTCATATGACTTTTACGAAACGAGTTTGAGCTCGGGCAATATAAAAATTCACACTCTTTTCGTAAAAGTCATATGACAAACTTCCTCAGGTAATAATCTCTATTTATGCATGCAACCAGCTATTTTAATGAAATATGATAAATTTGATATACCTTATTACTAGTGTAGTGTGCGAAGATTCCTCTGTACACCAAGTCCACCATTCCAAGCGCCCGATTACGTAGTAATGAAGGGTTTCTCAATTCTAAGGTTCTAAAATCTACTATTACTGTTATTTAGATATAACCAATAAACACAGTTGAGGATTATAAGATTTTTAAATTTTAAAGCCCCGTTTACATGCAGAAATATACATATGTAAGTGTATATAATTTTATGCACCTGGAATAGATTTGCATGTGGGAATAAAAGTATATTTACTATGTATTTACACGAGGAAATAAAGGGGTGAGTATAACGGATTTTGTCATCCATATTTAATACATGGAAAACTGCAGACACTATCAGCAATAAAGCGAAGAACAGACTGCGCTCAGATCTGAAAATCCTGATAGACTTATGGCATGACAAGGAGTTCGGCGTCCGTCAGTCCATCCGTCTGTAAGTCTTTCTTTTTTCATCTTATTTTCAAGAACGACTGGCTGTAGAGAGCTCAAAGCCTGTGTACACTCTACTTGGACAATTGGGATGATAAAATGTAGATTTGATGATAGAAAACCTTTTTCATCTTATTCTTCAGAACTAAATGCCACAGAAAGCTTAAATATTGTGTTCAGACTCCTTAGCCAATGTGGATTATTATAGATTTGGAGACTCTGTGGTCCCAAGTAAGAACCACATGTACTATGCCCTATACCTGTTTTCCTCTTCCTCTTCAGAAAGAAAAAGCAGACAAAGCTGAAATATTGTGTTCAGATTCCTTAGCCAATGGGGATTATAAACTGTAAACTACATGTATAAACTGATTCTGTGCCTCTGTGTTGCCAAATAAGGGCCACAACGTATTAAGTCTTCTTCCCCAATGTTGAAAATTGTGAACAGACTCCTTCGCCAAGGAGGTCCCTTATAAGAAACACAGGAGTTTTCATCTTTTAAGTCAGAACTAATCGCCCTAAACGACTGAAATCGTGTGTACAGATTCCAAGGCCAAAGCTGATTATAAATGATATATGTTGTGACTATGTAACTCTAGATGTGTCACAGGGTCCACTACCTAAAAACTTTTTTTTGTTTTCTTTTCAAAGAATGAAAACCAATAGACACATGAATGTTATGTGTAGACTCCGTTTGCATTTCATGTGTTATTTTAGTTGACTAGTACTGTTAATATTTGATTCACCAATAGTGAGTTGCTTGAGTCGCTTTGGTTCGTTAAAGTTGAACCATGATCGATAATCTCTCGGGTATACGTCTCGAGAAATTTCAACTTTTCAATATTGGGTCATGAACATCTGATTAGCCACGCATTCTCAAAGTAGCCAATCAACACCCAAGTTTCACAATTTCTGTGCAATCTCAGCTGCGAAGCGGTACTGAGTGAAGCAGAAGTGAGTTTGTAGATATGGTCGCCGGTCTGAGTGCATGGTTACATCTCTGCTCGTAAAGTCGTCGCTATACAACTTTGAAGAATGGAAGTGAAAATTTTTAATGGATTTTTCCATCTGTTAATAGTATTTTTCATATATTATTTGGATTTTTGCAGCTGTATGTGCACAAAAAACAAAACGTTTAAGAAAAAGGATTTATCGAACACAACCGTTACTGAACTTTCACTTTGGTCGAAATCTGGAGTCGAGTCCCGACTTGCATGTGTCACTCACTGTGGTAGAGATAAGGACTGTGTCTCCTTCTTCTACAACACACGGAGTGGTGTGTGTACTGCCCACACCGTCCAGTTCTACTCCACAGAGCCAGGCACGGCAGATGAAGGATATATCTACTACACACTTCCAGTTGGTGAGTTCCATTACGCATTTATATTTCTAACTAAATTTCAAACTGTGTTTGGAGACGAAGTTTCAATTAGCAATGTAGGCAGTGGCGCCTGAATCCCTACACAAGCATGCCTACGAAAACAAAAAGTGTATTGAGGTTGTGATCCCTGTGGTCCTTGATTGGATTGAACCAATCTCAAGTTTGTATTTCGTCTCTACTAAACTTGTAAATCATCTCGAGTCATGCTATCCCACATCATGCTATCTTGCATCATGCTATCCCGCGACATGCTATCCCGTGACATGCTATCCCGCATCATGCTATCACAAGTCATGCTATCCCACATCATCATATCACAAGTCATGCTATCCCACATCATGCTATCACGCATCGTGCTATCACGCGACATACTATCACGCGTCATGCTATCACGCGTCGTCCTATCCCGCATCAACCTATCCCACATCATGCTATCCCGCATCAACCTATCCCACATCATGCTATCCCGCATCAACCTATCCCACATCATGCTATCACGCATCAACCTATCCCACATCATGCTATCACGCATCATGCTATCCCACAAAATACTATCACGCAACATGCTATCACACGTCGTGTTATCCTGAATCATGCTATCCTGCATCATGCTATCCCGTGACACGTTATCCCACATCATGCTATCACTTATCATGCTATCCCACATCATGCTATCCCGCGACATGCTATTCCACGACATACTATCCCGCGTCATGCTATCACAAGTCATGTTATCACAAGTCATGCTATCCCACATCATGCTATCACGCATCATACTATCCCGCGATATGTATTCTACCTGAAATTAAAAGTTTCATTCATAAATTAATAATATATTTTTACCGTTTGCTTGTCATGCACATTGACTCATTGAACAATTAATTATTGTAAATAAACCTTAAAAATGGCTACTGACCAACTGTTACAGTCAGTTATTTCCAATAATAATTAGTTTGATTTGATTTATGTAAATATCCACTACCTAGTCCTATTAATTGCTAGAGAACATATTAAGTGAAACATGCCTATATCATCATGATCATTTGACATGCAAATAAGAATTTCTTTTTTAATTACCCAATAATTTCAACTCATTTATTGAAATGATATCACAATGAGAAAATGTGTATTAAAGTATTTATAGCATTGTCTAACCCTCTACAGTCTCAATAATTCTCTTAGATTTATGTCTAATGCACACACGCAAATTATTCATAGAGATAACAATATGCTATTTATCACCAGAAAACTTTTTGTCAAATGATAATGTTCTACTAATGATTATGTATAATAATCTACAGTTGGCATAATATTCAATAAAAAAAACAACTTAAGTGTCAGTTTATCATACTGTCTAACTAAAACAATTTAGAATACAACTATAACAACAACCTAAAACATAATTAGTTACTCTATTGTTACTGGATATTGTCAATGAAAGACTTATTTATCATTTTATGCATGTAAACATTCCGTGTTCGCCTCAAATAATTCGTACATACAAAAATATGAACACTGATCATGCTACTCTCATCAGCAATGAACACATCGGTAGATAGTATTCTCATCACAGTTGTCTGATATTCTTGAGAAGACAATCTCTTCAACGAAACATCGTTTGCAAACCTGCCATCCTGCAATCCACAAAAGGAATGAAGCGTTGTCCCGTTTGAAAATTGGGTGGCAGCGATTCCAGTACTGGCAACGACAGCCACTCGTTTTCCCTTTACAAGTTACCGTGACTGAATTTCCCGAATTAGTGCCGTTTTCCCGGTGCCTGCCTGACCTAATATGACAAGACTATGTCCCTCATTGATTGCTTTATATGCATGAACCTGTTCGTCGTTTAAAATAAACATACCCTCAAAGGATGGCAACAGATAATCTTCATAACATCAATGTCGAAACGTGTCGCCATTACAACGTGGTTTTGTTATGTCATCTAAGAATAGAAGACGCGGACCAATCAGAGTATTGAAAGTATTTGGTGCGCGTCTGCAGCTTTCGAGTTATTTATTTCCGGTCCTATGTGGGGAATTCCAAATGGCGGCTATGTCTTACCTTCTTTATATCTTATATAGATAGGTATGTATACTTATATGTATATTTAGCGTCTGGCGCCTGTGCTTTGTCCATGTTATATAACCATGTATGTATTCCATGTATTTATTATAAATGAATGAATGTTCGAACAATCTGCAGATTGTGATATACCCTAGATGGTTCGTAACATGTATAATTTTGTATTTATGCTAACTCAGTCGTGAAACAAATTCCCTAACGGGCAATAAAGAATTATCCTATCTTATCTTATCTTCTTCGGTAGCTTCGTAGCATGAATAAAAAAATCAAAATCATTTACATTGCATGGTCCATCCAGCACATTGTAGTAGAAAATACATGTCAAATTATTTATATAAAAGTTGAAAGAACATTAGATGACAATAAATGTTATGTTGATTTCATTTGTGTTGTCAAGGAGATACGGTACACAATCAGACCCAAAGTTGTCAAGTCGCTGAGTAATAAACCCCTCTACGGCTACGGTAAATGATCAAGTCCAAGATTGTGTAACAAGAAAATAACAAAGTATCCACGTCACATTTCTTGTCTCGACGGTAAATATTTATTAAACTATCGCTGTATAACGGGGGAAGTGATCGGTTGGGCCAACGACGATTCATGACGTCATGACGCGCTTTGCGTACTATATTCACTGTACCGAAGGTGATGCTGGTAATGTGTGTGGTGGAAGGCGAGTATTTTGGTGGCTGGATAGCGCAGTGGTTAGCGCGTTCGGCTTCGGATCAAGAGGTCAGGGGTTCGAATCCCGCCAGGCAACTTTGTCTGCAGTAGAGAACTGTTCTACACTCAGTGAGGTTTGGGTGCAATGGTAAACTGAATTTCAGAGTAGTACCACCCATGGTTCGCTAGTTCCAGTCGTTGCTCGCAGGTTTCACCGCAATGCATAGCCACATGGCGTTGCGGGCTTCCTCCTTGCCGTGATACTAGCAGCCGCGATATAAGTGAAATACTCTTGAAAGCGATGTTAAACCCCAACTCACCTCACCTCACCTCACCTCGCGAGTATTTAATACGAATTAACAGCGTTTTCGGGGTATATAATCAAACTTAGTTTTCACACACATGAACATTGATGGTGTGAATAGATTTGATGCTCTGAATCTACATATTAATGTCCACGTCATGAAGAATACACAATTTTAAAATCTCGGTGGTATGTTGGTAACGTCTTTTGTTTTGAAATAAATGATGCTGGTAACGCCAAAATCATAGTAGCAGACTTTAAATAGACGGTTCACATATATTTCTGCTTTATTTATTTAAAATAAACCTACTATAAATAACCAAAGGAAACACTAATTTAACTTCCACCCCTCACAGTCCTGTACTACTGCTACATTTGCACTTACAAATCTTCGTTGCCAATGAAAATGTTTCATCATTAGTTTGACGTACATTTCATCAAGATACAGAAGGAGCTTAAAATGAAGTTATATAGAGATTATTACGCGAGCAGGGATGTCATATGACTTTTACGAAACGAGTTTGAGCTCGGGCAATATAAAAATTCACACTCTTTTCGTAAAAGTCATATGACAAACTTCCTCGGGTAATAATCTCTATTTATGCATGCAACCAGCTATTTTAATGAAATATGATAAATTTGATATAGGGGAGACCGGGGACAGGTTCGTCCCCTTTTCACCAAAATAAATGTAATGGGTTGGCTAAATGACATCTCCTTGCGCTTGTTTGTACACGTATTGAGAGAAATCTTAACTGTCTTGTAGTAATTGTTCACAATGGCTAATATTATAACTTTTCCCCATAACTATGCTTTCTTGACACTGGGGTTAAAAGCCGAACTAAGCCCCGCCTCGGGGCAGGTTCGGCTACCCCCAGGGGCAGGTTTGGCCAAAACGGGGCATGTTCGGCCCTAATCAGTTAAAATAGAGGCAACAGCTGACTATTTAATATAGATTATTCTCATATATTCCCGATAAAAGACGACATATCATTGCTTTGTATAGATATAGTTTATTATCATGTAGATTCAGTATTCATTTTATGAATTAAGAATTGATGTGCAGGGCCGAACGTACCCCAAGAAAGAAACAGATCTGATTATACAATCGACTGAAATGTGAACTAATTACCGCTCCCTTCTCGTTATTAATAAATAAGGTTTTAAAAAACAGTACCATGAACAAATATGCATATTTGTTAGTCGCACAAAGGAGAACTGAGTCAAAATTCCCAATGAACATCAATCACAGTTATGATATATGTATCCAAACGTGCCCCGTCAGTAGGGGCCGAACGTGCCCCAGACCCACATGTCCCCTTTATGTTACCTCTGCGATAATACACAGCCACCATACCCACATTACATAATCATTATATATACCCCTTGCCATGTTGGTTCACCTCCATTGAGGAACACAAACATAAGTACAGGCAAACTGAATTGAAGGGGGAAATATTACTCTACTGAATGAAAAACGGTTTTTCTTTCACAGATCGCAAATAACATGTGGAACCGCCACCATTTGGTTATGTGTACATGAGTTAGGTCACGTGGTTGCTTGGGAATCACCAACTGAAGTTAAAGTGACCACCAAAAGACGAACGTGCCCCGGGGCCGAACCTGCCCCGGTCTCCCCTACCCTATTACTAGTGTAGTGTGCGAAGATTCCTCTGTACACCAAGTCCACCATTCCAAGCGCCCGATTACGTAGTTATGAAGGGTTTCTCAATTCTAAGGTACTAAAATCTACTATTACTGTTATTTAGATATAACCAATAAACACAGTTGAGGATTATAAGATTTTTACATTCTAAAGCCCCGTTTACATGCAGAAATATACATATGTAAGTGTATATAATTTTACGCACCTGGAATAGATTTGCATGTGGGATAAAAGTATTTTTACTATGTATTTACACGAGGAAATAAAGGGGTGAGTATTACGGATTTTGTCATCCATATTTAATACATGGAAAACTGCAGACACTATCAGCAATAAAGCGAAGAACAGACTGCGCTCAGATCTGAAAATCCTGATAGACTTATGGCATGACAAGGAGTTCGGCGTCCGTCAGTCCATCCGTCTGTAAGTCTTTCTTTTTTTCATCTTATTTTCAAGAACGACTGGCTGTAGAGAGCTCAAAGCCTGTGTAAACTCTACTTGGACAATTGGGATGATAAAATGTAGATTTGATGATAGAAAACCTTTTTTTCATCTTATTCTTCAGAACTAAATGCCATAGAAAGCTTAAATATTGTGTTCAGACTCCTTAGCCAATGTGGATTATTATAGATTTGGAGACTCTGTGGTCCCAAGTAAGAACCACATGTACTATGCCCTATACCTGTTTTCCTCTTCCTCTTCAGAAAGAAAAAGCAGACAAAGCTGAAATATTGTGTTCAGATTCCTTAGCCAATGGGGATTATAAACTGTAAACTACATGTATAAACTGATTCTGTGCCTCTGTGTTGCCAAATAAGGGCCACAACGTATTAAGTCTTCTTCCCCAATGTTGAAAATTGTGAACAGACTCCTTAGCCAAGGAGGTCCCTTATAAGAAACACAGGAGTTTTCATCTTTTAAGTCAGAACTAATCGCCCTAAACGACTGAAATCGTGTGTACAGATTCCAAGGCCAAAGCTGATTATAAATGATATATGTTGTGACTATGTAACTCTAGATGTGTCACAGGGTCCACTACCTAAAAACTTGTTTTCGTTTTCTTTTCAAAGAATGAAAACCAATAGACACATGAATGTTATGTGTAGACTCCGTTTGCATTTCATGTGTTATTTTAGTCGACTAGTACTGTTAATATTTGATTCACCAATAGTGAGTTGCTTGAGTCGCTTTGGTTCGTTAAAGTTGAACCATGATCGATAATCTCTCGGGTATACGTCTCGAGAAATTTCAACTTTTCAATATTGGGTCATGAACATCTGATTAGCTACGCATTCTCAAAGTAGCCAATCAACACCCAAGTTTCACAATTTCTGTGCAATCTCAGCTGCGAAGCGGTACTGAGTGAAGCAGAAGTGAGTTTGTAGATATGGTCGCCGGTCTGAGTGCATGGTTACATCTCTGCTCGTAAAGTCGTCGCTATACAACTTTGAAGAATGGAAGTGAAAATTTTTAATGGATTTTTCCATCTGTTAATAGTATTTTTCATATATTATTTGGATTTTTGCAGCTGTATGTGCACAAAAAACAAAACGTTTAAGAAAAAGGATTTATCGAACACAACCGTTACTGAACTTTCACTTTGGTCGAAATCTGGAGTCGAGTCCCGACTTGCATGTGTCACTCACTGTGGTAGAGATAAGGACTGTGTCTCCTTCTTCTACAACACACGGAGTGGTGTGTGTACTGCCCACACCGTCCAGTTCTACTCCACAGAGCCAGGCACGGCAGATGAAGGATATATCTACTACACACTTCCAGTTGGTGAGTTCCATTACGCATTTATATTTCTAACTAAATTTCAAACTGTGTTTGGAGACGAAGTTTCAATAAGCAATGTAGGCAGTGGCGCCTGAATCCCTACACAAGCATGCCTACGAAAACAAAAAGTGTATTGAGGTTGTGATCCCTGTGGTCCTTGATTGGATTGAACCAATCTCAAGTTTGTATTTCGTCTCTACTAAACTTGTAAATCATCTCGAGTCATGCTATCCCACATCATGCTATCTTGCATCATGCTATCCCGCGACATGCTATCCCGCGACATGCTATCCCGTGACATGCTATCCCGCATCATGCTATCACAAGTCATGCTATCCCACATCATCATATCACAAGTCATGCTATCCCACATCATGCTATCACACATCGTGCTATCACGCGACATACTATCACGCGTCATGCTATCACGCGTCATCCTATCCCGCATCAACCTATCCCACATCATGCTATCCCGCATCAACCTATCCCACATCATGCTATCACGCATCAACCTATCCCACATCATGCTATCACGCATCATGCTATCCCACAAAATACTATCACGCAACATGCTATCACACGTCGTGTTATCCTGAATCATGCTATCCTGCATCATGCTATCCCGTGACACGTTATCCCACATCATGCTATCACTTATCATGCTATCCCACATCATGCTATCCCGCGACATGCTATTCCACGACATACTATCCCGCGTCATGCTATCACAAGTCATGTTATCACAAGTCATGCTATCCCACATCATGCTTTCACGCATCATACTATCCCGCGACATGCTATCCGTCATTATGCTATCCCGCATCATGCTATCACAAGTCATGCTATCACAAGTCATGCTATCCCGCATCATCATATCACAAGTCATGCTATCCCGCATCATCATATCACAAGTCATGCTATCCCGCATCATGCTATCATAACTCGTCCTATTCCGCATCGACCTATCCCACATCAGGCTATCACGCATCATGCTATCCCACGAAATACTATCACGCACCTTGCTATCCCGAATCATGCTATCCCACGACACGTTATCCCACATGATGCTAACCCGTATCATGTTATCCCACATCATGCTATCCCACAACATGCTATTCAATGACATACTATCCCGCGACATGCTATCCGTCATTATGCTATCTCGCATCATGCTATCCCGCATCATGTGATCCTGCATCATCCTTTCCCACATCACGCTATCCCGCATCATGCTATCCCGCATCATTCCATCCCGCTACATGCTATCCCGCAACATGCTATCCCGCATCATGTTTTCCGGCATCAGGCTATCCTGCATCATGCTATCCCATATCATTCTATCCCACATCATGCTATTCCGCATCATGTGATCCTGCATCATGCTATCCCACATCATGCTATCCCACATCATGCTATCCCACATCATGCTTTCCCGCATCATGCTTTCCCGCATCATGCTATCCCGCATCATGCTATCATAACTCGTCCTATTCCGCATCGACCTATCCCACATCAGGCTATCACGCATCATGCTATCCCACGAAATACTATCACGCACCTTGCTATCCCGAATCATGCTATCCCACGACACGTTATCCCACATGATGCTAACCCGTATCATGTTATCCCACATCATGCTATCCCACAACATGCTATTCAATGACATACTATCCCGCGACATGCTATCCGTCATTATGCTATCTCGCATCATGCTATTCCGCATCATGTGATCCTGCATCATCCTTTCCCACATCACGCTATCCCGCATCATGCTATCCCGCATCATTCCATCCCGCTACATGCTATCCCGCAACATGCTATCCCGCATCATGTTTTCCGGCATCAGGCTATCCTGCATCATGCTATCCCATATCATTCTATCCCACATCATGCTATTCCGCATCATGTGATCCTGCATCATGCTATCCCACATCATGCTATCCCACATCATGCTATCCCACATCATGCTTTCCCGCATCATGCTTTCCCGCATCATGCTATCCCGCATCATGCTATCCCACATCATACTATCCCGCATCATGCTATCCCATATCATGCTATCCCGCTTCATGCTATCCCGCGTCATGCTATCCCGCATCATGCTATCCTACATCATGCTATCCCACATCATGCTATCCTTCGTCATACTATCCCGCATCATGCTATCATGCTACCCCGCATCATGCTATTCCACGTCATGCTATCCCACATCATGCTATCCCGCATCATGTGATCCTGCATCACCCTATCCAACATCATGCTATCCCGCATCATGCTATCCCACATCATGCTATCCCGCGTCATGCTATCCCGCATCATGCTATTCTGCATCATGGTATTCCGCATCATGCTATCCTGCATCATGCAATTCCGTGTCATGCTATCCCGCATCATGCTATCCAAAGAAATACTATCACGCATCATACTATATATATGTTCCATGCAATCTAGGAATCATCACAATCTGCAGATTGTTCGAACAATCTGCAGATTGTATGACCTGAACAAACTAAGAATGATCACAATCTAGGAATTTGTTACCTTGCAGTTGTATGTTGGGTAACATTCACTCCAGCAGAGTATTTATAGGGTAAACGTACAGGGTAACATTCTCTCCAGCAAGTTATTTATGGGATAAACATACAGGGTAACATTCTCTCCAGCAGAGTATGTATGGGATAAACGTACAGGGTAACATTTTCTCCAGCAGAGTATTTAATAGATAAACGTACAGGTTAACATTCTCTCCAGCAGAGTATTTATGGGATAAACGTACAGGGTAACATTCTCTCCAGCAAAGTAGTTATGGGATAAACGTACACGGTAACATTCTCTCCACCAGAATATTTATGGGATAAACGTACAGGGTAACATTCACTCTAGCAGAGTATTTATGGGATAAACGTACAGGGTAACATTCACTCCAGCAGGGTATTTATGGGATAAACGTACAGGGTAACATTCACTCCAGCAGAGTATTTATGGGATAAACGTACAGGATAACATTCACTCCAGCAGGGTATTTACATCTGGAAGAGAAATTGTAAAAAGTATTGAGTTTTGTTCCAGAATCAAGATAACGATTTACCTTGGTGTAAAATAGAAGTCCACAAAGGGTGACAACTCCACACACACATCTACACGTGAAGACTGTTTAACAATTTCCAATGAGCTAGGCCTTACGATTTTTTAGGTCTGGTTCGGAAATCATGTTAAGTTTTGGTTCCATGGAAACAGCTAAAAATAAAATTCCCAAGTAGTTAAAAAACAGAATAGATGTCACAATACAAATGACTGTTCTACATACCAACTGGGAAACTTACGATGAACTGTCCATCCAGAGTCTTCTTTGACAGATTCAACTTATTATTTTTCGTTTGTATGTTTGTCTCTTTTCTAGGTAAGAAATACAACGCTCATTTGTTTAAGTTCTAGATCTTTAAAGCGACTTAAATCGTCGATTATTCACACGTTTAAACTAAATGCTGTTAATATTGTATTACAAAACGAGAATGTTTTAGATGTTCCAAAACAAATGATTTCACCTTGTCAAATGGGAACCACAATCCTTCTCGCAACTTAATCTTAGTCTTGCACAGGGCAGTACCAGGCTATATCAAAGTGAAAAAATAAAAATTCAGTTGACCCGGAGTATCCCACACCCAGATTCCTGGGCTTTCTAACGAGAACGAAGGCCCGGGAACCTGGATATGGGCTACTGAATGTCAAGGCCATAAATGGCTGACTAGCGAACTGCACGGTGATGATTTGAGACAAAATGCCGTAGTACAGTCGGAGAAATGATATGTAGGTGTTGTAATCTTTGTTTACATCTGTAGTTTCACTCTGCGGTTCGAATCTGCCGATTCGTAGGTGCTGTCAACATTGCTGGAATTAATAAACGGTTTTAAAAGATGTTTTCGCTGATTTTCGTAAGTGGGGAAATTTGCTTGAAATTTTGGAGAAGAGCGATATACGGACTGGCTTGTCGCATACCTTTTGAAATAATGATCCGATTGTGACCATTTATAGCTCATTTTGTATTTGATTTTCGTATCGTAGTCATCGATTGTGCCATAAAATTGTTTTTGAGGCGAAATATGACTTTTAATGAGCATAGGGTGGTTTCGTCGTTACATCCCTTTGCTTTTGTATAGTAATACGGTAGGGTCTATATAGGTATATGTCTTCCAAACGCTGTTTCTAAGCGATACACGACCCTGTGTCAAATTCATCATGCTGTTAACGGAGACCTGTTCCGTGAAAAGACCCCAAGTTATGACTCGATCTAGCCTCAATGTTTAAGAAGTTATTGCTTGGCCAAAAACCGTGAAATTTTCGGAACCGGGATATTGGCCATGTGCATGCTGAACAGTTTGCAAGGACTGTACATGTGCTCATGGAACACATTGGTACCGAAAAGGAATGCAATACCGTGAAGTTTTACCAAAATCATACCAATAGAACCATACTGAAAGATATTCAAAATGACGTCATAACGTCAAATCAACATCAGCAAAGACAAGGGTTTGGAATTAAACAACGCTGTGGGAGTGTTTGCACAAGTTCCAATTGCATTTAAAAGCACATTGGGCCCTTCATCACCTGAACAGGACTGACTGTTTTTCCCAGAGAATGACTTTTGCACAAGAGTGAGTGAGTTGGGGTTTAACGCCGCTTTCAAGAGTATTTCACTTATATCGCGGCTGCTAGTATTATGGCAGGGAGAAAGCCTGCAACGCCATGTGGCTATGCACTGCGGTGAAACCTGCGAGCAGCGGCTGGAACTAGCGAACAATGAATGAAACTGAGTTGAAATTCAGTGTATCATTGCACCCAAACCTTACTGCGTGTAGAACAATTCTCTACTGCAGACAAAGTTGCCGTGCCCTTGGCGGGATTCGAACCCCGGACCTCTTGATCCGAAGCCGAACGCGCTATCCACTGCGCTATCCCGCCCCCTTTTTCACAAGATAATGCTCTGCAGACCTTCTACACTGGTGTGGTCTTTTCGTTATGTCTGCATGCTGTCCAACACGTTACTAACATGTCAACAAAATTTGATATTATAAATTTGCTGAATACAGCGTAATCAGTAATAACGGAATTGTTTCAATGGACTCGCGTGTTTTTGTGTTGCTGTTCAGTATACTACAAACGATTGATTCAAAACCATGCCGAATATTAAATCGAACATAGGTAAAGTATTGTATCCCAAAATAAAATCTTAAATATACACAAAGAAAAAAGTTAAGCACCCCCTGATATTTTCATATAGCTGAATGTCAGAAACAAATAAGCTCTGCTATGACCCTAAATTTGTCTGAGATTTTGTTTTTCAGATAGTACAGCCATCTGGCAAGACAGAAACGAAACAATATGTAGCTGTTAATATTTCATAGCGATGACGTCATGTTTACACCAATGTTTTTACCATGAAACAATGTCCACAAAAGTATGGAGCTGCAAGTGAAACAAAACACACTCGCATTGGTATTGTCACTTCTTAATGTTCTTTGTAGATCCTAGTGTACATGTTCAATAAGAATGATCAGTATCTGGTAGGACCGCCACGTACCCGGATGACACTGCACCCAACGTCTCATGCCTCCAGTCAGACGTCGGATCTGTTCTTGTGTCATTAACAGAGCTGCCTCCAACTCATGTAAATTCTGTACTGGAGGGTTCCGAGCCTGGAGTCGCCGCCCTAGAATATCCCACACATGCTCCAGAGGGTTCAGCCAAAATATGTTCAATGTTAGTAAGTACATAAAGTACGCATATGGTTGGATGCATTTAAATTGTTTATGATACACTAAAATAACATGAGACCTTATGGGGGAAAACGGCGATTCTTGCAACACTTTTGGCAAAGTGATGTACAAGAGTTTTGAATTCTATAGTTTTGAAACAGAATTGATTTGTACAATTTAAGATACGGTAAGTAAATAAATATCAAATTTGTCTATTAAATACTTTGAAAGGATTTATGGGGTTTTTTTTATTTGAAAGCACCATTTCCATGTAAGAATGTACTATGTACCAATGAGTGACTGGGGTTAATCCATGAATTTGAGCTTGAACTTTTAAACAAATAGCACGGTTGTGATAAGGTAGAGGGGACAACGAGGCCGTATTTTACGGGCGCTTCAGTCAGTGCAATCATGTTTTCACTTCATGGAGAAGGGCATTCTCTTCCGCCAGAGGCTGGCCGAGGTTACTCATTCAGGTTAGGATCGGAATTGTTACAAATTGTAAATTATGAATATATCTGCAAATGGCGTACTATATGAACTAACAATTGGAATGTTCAAATCTATATATAACATGAACAGCGAATACATAATCTACATTCAACAACATTACCACTTCTGAGTCCTACTTCTACCATTGAATTATGATTACTACATCTAAAACGACTTTAGCTTGCGTCATTCATTTGAAAATAGGCAATTAACTTACGGTTTTCGCCGCTTATCTATTTCTTTGATTGGCATTCTAGAAGGCGATGATGATGAATAGGGCTTCCACGTGTACTCGAGAACTCGAGTACGAGTCGGGTTAAGCTGGATTCGAGTCCATTTTCTGGGACTCGAGGACTCGATAAAAGATCACATTAATTTTAGTTACCTTGTGCAAGTTGAACATGTCGTGCCTGAAAAGATATAATAACAACTGCAGTTGACCCCGTATATGTCGTGTTATCTGAGGGACAAGTTCTATACCACGTTACAAGTGAACAGTGACACAATCCTTGGTCGAATCGACTACTTTCACAGCCACAAAGTTCAGTTAAAATCGTACAATGCAACCAAATAAAACATTGAATTGATGGTATCAGATCTACACTATCACTTTCACTACAGAATAATGATAATGACACCGACATTTGAGGTAAAATACTCCATGTCAACTGTATGGTCAAATCACCGGGGGCACAACCATTCAAAATGCGAGAATTTTGCTTGGACATAACTCAATCCAAATATGGAATATGAAACGGGTTACAGATCTAGAAGAAATGTAAATCTATAACCGGTCCATTTCTTAGTAGGGATGTGAATTTGTCTACGAATTGTTGACATTGAATTAATAGTATCTTTCTAAAACTATGTATAAGTAAGATAAAAAAAATTATTGTAAATTTTGTTTGTTTATTATGTCTTAACTATAAATATTAAGTATCTAAATCTCAATCATTTTCTACTTTTATACTTGCTACCCTTTCATGAAATTATCACGACCATTCTTTCTTTATAAAAATGGTGGCTTTAGTCTTATACACTGCAATGATTTTCAAGATTATCGATTATGGTTTTGAATATATACCGGTACATTAGATGTCAAATTCCTTCCTAACCATTTAGTATCTAGATTTCTAACACTTGATGTGAAAATTAGAACAACGACACTGTCACACATTTATTCAACGGTACCATGTACTGTCATCTGTACTGTATGCCTTTGTCACTGAAGGAGAACAAAAGTAAATATCATTTTATTGGAACTTTCCTTCTCTGTCATCTGCATGTCTTTATCACTGAGCCAGAAAAAAATAGCCTAAACATTATTTCATTTGAACTTGAAATGGTGTTAGATTCATCAACTGTAGTGCTGAACGTTGTATGAGTACCGATTATTTTGGGGGACATATGGCCATATTGTATCGCGATATGGGTTGTACTTCGTTGTATATCAATGTTCCACTGTATGTATAATCTAAAACCTCAAAGACTAACAAAATGTTATTGTGACATGCTGCCACTTAGCTGAAAGGTATCAATTTCGAGTACTCGAGTCCGAGTCGAGTCCAACCCCTCGAGTACTCGAGTCCAATATTTTGGACCCGTGGAAGCCCTAATGATGAACAGAGACAATTTCTAGAAAATGTTATCAATTCTTCTCATCATATATATAATGGTTGCAGTATTGCCCAAGTAGCGTTAAACCATAACACTTGCTCTTGGAGGAGAAAGGATTTAACAGTGAATATCATAAACATATTTAATGAACATACAAACCTACCCAAGTTTTGTGACTATAGTTTTTCGCAATGCATTCGACGGATTTTCCATCAGGTCCTAATTGTACCCGAGATTCATAATTGTGTTTATGAAGCTTTTATTTGTTAAAGAAATGTTTGCCGCCGTCCGCGTGAATACCTGTTTCTTCTTTAACTTGCGAAGTTGAAACGGAGCAATCCTCATCGTCGTTACATAGGTGTGTGAGTGACACGACGCGGTCTTTTCTCTGGGCTGCGTTCGTTTTGACCAAGGTGAGGTGAGGTGAGTTGGGGTTTAACGCCGCTTTCAAAAGTATTTCACTTATATATCACGGCAGCTAGTATTATGGCAGGGGGAAAGCCCGCAACGCCATGTGGCTATGCACTGCGGTGAAACCTGCGAGCAGCGGCTGGAACTAGCGAACAATGAATGAAACTGAGTTGAAATTCAGTGTAGCATTACACCCAAGCCTTACTGCGTGTAGAACAGTTCTCTACTGCAGACAAAGTTGCCGTGCCCCTGGCGGGATTCGAACCCCGGACCTCTTGATCCGAAGCCTAACGCGCTAACCACTGCAGGTATTATAGAAGCTGTTTTCAGTGTTGAAGTTGATTCATAATAATGTTACATCATATGTCAACAGCTCTTCATTTCCTTCAAAGATGGACCAGGTTTGTCTTCATTTGGAAAATTCAGTTGTATCTGTGGTACAAAGACAACATCAACTATTTGAAAGTAAGTATATTGTAATCAAAATGTAATATATATATCTAAAGGTAAAATCACAAATTTATCATAGCTCATTAGGCTAAACAAGATGTGTTTGTTAAACACGGATGCCCCCGGATATACCAAAGTTATGGCAATGATTAAAGTTTTCCGAAGATGTTCACTGCGGCAAGGTCAAGGTCACAAGGTCAAATATGATGACATCATATGAAAGGTCTCATCACAAGGTATGCACATGCCAAGTATGAAAGCCCTAGCTCTGAGCAATCCAAAGTTATGGCCTAGGTTAAAGTTTTCTGAAAATGTCAACTGCGGCAAGGTCAAGGTCACAAGGTCAAATATGATGACCTCATATGAAAGGTCTCATCACAAGGTATGCACATGCCAAGTATGAAAGCCCTAGCTCTGAGCAATCCAAAGTTACGGTTAAAGTTTTTGTTGACAAACACACAGGCGGATCACCAAATCTAGACTACAATTTAGAATCCCCATTGGCCAAGAAGTCTGTAAATAAAATTTCAGCTCTATAGAATCACTGGTTCTGGAGTAGCAGTCGAAAGTGAAAGGTTTAATTATGGGCGGAGGGATGGACGGACAGATGTGAAAAATAGAACAATGGGCTCTGTAGCTCATAAGGGTTTATAGAGTTAGTATCTAAAGAGCCAGCTAAAGAGTCACTGGTTCTGGAGAAGAAGTCAAAAAGCGAAAAGTTTACAGATGGACGCCGGACACCATGATATGCCATAAGCCCATTGGGCCTTTCAGGCCTGATAAACTAAAGAGTAACATTTAACTTTTGTATGCACACTTATCAACAAGCTTCAGGACAAGTACCATATCAGTTGTTGTATATAGAAAATACTAACCGACATCTTGTTTGACAACATTTTCATGAAACAGTGACTGGTTTGGTATTATACAATGAGCGAAAGCGAGTTATATGCCCAATGACTAGTTAGTCAAAATGATATTAAACGGTATCAAGTTTTGTATTTTTTTTTATTATAACCCGCTTATTGAAAACATTCTAAATTGTATGTAAATTGTCAATAAATAGAGTATATGCTATTGTTGCTAACATTGATATTTCATATCTGGAAGCTTGTAAAGTTATTACACAAATTGACAACCCCCTCACAAACAAGTAAATCAGCAACCCACACCTACCCTCCCACCCCACTACTCTCAACCACTGACCACTATCTAGTTTGAACTCGACTGACCTAATTAGGCTGTAGAGCATAGATACAGTAATGAAAAGACTACACAAAACCCTTTGACGATGTCCGGAACCTATCCGTCTCTAACTACTGTATACGATATCGACCAAACACAAGCTTCTGTCCTTTCCTCTTTCGATTTGAAATGCGCATGTGCTGCGTCTGCAAGAGAAACGCGTAGGCCTGCGTTTGAACACCCACACACATGCGCGTTTACGTTGCTGTCGGCTTGGTGTAACTAATGGCACTAGAAGCCTACTTACATAGCTTTTCTTAATCTGTAAATTTGTAAATAGCCGAATGATTGTAAGAGACAGTCCTTTAATAAGAAAAGGAGCTCTATTAATTAAATGAAAATAGAAAATGGTCGACACCTGATATGCTTTATAACATTTATGGATAAAAAAAACTAGGTGTCAGTGTCAGTTGATAAAGTAAGTATATTAGTTACACGGTGTTTTGACAGGGTGCACGGGACTGTAAGACCCTTCTGTATATTCCGTATTTTCCTGAGGCGCAGCCGAGAGAAATGCGGAATATACAAGGGTCTTACACTCCCGTACACCCTGTCAAAACACCGTGTAATTATTACTCTTTAGATCTATTATTTGTACTTATTTCACTCATTTCCGATAAAGTATATAGGGTACATAGCTATTTTTGTTTGTTAAGATAAGTTTCGATTCTGAAATTCTGAGTTGAGCAACCGTTTAACTTCCGCATTCCATATAAGGTCCAGGTCATCCGTAAGACCTGTGTAGTTAGTCACATGACCTGTCTTCACGGGTCATACGGATGGTACACCCTATCAAATCCGCCTACACGGTTTCGTAGGCATTGGCTATTGACCAATCAGATTTCAACAAATTTATCTAAAGGGTAATATATACTTATAGGGGTAGTAACAGTAGCAGCAATATTAATGTAAGTAGTACTTATAGGGGCAGTAACAGTAGTAGCAATATTAATGTAAGTAGAACTCATAGGGATAGTAACAGTAGTAGCAATATTAATGTAAGTAGTACTCATAGGGGTAGTAGCAGTAGTAGCAATATTAATGTAAGTAGTACTTATAGGGGTAGTAACAGTAGTAGCAATATTAATGTAAGTAGTACTTATAGGGGTAGTAGCAGTAGTAGCAATATTAATGTAAGTAGTACTCATACGGGTAGTAGCAGTAGTAGCAATATTAATGTAAGTAGTACTCATAGGGGTAGTAGCAGTAGTAGCAATATTAATGTAAGTAGTACTTATAGGGGTAGTAACAGTAGTAGCAATATTAATGTAAGTAGTACTTATAGGGGTAGTAACAGTAGTAGCAATAAGTAAGTATATTAGTTACACAGTGTTTTGACAGGGTGTACGGGACTGTAAGACCCTTCTGTATATTCCGTATTTTCCTGAGGCGCAGCCGAGAGAAATGCGGAATATACAAGGGTCTTACACTCCCGTACACCCTGTCAAAACACCGTGTAATTATTACTCTTTAGATCTATTATTTGTACTTATTTCACTCATTTCCGATAAAGTATATAGGGTACATAGCTATTTTTGTTTGTTAAGATAAGTTTCGATTCTGAAATTCTGAGTTGAGCAACCGTTTAACTTCCGCATTCCATATAAGGTCCAGGTCATCCGTAAGACCTGTGTAGTTAGTCACATGACCTGTCTTCACGGGTCATACGGATGGTACACCCTAGCAAATCCGCCTACACGGTTTCGTAGGCATTGGCTATTGACCAATCAGATTTCAACAAATTTATCTAAAGGGTAATATATACTTATAGGGGTAGTAACAGTAGCAGCAATATTAATGTAAGTAGTACTTATAGGGGCAGTAACAGTAGTAGCAATATTAATGTAAGTAGAACTCATAGGGATAGTAACAGTAGTAGCAATATTAATGTAAGTAGTACTCATAGGGGTAGTAGCAGTAGTAGCAATATTAATGTAAGTAGTACTTATAGGGGTAGTAACAGTAGTAGCAATATTAATGTAAGTAGTACTTATAGGGGTAGTAGCAGTAGTAGCAATATTAATGTAAGTAGTACTCATACGGGTAGTAGCAGTAGTAGCAATATTAATGTAAGTAGTACTCATAGGGGTAGTAACAGTAGTAGCAATATTAATGTAAGTAGTACTTATAGGGGTAGTAGCAGTAGTAGCAATATTAATGTAAGTAGTACTCATACGGGTAGTAGCAGTAGTAGCAATATTAATGTAAGTAGTACTTATAGGGGTAGTAACAGTAGTAGCAATAAGTAAGTATATTAGTTACACAGTGTTTTGACAGGGTGTACGGGACTGTAAGACCCTTCTGTATATTCCGTATTTTCCTGAGGCGCAGCCGAGAGAAATGCGGAATATACAAGGGTCTTACACTCCCGTACACCCTGTCAAAACACCGTGTAATTATTACTCTTTAGATCTATTATTTGTACTTATTTCACTCATTTCCGATAAAGTATATAGGCTACATAGCTATTTTTGTTTGTTAAGATAAGTTTCGATTCTGAAATTCTGAGTTGAGCAACCGTTTAACTTCCGCATTCCATATAAGGTCCAGGTCATCCGTAAGACCTGTGTAGTTAGTCACATGACCTGTCTTCACGGGTCATACGGATGGTACACCCTAGCAAATCCGCCTACACGGTTTCGTAGGCATTAGCTATTGACCAATCAGAATTCAACAAATTTATCTAAAGGGTAATATATACTTATAGGGGTAGTAACAGTAGCAGCAATATTAATGTAAGTAGTACTTATAGGGTCAGTAACAGTAGTAGCAATATTAATGTAAGTAGAACTCATAGGGATAGTAACAGTAGTAGCAATATTAATGTAAGTAGTACTCATAGGGGTAGTAGCAGTAGTAGCAATATTAATGTAAGTAGTACTTATAGGGGTAGTAACAGTAGTAGCAATATTAATGTAAGTAATACTTATAGGGGTAGTAACAGTAGTAGCAATAAGTAAGTATATTAGTTACACAGTGTTTTGACAGGGTGTACGGGACTGTAAGACCCTTCTGTATATTCCGTATTTTCCTGAGGCGCAGCCGAGAGAAATGCGGAATATACAAGGGTCTTACACTCCCGTACACCCTGTCAAAACACCGTGTAATTATTACTCTTTAGATTTATTATTTGTACTTATTTCACTCATTTCCGATAAAGTATATAGGGTACATAGCTATTTTTGTTTGTTAAGATAAGTTTCGATTCTGAAATTCTGAGTTGAGCAACCGTTTAACTTCCGCATTCCATATAAGGTCCAGGTCATCCGTAAGACCTGTGTAGTTAGTCACATGACCTGTCTTCACGGGTCATACGGATGGTACACCCTAGCAAATCCGCCTACACGGTTTCGTAGGCATTGGCTATTGACCAATCAGAATTCAACAAATTTATCTAAAGGGTAATATATACTTATAGGGATAGTAACAGTAGCAGCAATATTAATGTAAGTAGTACTTATAGGGATAGTAACAGTAGTAGCAATATTAATGTAAGTAGTACTTATAGGGGTAGTAACAGTAGTAGCAATATTAATGTAAGTAGTACTCATAGGGGTAGTAACAGTAGTAGCAATATTAATGTAAGTAGTACTTATAGGGGTAGTAACAGTAGTAACAATATTAATGTAAGTAGTACTTATAGGGGTAGTAACAGTAGTAGCAATATTAATGTAAGTAGTACTTATAGGGGTAGTAACAGTAATAACAATATTAATGTAAGTAGTACTTATAGGGGTAGTAACAGTAGTAGCAATATTAATGTAAGTAGTACTTATAGGGATAGTAACAGTAGTAGCAATATTAATGTAAGTAGTACTTATAGGGGTAGTAACAGTAGTAGCAATATTAATGTAAGTAGTACTCATAGGGGTAGTAACAGTAGTAGCAATATTAATGTAAGTAGTACTTATAGGGGTAGTAACAGTAGAAACAATATTAATGTAAGTAGTACTTATAGGGGTAGTAACAGTAGTAGCATTATTAATGTAAGTAGTACTTATAGGGGTAGTAACAGTAGAAGCAATATTAATGTAAGTTGTACTTATAGGGGTAGTAACAGTAGTAGCAATATTAATGTAAGTAGAATTAAAAGGGTAGTAACAGTAGTAGCAATATTAATGTAAGTAGTACTCATAGGGGTAGTAACAGTAGTAGCATTATTAATGTAAGTAGTACTTAAAAGGGTAGTAACAGTAGTAGCATTATTAATGTAAGTAGTACTTATAAGGGTAGTAACAGTAGTAGCAATATTAATGTAAGTAGTACTTATAGGGGTAGTAACAGTAGTAGCAATATTAATGTAAGTAGTACTTATAGGGGTAGTAACAGTAGTTGCAATATTAATGTAAGTAGTACTTAAAGGGATAGTAACAGTAGTAGCAATATAAATGTAAGTAGTACTTATAGGGGTAGTAACAGTAGTAGCATTATTAATGTAAGTAGTACTTATAGGGGTAGTAACAGTAGTAGCAATATTAATGTGAGTAGTACTTATAGGGGTAGTAACAGTAGTAGCAATATTAATGTGAGTAGTACTTATATATAGGGGTAGTAACAGTAGTAGCAATATTAATGTAAGTAGTACTTATAGGGGTAGTAACAGTAGTAACAATATTAATGTAAGTAGTACTTATAGGGGTAGTAACAGTAGTAGCAATATTAATGTAAGTAGTACTTATAGGGATGGTAACAGTAGTAGCAATATTAATGTAAGTAGTACTTATAGGGGTAGTAACAGTAGTAGCAATATTAATGTAAGTAGTACTCATAGGGGTAGTAACAGTAGTAGCAATATTAATGTAAGTAGTACTTATAGGGGTAGTAACAGTAGTAACAATATTAATGTAAGTAGTACTTATAGGGGTAGTAACAGTAGTAGCATTATTAATGTAAGTAGTACTTATAGGGGTAGTAACAGTAGAAGCAATATTAATGTAAGTTGTACTTATAGGGGTAGTAACAGTAGTAGCAATATTAATGTAAGTAGAATTAAAAGGGTAGTAACAGTAGTAGCAATATTAATGTAAGTAGTACTCATAGGGGTAGTAACAGTAGTAGCATTATTAATGTAAGTAGTACTTAAAAGGGTAGTAACAGTAGTAGCATTATTAATGTAAGTAGTACTTATAAGGGTAGTAACAGTAGTAGCAATATTAATGTAAGTAGTACTTATAGGGGTAGTAACAGTAGTAGCAATATTAATGTAAGTAGTACTTATAGGGGTAGTAACAGTAGTTGCAATATTAATGTAAGTAGTACTTATAGGGATAGTAACAGTAGTAGCAATATAAATGTAAGTAGTACTTATAGGGGTAGTAACAGTAGTAGCAATATTAATGTAAGTAGTACTTAAAGGGGTAGTAACAGTAGTAGCATTATTAATGTAAGTAGTACTTATAGGGGTAGTAACAGTAGTAGCAATATTAATGTGAGTAGTACTTATAGGGGTAGTAACAGTAGTAGCAATATTAATGTGAGTAGTACTTATAGGGGTAGTAACAGTAGTAGCAATATTAATGTGAGTAGTACTTATATATAGGGGTAGTGACAGTAGTAGCAATATTAATATAAGAAGTACTTATAGGGGTAGTAACAGTAGTAGCAATATTAATGTAAGTAGTACTTAAAGGGGTAGTAACAGTAGTAGCATTATTAATGTAAGTAGTACTTATAGGGGTAGTAACAGTAGTAGCAATATTAATGTGAGTAGTACTTATAGGGGTAGTAACAGTAGTAGCAATATTAATGTGAGTAGTACTTATATATAGGGGTAGTGACAGTAGTAGCAATATTAATATAAGTAGTACTTATAGGGGTAGTAACAGTAGTAGCAAAATTAATATAAGTAGTACTTATAGGGGTAGTAACAGTAGTAGCAAGATTAATGTAAGTAGTACTTATAGGGGTATTGACAGAAGTAGCAATATAAATATAAGTAGTACTTATAGGGGTAGTAACAGTAGTAGCAATATAAATGTAAGTAGTACTTATAGGGGTAGTAACAGTAGTAGCAATATTAATGTAAGTAGTACTTATAGGGGTAGTAACAGTAGTAGCAATATTAATGTAAGTAGCACTTATAGGGGTAGTAACAGTAGTAGCAATATTAATGTAAGTAGTACTTATAAGGGTAGTAACAGTAGTAGCAATATTAATGTAAGTAGTACTTATAGGGGTAGTAACAGTAGTAGCAATATTAATGTAAGTAGTACTTATAGGGGTAGTAACAGTAGTTGCAATATTAATGTAAGTAGTACTTATAGGGATAGTAACAGTAGTAGCAATATAAATGTAAGTAGTACTTATAGGGGTAGTAACAGTAGTAGCAATATTAATGTAAGTAGTACTTAAAGGGGTAGTAACAGTAGTAGCATTATTAATGTAAGTAGTACTTATAGGGGTAGTAACAGTAGTAGCAATATTAATGTGAGTAGTACTTATAGGGGTAGTAACAGTAGTAGCAATATTAATGTGAGTAGTACTTATAGGGGTAGTAACAGTAGTAGCAATATTAATGTGAGTAGTACTTATATATAGGGGTAGTGACAGTAGTAGCAATATTAATATAAGAAGTACTTATAGGGGTAGTAACAGTAGTAGCAATATTAATGTAAGTAGTACTTAAAGGGGTAGTAACAGTAGTAGCATTATTAATGTAAGTAGTACTTATAGGGGTAGTAACAGTAGTAGCAATATTAATGTGAGTAGTACTTATAGGGGTAGTAACAGTAGTAGCAATATTAATGTGAGTAGTACTTATATATAGGGGTAGTGACAGTAGTAGCAATATTAATATAAGTAGTACTTATAGGGGTAGTAACAGTAGTAGCAAAATTAATATAAGTAGTACTTATAGGGGTAGTAACAGTAGTAGCAAGATTAATGTAAGTAGTACTTATAGGGGTAGTAACAGTAGTAGCAATATTAATGTAAGTAGTACTTATAGGGGTAGTAACAGTAGTAGCAATATAAATGTAAGTAGTACTTATAGGGGTAGTAACAGTAGTAGCAATATTAATGTAAGTAGTACTTATAGGGGTAGTAACAGTAGTAGCAATATTAATGTAAGTAGCACTTATAGGGGTAGTAACAGTAGTAGCAATATTAATGTAAGTAGTACTTATAGGGGTAGTAACAGTAGTAGCAATATTAATATAAGTAGTACTTAAAGGGGTAGTAACAGTAGTAGCAATATTAATGTAAGTAGTACTTATAGTGGTAGTAACAGTAGTAGCATTATTAATGTAAGTAGTACTTATAGGGGTAATTACAGTAGTAGCAATATTAATGTAAGTAGTACTTATAGGGTTAGTAACAGTAGCAGCAATATTAATGTAAGTAGTACTTATAGGGGTAGTAACAGTAGTAGCAATATTAATATAAGTAGTATTTAAAGGGGTAGTAACAGTAGTAGCAATATTAATGTAAGTAGTACTTATAGGGGTAGTAACAGTAGTAGCATTATTAATGTAAGTAGTACTTATAGGGGTAGTAACAGTAGTAGCAATATTAATATAAGTAGTATTTAAAGGGGTAGTAACAGTAGTAGCAATATTAATGTAAGTAGTACTTATAGGGGTAGTAACAGTAGTAGCAATATTAATGTAAGTAGTACTCATAGGGGTAGTAACAGTAGTAGCATTATTAATGTAAGTAGTACTTAAAAGGGTAGTAACAGTAGTAGCATTATTAATGTAAGTAGTACTTATAAGGGTAGTAACAGTAGTAGCAATATTAATGTAAGTAGTACTTATAGGGGTAGTAACAGTAGTAGCAATATTAATGTAAGTAGTACTTATAGGGGTAGTAACAGTAGTTGCAATATTAATGTAAGTAGTACTTATAGGGATAGTAACAGTAGTAGCAATATAAATGTAAGTAGTACTTATAGGGGTAGTAACAGTAGTAGCAATATTAATGTAAGTAGTACTTAAAGGGGTAGTAACAGTAGTAGCATTATTAATGTAAGTAGTACTTATAGGGGTAGTAACAGTAGTAGCAATATTAATGTGAGTAGTACTTATAGGGGTAGTAACTGTAGTAGCAATATTAATGTGAGTAGTACTTATAGGGGTAGTAACAGTAGTAGCAATATTAATGTGAGTAGTACTTATATATAGGGGTAGTGACAGTAGTAGCAATATTAATATAAGTAGTACTTATAGGGGTAGTAACAGTAGTAGCAATATTAATGTAAGTAGTACTTAAAGGGGTAGTAACAGTAGTAGCATTATTAATGTAAGTAGTACTTATAGGGGTAGTAACAGTAGTAGCAATATTAATGTGAGTAGTACTTATAGGGGTAGTAACAGTAGTAGCAATATTAATGTGAGTAGTACTTATATATAGGGGTAGTGACAGTAGTAGCAATATTAATATAAGTAGTACTTATAGGGGTAGTAACAGTAGTAGCAAAATTAATATAAGTAGTACTTATAGGGGTAGTAACAGTAGTAGCAAGATTAATGTAAGTAGTACTTATAGGGGTAGTGACAGAAGTAGCAATATTAATATAAGTAGTACTTATAGGGGTAGTAACAGTAGTAGCAATATTAATGTAAGTAGTACTTATAGGGGTAGTAACAGTAGTAGCAATATTAATGTAAGTAGTACTTATAGGGGTAGTAACAGTAGTAGCAATATTAATGTAAGTAGTACTTATAGGGGTAGTAACAGTAGTAGCAATATTAATGTAAGTAGTACTTATAGGGGTAGTAACAGTAGTAGCAATATTAATATAAGTAGTACTTAAAGGGGTAGTAACAGTAGTAGCAATATTAATGTAAGTAGTACTTATAGTGGTAGTAACAGTAGTAGCATTATTAATGTAAGTAGTACTTATAGGGGTAATTACAGTAGTAGCAATATTAATGTAAGTAGTACTTATAGGGTTAGTAACAGTAGCAGCAATATTAATGTAAGTAGTAGTTATAGGGGTAGTAACAGTAGTAGCAATATTAATGTAAGTAGTACTTATAGGGGTAGTAACAGTTGTAGCAATATTAATGTAAGTAGTACTTATAGGGGTAGTAGCAGTAGTAGCAATATTAATGTAAGTAGTACTTATAGGGGTAGTAACAGTAGTAGCAATATTAATGTAAGTAGTACTTATAGGGGTAGTAACAGTAGTAGCAATATTAATGTAAGTAGTACTTATAGGGGTAGTAACAGTAGTAGCAATATTAATGTAAGTAGTACTTATAGGGGTAGTAACAGTAGTAGCAATATTAATATAAGTAGTATTTAAAGGGGTAGTAACAGTAGTAGCAATATTAATGTAAGTAGTACTTATAGGGGTAGTAACAGTAGTAGCATTATTAATGTAAGTAGTACTTATAGGGGTAATTACAGTAGTAGCAATATTAATGTAAGTAGTACTTATAGGGTTAGTAACAGTAGCAGCAATTTTAATGTAAGTAGTACTTATAGGGGTAGTAACAGTAGTAGCAATATTAATGTAAGTAGTACTTATAGGGGTAGTAACAGTAGTAGCAATATTAATGTAAGTAGTACTTATAGGGGTAGTAACAGTAGTTGCAATATTAATGTAAGTAGTACTTATAGGGATAGTAACAGTAGTAGCAATATTAATGTAAGTAGTACTTATAGGGGTAGTAACAGTAGTAGCAATATTAATGTAAGTAGTACTTAAAGGGGTAGTAACAGTAGTAGCATTATTAATGTAAGTAGTACTTATAGGGGTAGTAACAGTAGTAGCAATATTAATGTGAGTAGTACTTATAGGGGTAGTAACAGTAGTAGCAATATTAATGTGAGTAGTACTTATAGGGGTAGTAACAGTAATAGCAATATTAATGTAAGTAGTACTTATAGGGTTAGTAACAGTAGTAGCAATATTAATGTAAGTAGTACTTAAAGGGGTAGTAACAGTAGTAGCAATATTAATGTAAGTAGTACTTATAGGGGTAGTAACAGTAGTAGCAATATTAATGTAAGTAGTACTTATAGGGGTAATTACAGTAGTAGCAATATTAATGTAAGTAGTACTTATAGGGGTAGTAACAGTAGTAGCAATGTTAATGTAAGTAGTACTTATAGGGGTAATTACAGTAGTAGCAATATTAATATAAGTAGTACTTATAGGGGTAGTAACAGTAGTAGCAATATCAATATAAGTAGTACTTATAGGGGTAGTAACAGTAGTAGCAAGATTAATGTAAGTAGTACTTATAGGGGTAGTGACAGAAGTAGCAATATTAATATAAGTAGTACTTATAGGGGTAGTAACAGTAGTAGCAATATTAATGTAAGTAGTACTTATAGTGGTAATAACAGTAGTAGCATTATTAATGTAAGTAGTACTTATAGGGGTAATTACAGTAGTAGCAATATTAATGTAAGTAGTACTTATAGGGTTAGTAACAGTAGCAGCAATATTAATATAAGTAGTACTTATAGGGGTAGTAACAGTAGTAGCAATATTAATGTAAGTAGTACTTATAGGGGTAGTAACAGTTGTAGCAATATTAATGTAAGTAGTACTTATAGGGGTAGTAGCAGTAGTAGCAATATTAATGTAAGTAGTACTTATAGGGGTAGTAACAGTAGTAGCAATATTAATGTAAGTAGTACTTATAGAGGTAGTAACAGAAGTAGCAATATTAATGTAAGTAGTACTTATAGGGGTAGTAACAGTAGTAGCAATATTAATGTAAGTAGTACTTATAGGGGTAGTAACAGTAGTAGCAATATTAATGTAAGTAGTACTTATAGGGGTAGTAACAGTAGTAGCAATATTAATGTAAGTAGTACTTATAGGGGTAATTACAGTAGTAGCAATATTAATGTAAGTAGTACTTATAGGGGTAGTAACAGTAGTAGCAATATTAATGTAAGTAGTACTTATAGGGGTAATTACAGTAGTAGCAATATTAATATAAGTAGTACTTATAGGGGTAGTAACAGTAGTAGCAATATTAATGTAAGTAGTACTTATAGGGGTAGTAACAGTAGTAGCAATATTAATGTAAGTAGTACTTATAGGGGTAATTACAGTAGTAGCAATATTAATGTAAGTAGTACTTATAGGGTTAGTAACAGTAGCAGCAATATTAATGTAAGTAGTACTTATAGGGGTAGTAACAGTAGTAGCAATATTAATGTAAGTAGTACTTATAGGGGTAGTAACAGTTGTAGCAATATTAATGTAAGTAGTACTTATAGGGGTAGTAGCAGTAGTAGCAATATTAATATAAGTAGTACTTATAGGGGTAGTAACAGTAGTAGCAATACTAATGTAAGTAGTACTTAAAGGGGTAGTAACAGTAGTTGCAATATTAATGTAAGTAGTACCCATAGGGGTAGTAGCAGTAGTAGCAATATTAATGTAAGTAGTACTTATAGGGGTAGTAACAGTAGTTGCAATATTAATGTAAGTAGTACTCATAGGGGTAGTAACAGTAGTAGCAATATTAATGTAAGTAGTACTTATAGGGGTAATTACAGTAGTAGCAATATTAATGTAAGTAGTACTTATAGGGGTAGTAGCAGTAGTAGCAATATTAATGTAAGTAGTACTCATAGGGGTAGTAACAGTAGTAGCAATATTAATATAAGTAGTACTTATAGGGTTAGTAACAGTAGCAGCAATATTAATGTAAGTAGTACTTATAGGGGTAGTAACAGTAGTAGCAATATTAATGTAAGTAGTACTTATAGGGGTAGTAACAGTTGTAGCAATATTAATGTAAGTAGTACTTATAGGGGTAGTAGCAGTAGTAGCAATATTAATATAAGTAGTACTTATAGGGGTAGTAACAGTAGTAGCAATACTAATGTAAGTAGTACTTAAAGGGGTAGTAACAGTAGTTGCAATATTAATGTAAGTAGTACCCATAGGGGTAGTAGCAGTAGTAGCAATATTAATGTAAGTAGTACTTATAGGGGTAGTAACAGTAGTTGCAATATTAATGTAAGTAGTACTCATAGGGGTAGTAGCAGTAGTAGCAATATTAATGTAAGTAGTACTTATAGGGGTAATTACAGTAGTAGCAATATTAATGTAAGTAGTACTTATAGGGGTAGTAGCAGTAGTAGCAATATTAATGTAAGTAGTACTCATAGGGGTAGTAACAGTAGTAGCAATATTAATGTAAGTAGTACTCATAGGGGTAGTAACAGTAGTAGCAATATTAATGTAAGTAGTACTTATAGGGGTAGTAGCAGTAGTAGCAATATTAATGTAAGTAGTACTTATAGGGGTAGTAACAGTAGTAGCAATATTAATGTAAGTAGTACTCATAGGGGTAGTAACAGTAGTAGCAATATTAATGTAAGTAGTACTTATAGGGGTAGTAGCAGTAGTAGCAATATTACTGTACTGTAGCAGCAACAGTAGTAGTAGCAATAGTAGTATAGTAGCAACAGTAGTGATATAAGCAGTAGTTGTACTAATATTGATATAGTAGTAGCAATAGCAGTGGTAGTAACAGTTCTTGTCGCAGTAGTAGTTGTAGTAGTAGTAGTAGTAGTAGTAGTAGTAGTAGTAATAGTAGTAGTAGTAGTAGACTAGTGGCAGTATCAGTAGAAACGACAACATAATATATAGTAGATGTACTAATATAGAAGCAGTAGTAGTAGTAGCAGCAGTAGCCTAGTAGTGGCGATAGCAGTAGTAGTGACAGCATAGTCAGTATAGTAGATGTAATTATATAGATATAATGTATATATAAATATATATATATATATATATATATATATATATATATATAGAAACAGTAATAGAAGTTGAAGTAGAATCAGCAGTAGTAGTAGTAGTAGTAGTATGAGTAGTAGTAGTATGAGTAGTAGTAGTAGTAGTAGTAGTATGAGTAGTAGTAGTAGTAGTAGTAGTAGTAGTAGTAGTAGTAGTAGTAGTAGTAGTAGTAGTAGTAGTAGTAGTAGTAGTAGTAGTAGTAGTAGTAGTAGTAGTAGTAGTGGCGGTAGCAGTAGTAGTAGTTAATTTCATTATTTCACATCCGTTTTACAACAATATAAAACCGTGCTTCGTGCCAAACACTGACCTATATGAGACACTACAATCACATGTGTTACGATAGCGACGTTCAGAAAACGAAGAATTAATTAATCGGGAGAGCGACGATTGCTACTTCATGGGTTAGAAACACAGCGAGTTCTCTGAATGACGGATATCTTACTTCTATGTTTGACTCCGACCTTCGATTTGGAATAATAGCTATCAATTTATAGAGCAATCAACTTCTTCAGTGTCGTTTTTTTAAAAAGTATAACCTTTCTATTGTTATAACAAATACATTATGAACATGATTAATACATACATTCGTATTTATGTATTAAACTGAACAGCTGACGCTTTTCAATGAATTTATGAAAATGTTGACTGGTGCCAGTCTGGTGGTGGTAGATTTGGATTGTTCATTAATCGAGGTGAGGTGAGTTGAGTTGAGGTTTAACGCGGCTTTCAAGAGTATTTCACTTATATCGCGGCTGCTAGTATTATTGCAGGGAGAACGCCCGCAATGCCATGTGGCTATGCATTGCGGTGAAACCTGCGAGCAGCGGCTGGAACTAGCGAACCATGGGTGGTACTGCACTGAAATTCACCCAAACCTTACTGCGTGCAGAACAATTCTCTACTGCAAAGTTGCCGTGCCCCTTGCGGGATTCGAACCCCGGACCTCTTGATCTGAAGCCGAACGCACTGCGCTATCCCGCCACTTCATTAATCGAAAGCGCGCTTCATTCATAAGTAGAAAACATTAATAGCGTAACTTGAGGACGGAGGTGTTATTATGTATGCCGATGATGTTCAAATAATTCGATAACGTCCACGTTTTCTTATATTTTCTGAATAAAAGAATAAGAGAATTTGAATCAACTCACTATTTTAAATTGAAAATTCTCAAATAAATTATTTCTGTATCCCATCTCTCCTTAATTTTAGGCAAACATGTTGCATCTGTTTCTGTAAAAAATAAATGTTCATTCCAAATAAACCGTTGTTGATATTTATTAATTGATTACCGGTGAAATTACCTATAAATGAAATATACCTGCTATCAGCCGAGTCAGATTTCCGATCCTAACCTCTGTTCTAGATGGACTGAATTTCTAGGCTCCAGCAAATTTCCCTAGCGGGGGAAAGGGCATACTCATACTATATCCCTTAACCAATAAAACTCATCTTTAAGCGGCCATGTCGACCGAATGACTTCAAAGATCTTAGCGTTTGACTCTAAAGGGTTTTGATAAATAACAGTTTTCGAGGAAAATACATTAAACGAGATTAAAACGTTTATCTTACGTTTATTTTATTATTATAACGTGTCATTTGGCAAATATCACCTTTACAACGGCGTCGTTGATTGCACAACTAGATTCAAATTCAAGCAATCAGGACACTTCATTTCTGCCCTCGGATTCAGGCAATGTAGAACAGAGGTTAGGGTCGGAAATATGAAGGCACTAACCTCTGTGGGAAGAGTATGCAAACATATGGGACATATGATACAACAGCAGGTTATATACATTATACATGTTGGTATGATAATAAGATATAACAAACACAACAAGATGAAATAACAATCATATGAAAGGTAGAAACAAATAAAGTTGCGATAACAAGGAGGAGGCCTTGGGAAACCAGAGAGTGGTAAGTTAATTAGCCAGGGGGACAGATGAAGGGACAACGCGGGGATGAAGGAACCAATTGTAAGTGAAATATGAATAAAAACATTTTGTAATTCTAAAAAAAACCTCTCCAGTTATACAATGGTCCTTTGAAAGTTCATATGTCAATTCACAGGTGAAGTTTAGCGCAAATATGTTGCGCAACAGAGATGAACGACCAGTTTTCCATATGCGCGAACGAAGCTCACTTCTAATAACTAATAACTACATATATCCGATATAAAAATCCCTTTAAACAATACGCAGTTATCTGTACAAGCCTATGGGGATACTTTGGATGATTGAACGACGCGTCTTGTCTGCACGCAAATAGTGTATATGTAACAGTTGTATATATTAATCAATACGAAGTGATAGTATGTGTACACGTGTATAATGTTTTTAAATAATTATGAAATATGCATATCTTATCAATTTGTAAATTTCTATGATGTCGTATCACACGCAAATTGAAGCGCAAATGAGTTGCGCAAGAGAGATAAACGACCAGTTTCCATTTAACTGGTTATTATCTATGTTGCGTACCTCATTTGCGCTAGAATTTGCCTGTGCTATGATACGAACTTTTGTGATTGCGTTCGATTTACTTTAATTTTCAAAAAGCACTACGCTTGTTAGCTTACTTCTCCACGTGAATTCTAAAAAGGATGCCACTTTTTTCTTTATTAATGGTGTTACAGACATGACATTGGGTTCGTTTGTAAGCTTGCATAAATAGCTACTTAATGAAACACAATATGTCACACAAATTATCTAATGCACTGTGAGCTTGCCAATTTTGATTTGGTTTTCACCGACTCGTCTCGCCCAGACCTCGATCGTTAGTTGATAACCGTCCCTCGCTTTCCTACTCGGGACACCAAACCCCTTTAACAAAATCATAGAATTCGAATCGTCGTTCTCTAAAGCCCGTGTAAAATTAAAATGAAAACGACAATGATATCTAAAGATATTTGCAGAATCTTGATAGGTGCTGCCGTTTCGAATCTCTAGCATGTATTGCAATGTTTCTTTTTACGATATCGTAGTTAATGCGAAATTAATGTTACACTGCCTTAATTCGGTTATTTGCTTAATTTCATTATATACCCATATGCGTATTTCAGAGACAGCTGACATTGCACCTCTCTTGATGATGTTAGTAACTCGGTACAGCAGGTTTACAAGTTTAAATTTTAGGGGACCGGGTACAGTGTACTGTAAAACAGTATTAACTATATATCTTGGGAAAAGCATTTTATTTTGGTGGTAATTTCAATTCAATTCGATCTCAGAGGCACTGGGTGTAATGTGTACGCGAGGACGTTCGTTGTTACTGATTTGTCACGTGACTATTACAGCGATGGACGAGAGGTGTGTGTCTCCAGTCCTATCTGTCAACATTTACCCCCAAAACAAGCATTTCGGGGGGAAAGAAGAGAAAAATGCCAGCCTTGAATTTTAAAAATATATTTTTATAATTTTTTATATTGGTGAATGGTTTTGAAACTCTTGCCAAAATCAAGTTTATAAAAACAACAACAATTTTACCCAACCATACAAAACAAACTCCATACACCACTGTCACGTCAGACCGAGCATGGAGCTTGGCTCTCTTTGAGGAAATGTCCAACCTCCGTTAGGGATGGATCTTAATTATCATGTTATTAGTTTACACCAAGAGAGAATGTAATATCCGCTTGTCACATTACAGAGGGCGAGTGATTGGTTTAACCAGGCAACCCTAATATGGTCATGTTACGAATATATTCCTACGCTCGTTAGCACAAACAAAAAACCCCACAACTCTAATCCACAGATTAAGGTGAAACAATGATAAAGTGGTGTGTTGGTTATGACAATCGTATCCGTTTTCTTGTAATTCTCCGCTCTGTCTGTGCGTCGTGAGATTATTCCTCGTCTGAAATTCTCCGCCGGTTAATCTGAATCACAGCGCTAGACGCCGATGATGAATAGATAAATCAAGTTGGTTAATCTTTCTGACATTTTGGAAATCTGTGAGCAAAATATAGACCTTTGTGAGAACTTTACTATTGCGCTTCGGATTCGGGTAAAGGGCAGATCAGTGTTTATGAAAAATCATTGTTTATAAGAAATTTCCTAGTCGCTAGCAGAGACCATAAAATAAAGGGACTGGACTCAGCCACAGGCGAGAATATATGTGTGCCTCGCTAGAACAAGATGGCGTCCGAGAAAAATTCAAAAGTGGCGATTTTGTTTCTCTTATATTTCCTTGGTTACCAAGATGTATGACATAAAGATATGACAAAGTTTTATGTGGTGTATTGTAAATATTACATGATGTTTCCAGTGTTGACTTTTTGCAATCACAGTAGGGCTTGAAGTCGGGTCGACTACACATCTGGCCGAGGTACAGATAGTTGATGATAATCTATTGCTGAGTCTAGTCCCTTTATTTTATGGTCTCTGTCGCCAGAAAGGAATCACTACCGTCCCCTGGGCAACTTTTGAATCGTGAACAATGCAGGCACTGCACGTGGTCCGGCCACTCCCCACAAGAACTGCAAGTGTGTGTGTCATACAACGCGTTACATTTCACTGTAAGGGGTGAGGATTTCACCAAATGCGAAATTGACATTGTTCTTCTGTTCAATATGTAAAATAAATGTGAAGCCTTCAACTTTAGCTCAAAGCTCATTCACCTACTGCCATAGCTAATTCTCGCTAGTTCAGATAACCTAAACTTAAATTTTTGGAAAGCGTCGAGGATGCTGGTCTAAACTTTTGCGCATTTATAAGATCTAGAGCTGTAAAAGAATTCATATTCGTGGATAAACTATTCACGCATGGTATCATGAGGGGAAGGTTGTGGGGATAATACCAATCTCATTAAAATCATGTCATTGATTCGTTCATTTAGGTTATTGTCTTATTTGGGTTGTCCCTCAGAAATGAAATTAGCAAATAAGCCTAGGGAACGAATCAATAATATGATTTGAATGAGATTATTTTTTTGGGAAAATACGAAATAAGATAATTTGTTTCCTCGATCTATGTCGGTACTCAGCCTCTTTCACGTGGACACAATTTACTTACATACGCAATTTACTTACATGAGTAAATATATAGTTAAAGGGGCAATAGCACGTTTTTTGCAAATTTCCCATTTATAATGATAGTTTATGTGATTTATATTAACTTTAGAGGGTTAAACTTTTTATTACACAAGTCAATTATCTGTAGTGGTGATAACGGTGTTGCGTATAAGGCAAAACTTGCATGGCGGCCATTTTAATGTGAACACATTTTATTATTTCGAATAACAAAAACGATTTCCATGGCCCTACCGAGCCATGTACATTAATTTTCAACTTGATTTTTCAAAGAGAAAATAATGTTTTACTATTGGTGACATTATTTTTCAAATACATTTCATCGACTTATTTGAGCGAAAAAACGTGCTACTGCCCCTTTAAAGTATACCTACATCATAATATCGTGATTAGAATAACAGAATTTTCATCACTTGAGACATCATTGAGAAAGCTGTTCACACGTGGGGTATGTCATGGAAGAAAGGTGTATGGAGAGGAGAACGATCTTACCATTGGTGGTCTTAAAAAACGAAAATGTCTTTTTATGACACCATTTGGATGAGAACTTTTGCATGACTAGAGAGACATTTTATGTTCTTTGTGTCACTTAATTTAGTATTGACTACCCTCAGCGATATCTTATGATGTCTTAAAGAATTTAAACAATTTACGTTAACTAACGAACTATTAATTATGAAGGCGTAAATGGTTCATTCAAGCCTTTGCTACAATCGGTGCTCTGTATCTAATATTAAGAAATATAGTGAATATATAGTGAATATATTATTGATATGGATTATATGGCTTCTTATGCTTTTCTGAATGCATTCATAACATAAAGCATTAATTAAGTTCTTCAATTTGTCGGCAACAGGCGGTTTTTTATGTACGATCGCTAGATGCTAGAATCAGTACTGTACATAAAGTGTCTATGTCACACTGTATTTACACTTGTGCCTCGGTATATCCCTCACTCTTGTTTGAGATTATTGATATTCATATCGTTAACATAGTATGACATAGACACTCATATAATATCCTCTATATATTTTATTGGTCCAATTTATCGCTCAGAACACACTGTTATTCGCGAATTTTGTTTTAAACAACCATAAGTCGGTGACAAGAGCGTCAACAGTGTTTACATTTAGTTGTGTGTCTTTTGCTTGTGTTAACCAAACATTCATGGTAACGTCAAGATGTTTAACATTCATGGTAACGTCAAGATGTTTAAAATCTATTCGCTTCTTATACAAGTAATTTACCATTCAGGAAACTACAATATAATCATCTACCATTTGGTTTCCTTCCACTCCAGTCAGTTGGTATTGGGGAGACATGGAACCGATTCTGTAGACATCTTTGGGCTGCCTCGTTAATATATATATTACTGAGATTGTGAAGACATACATAACATATTTATGAAACTCTTAAATGGCATTGATATCGGAACTCGTTTTCGCTCTTAAATACTAAACGATCCACTCGTTTCATAAATATGTTATTTCACGGGGCCTCGTTTCGACCTTCAGTATTCTGTATATACAATCCAGGCCTGAGAATATGTTGGCATCATGAACTATAGACTTAGGGCCTGTGCTTGTGCTTGTGTAGCACCATGTAGAGGTAAATTATTGAATACAAGTAATCACAGTGTGAACCTATTTGGTATTGTAAACTGATTCAACACATTGAATAAACGATAGAACTTACTGAATGTTTATGAATGTTTCATAACTGTTGGGATATGGCCATAGCAAGTTCAGTCCACTATCACTGAAAGGAAAATTAAAAACAATGAGAACTGAAGATGCACTGTGAGTGGTGATAACTTCACTACTGCCTAACAGCATATTGTTTATTGGTTTTATTATATGTAATGTGTTACTGTGTGAATATTCTATCATTGCATATGTTTTATTATTTTTTTAATATTGGGTTAAATACAGCGTGTTTTCATTTCATGCAATGTCAAGAAACTAAGATGGCGGATGTTGCCGATAAATCAGTAAAAAGGCTTTCTGAAAGTTGTTAACTTTTCTGTGCCAGCATACCGTATTTCCTCTAATACAACCCCGGGGTTCTATTTCATTCAGGACCCCCTTACCCCCCGGGTTCTATTAGAGACCCAGGTTGTATTGGAGGCCGGGTTATATTTTTTCAGACATGAATTGACGTTTAAAATCTTCTTTGGGTGACCTATTGTAAAAGGAGAATTAATTGAACAAGACGGATATTTGTTATCATGGACCTGTTTTGCTGAATCTCACATGGTCACACCAATATTTCTCCTCAAAACGAGTGTATAACTATTTTATATTGTAACACGGGGTATTCAGTTGTTACGTGAAACCCGTGAAACCCGGGTTCTATTGGAGACCCGGGTTGTATTTACCTCAGCACCCCCTACCCCCCGGGTTGTATTTGAGGCCCGGGTTCTATTAGAGGCCCGGGTTGTATTAGAGGAAATACGGTAGTTCAGATGCAAGGCACTACTACAATAGCACAGAAAAGTTAACAACATGCATCAAGACTTAAAATTAATGATGGAGACTGTTATGAAGTTGCTTCCCCAAATCATTCCTTAATTCATCAAACCAAAAATATAATTACAATTTCTCTTGAGAGAAATACACATATTGCACAACATAAGTCAACAGCTCTTTTGTACAGTTTAATGAGATCCAGATATGTACATCACCAGTGGATACAGACAAGTTTAAAGGGGCAGTAGCACGTTTTTTTGCTCAAATAAGTCGATGAAATGTATTTGAAAATAAATTCACCAATCATAAAACACACTTCCCTCTTCGGAAAATCAAGCTTAAAATGAGTTTACATAGCTCAGTAAAGCAATGGGAATCGTTTTTGTCATTAGAAATAATAAAATGTGTGCACAATAAAATGGCCGCCATGCAATTTTTGCTCTATACGTAACATTACTATTACAGATAATTGGTTTGTGTAAAATGATGTTGTACCCTCTAAAGTAAATTTAAATAGTCAAAACTATCATTATAAATAGGAAATTTGAAAGAATAAATTTTGCAAAAAACGTGCTACTGCCCCTTTAAAGTAACAAGCAACATTACCATCAGTCCTCTCTGTGACTGTGTCTTTACAGAGAGGACTTCATCCGATTCTCTCAACGCACAGGAACACTTCCATATATTACAGAACCAAATGTTGTGTTCATCAAACGTGAACAAATAAAGATAAACATAAAGGGTATTTATACGGGAGTCTTTTCATAGGAGTAAATCATTGTTTATATTCAAATTTGTTCATATGAGTAAAGCTCATTGTACAGATGCATTTGACAAATTTTAATGTCAATTTTAATTCAAATGTCTTAATAAATGCAGATTGTTTACTTCCCAAAGCAAAGCTTGCAAATTGGACTGCAGTAACTTTACAAGACTATATATAATTGATAAACCATTTTTGCTCAGGGAACGTAATTTAACTTTTGCACTGGATTTACTGTATTTTTACTGCCATGAACAGATTTGCTTATGTGTGAAATAGATCCATTGCCTCTGTTGTTTAACATTTTAATGTTAATTAAAACAAAAATAAATGAGGATGAAGGACAAATGTATATAACTCACCTTTTCAGTATCTTTAACATATCTCCTTTATAAATACAAATTTCACATCTTAAATTTTAGAAATTGAAGACATTCTCAGGAAGGAAGATTTATAAGGACAAAAGTACCCAATATTGTTAAAAAATAATAATTAAATTGAATAAACTCACAATCCTTATCAAGCCGTTAATTTGAGGAGATAATACAACCGGTAAACATTTGGTTCTGTAACAGTCTTCCGTAAGAGAATCATGTTGCATCAAAAATAACAATGAGGCCTTTGAAAATTAAAATTCTAAAATCAGACTATCTGCTTTAAGGAAACCATTCATCTAAAACAAACAGACACCGATGAGGACAAAGTCTAAGAATCTGAATATTTTACAATGTAAACATAATAAGGAGGTAATTAAGAAAATACAAACAAACACCATTGAGACCAAATCTGAATATTTGAAGAATGATCAACAAAAACGAGCATTGCATTGAAATTAATTAGTCACACTTAAATTATTACAGTTATTCACAATTGTCAATATTTATTGAATTCTTGAAAGATTACATCAACAAAAAACAATGTGTCAGAAATATCTTCGTCAGTGCAATTTATTTCAAGTTCTTAATCATTTCAAAATCTTGCTCTGATGATGACCCTCAGTCAAGATTCTCTCCCTACAGAGGTAACTCATGTCCGTTCTTCCCACATCATCCCTGTCCCAAATAGGCCATATTTCTGGCTTTCAAAGTGACACAAATACTACCACAGATTCTCTCTCTACTTTCTATCCAATGAAATCATGTTTTACATTCACCTCTTACTACAAAGATGTTAGCCTTGGACTGTTTAGGGTCTTCTTCATTAGCATATACCTACTTCGAAAATGTCATATTTATATATTTCTGGTTTCAAAACAATTCTCCTAGACACAAATTGTACCACAGAATTTGTCTCTACTTTCTATCCAATGAAATCACGTCTTACATTGACTAACTTTATCCAATGAAATCAAGTCTTACATCCACCTCTGACTACAAAGATCTTAGCCTTGGACAGTATAGGGTCTTCCTCATTAGCATGTACAAATACGTCTTCTTTATCTATCAGTATGTTTATGGTAAATTTGGCCCCATTGCAAATAAAAGTTACAGACATTTGACCTCGCATTCGGTGTGGTCATTATGTTTCAAGAAACAAGAAAATGTAAATTTGCGGCACCTTTTTACAATTTTTAAGAGCGAACAGCGTTTAATATGTTGAATATGGAAATTTCTTTGATAAATCATTTTTTTAAATGAAATATTTTGTTAACAGCAGTGTGTGAATGTAAAACAGCCTGACATGGGTTTAGTCACTTGTTGTGTTGTATTGTATTGTTCTGTTAATCAATTTAATGGGAGAAAAAACAAACACTTCAAAAGTTGTCAGACCATAGTGAAAGTGAAGGGATGTCTCACAAGACACTTGTCAAACAAGACAGAAAATTTGTTGAATGTTTTTTAAAAACTTGAAAATCCCACCACAGATTTTAGTTTACATAAAGAAACGGTGACATGTTCAAGGCTTCATGGGAGAGAGGGTACGTTACTTCGAAATAATTACAAGCGGAAGACATTTTGATAACAAGCGGTCATATTGCCAAAAAACTCCTTCTCAAACTCCATCTGCTTCCAAACGGTCTGAGACATTTGGGAACCAGACCTAACAACCACTCATAGTTTCCTGTAAGTTGCTTCCGAATTAATCAAACAAGTCATATCCTCTTACCAGGAAACGGTTACCTCAGGTACGGAAGTCCCCCGGCAATATGTAAGGGGGGAGTCTCCTGTAGTTAAACGTAGGACAGAGGTACTTGGACGTGGAAGTGGATCTTCAGTTGAGTGGTGCGTCCAGAGAGCAAAGGGGGGTTCAGGCGTTCGAACTGTCCCCCTCTCCCCCAATAAATTTGATGGACCCCACTCCCCCCCCCCCCCCTCTCAGAAACTTGCTTGATCTGCTTATGCAGTTTGTAAATTCACGCACATTTACATGATTAAAACTGTCATTTGAAACATATTTAAGATTCCTAAAAATGGTGAAACTCCCTCAGTCTGTGAATTTCTTTCAACATAAGATGTCCCTGTAATACAGTTTTTTCAACTCTCACATAAAAGTCGACTACAAACAAAAGCCATTCTTAATTTGTTTGTGTCATCCATCATAGAATTGATCCTAACCAGGCAGATATTCCAAATATATATTTTCATTAGTGGTGCAGCCTTCTACAATATACTATAACTTTATTCTTACGTTTTCTGATGCATGCAGTACAAAATAATGGAAAAAGATTTGAGAACATAATCAAGACATTCAGTTTCAACGATATAATTGTTTGCTATCAGATGACAAAGAATCTATTAGCATTTACAAAGCACAGTAACCGTAACATGTCTTTTTAACATTATACCTAAGTTATTTTTGTGACTCAAGTGACAATCACATTGGTACTTTCTAAAAGGAGACAGTGTGAGGGTCTGGTTGTACAAAGCAACCTCAGTGTAATGAAAATAATCCTTAGTCTTAAGTTGTTTCGTGCATCGGAACCCAGAATATCTAAAGTTCACAACTCAAGAACATCTAGTTTTCAAAAGGCCTCATTGTGAATAAGGAGGGTCGAGTCATGTGACAGATCATGTGACAGATCATGTGACAGATCATGTGACAGATCATGTGACTGATCATGTGACAGATCATGTGACTGATCATGTGACAGACTGCAAGACCCCCAGATTAACCTCATCCTCCTCCGGCGCCCCCGCGTCTCGCTGGTCGGAAGCAGGCCCCGCCCCCAGACCCCATCAGTGGGTTGTAATCTGCAATTTTAAGAATAAACATTAGAAAAAAGTGAAGGATACTGGATGACAGCCCTGGTCTTAAGGGCCTGATGAGCTACAAATAGTGAAAAACTGAAAATCATTAAAAAAGAATAGTTTTTTTCCATAGCTCATCAGTTTTTGCTCGATTCAAGGTTTGGATTTGTACAAAATATCACAATAATAAACCACAGAGCATTTGCACAAGATTTCAGATATAGAGCTTCTGCTTAGGAGGTATTTCTTACAGATTTTAAGCTTAGCAGAATTTCACTCCACCTCCAGTCACACCACACCCATCCATACCACCCCACATCCAGTCACACCACACAAATCCATACCATCCCACCTCCAGTCACACACACCCATCCATACCACCCCACATCCAGTCACACCACACCACACCTATCCATACCACCCCACATCCAGTCACACACACCCATTCATACCACCCCACATCCAGTCACACACACACATCCATACCACTCCACATCCAGTCACACACACCCATCCATACCATCCCACATCCAGTCACACACACCCATCCATACCATCCCACCTCCAGTCACACACACCCATCCATACCATCCCACCTCCAGTCACACACACCCATCCATACCACCCCACATCCAGTCACACCACACCACACCTATCCATACCACCCCACATCCAGTCACACACACCCATCCATACCACCCCACATCCAGTCACACACACACATCCATACCACTCCACATCCAGTCACACACACCCATCCATACCATCCCACCTCCAGTCACACACACACATCCATACCACCCCACCTCCAGTCACACCACACCCATCCATACCACCCCACATCCAGTCACACACACACATCCATACCACTCCACATCCAGTCACACACACCCATCCATACCACCCCACATCCAGTCACACACACCCATCCATACCACCCCACATCCAGTCACACACACACATCCATACCACCCCACCTCCAGTCACACACACCCATCCATACCACCCCACATCCAGTCACACACACCCATCCATACCACCCCACATCCAGTCACACACACACATCCATACCACCCCACCTCAAGTCACACCACACCCATCCATACCACCCCACATCCAGTCACACACACACATCCATACCACTCCACATCCAGTCACACACACCCATCCATACCACCCCACATCCAGTCACACACACCCATCCATACCACCCCACATCCAGTCACACACACACATCCATACCACTCCACATCCAGTCACACACACCCATCCATACCACCCCACCTCCAGTCACACACACCCATCCATACCACCCCACATCCAGTCACACCACACCCATCCATACCACCCCACCTCCAGTCACACCACACCCATCCATACCACCCACATCCAGTCACACACACCCATCCATACCACCCCACCTCCAGTCACACCACACCTATCCATACCACCCCACCTCCAGTCACACCATACCACACCCATCCATACCACCCCACATCCAGTCACACCACACCACACCCATCCATACCACCCCACATCCAGTCACACCACACCACATCCATCCATATCACCCCACATCCAGTCACACCACACCACACCCATCCATACCACCCCACCTCCAGTCACACCACAACACACCCATCCATACCACCCCACATCCAGTCACACCACACCACACCCATCCATACCACCCCACCTCCAGTCACACCACAACACACCCATCCATACCACCCCACATCCAGTCACACCACACCACACCCATCCATACCACCCCACCTCCAGTCACACCATACCACACTCATCCATACCACCCCACCTCCAGTCACACCACACCACACCCATCCATATCATCCCACCTCCAGTCACACCATACCACACTCATCCATATCACCCCACATCCAGTCACACCACACCACACCTATCCATACCACCCCACCTCCAGTCACACCACACCACACCCATCCATACCACCCCACCTCCAGTCACACCACACCCATCCATATCACCCCACCTCCAGTCACACCACACCAATCCATACTACCCCACCTCCAGTCACACCACACCACACCTATCCATACCACCCCACCTCCAGTCACACCACACCCATCCATACCACCCCACCTCCAGTCACACACACCCATCCATACCACCCCACATCCAGTCACACCACACCAATCCATACCACCCCACCTCCAGTCACACCACACCCATCCATACCACCCCACATCCAGTCACACCACAACACACCCATCCATACCACCCCACATCCAGTCACACCACACCCATCCATACCACCCCACCTCCAGTCACACCACAACACACCCATCCATTCCACCCCATCTCCAGTCACACCCCGCCACACCTATCCATACCACCCCACCTCCAGTCACACCACACCTATCCATACCACCCCACCTCCAGTCACACCACACCCATCCATACCACCCCACCTCCAGTCACACACGCCCATCCATACCACCCCACATCCAGTCACACCACACCCATCCATACCACCCCACCTCCAGTCACACCACACCCATCCATACCACCCCACCTCCAGTCACACCACAACACACCCATCCATACCACCCCACCTCCAGTCACACCACACCACACCCATCCATATCACCCCACATCCAGTCACACCACACCAATCCATACCACCCCACCTCCAGTCACACCACACCCATCCATACCACCCCACATCCAGTCACACCACAACACACCCATCCATACCACCCCACATCCAGTCACACCACACCCATCCATACCACCCCACCTCCAGTCACACCACAACACACCCATCCATACCACCCCATCTCCAGTCACACCCCGCCACACCTATCCATACCACCCCACCTCCAGTCACACCACACCTATCCATACCACCCCACCTCCAGTCACACCACACCAATCCATACCACCCCACCTCCAGTCACACCACACCCATCCATACCACCCCACATCCAGTCACACCACAACACACCCATCCATACCACCCCACATCCAGTCACACCACACCCATCCATACCACCCCACCTCCAGTCACACCACAACACACCCATCCATACCACCCCATCTCCAGTCACACCCCGCCACACCTATCCATACCACCCCACATCCAGTCACACCACACCACACCCATCCATACCACCCCACCTCCAGTCACACCACACCCATCCATACCACCCCACCTCCAGTCACACCACAACACACCCATCCATACCACCCCACCTCCAGTCACACCACACCACACCCATCCATATCACCCCACATCCAGTCACACCACACCAATCCATACCACCCCACCTCCAGTCACACCACACCCATCCATACCACCCCACATCCAGTCACACCACAACACACCCATCCATACCACCCCACATCCAGTCACACCACACCCATCCATACCACCCCACCTCCAGTCACACCACAACACACCCATCCATACCACCCCATCTCCAGTCACACCCCGCCACACCTATCCATACCACCCCACCTCCAGTCACACCACACCCATCCATACCACCCCACCTCCAGTCACACACACCCATCCATACCACCCCACATCCAGTCACACCACACCCATCCATACCACCCCACCTCCAGTCACACCACACCCATCCATACCACCCCACCTCCAGTCACACCACAACACACCCATCCATACCACCCCACCTCCAGTCACACCACACCACACCCATCCATATCACCCCACATCCAGTCACACCACACCCATCCATACCACCCCACCTCCAGTCACACCACACCACACCCATCCATATCACAGCACATCCAGTCACACCACACCCATCCATACCACCCCACATCCAGTCACACCACACCACACCCATCCATACCACCCAACCTCCAGTCACACCACACCACACCCATCCATATCACCCCACCTCCAGTCACACCACACCACATCCATCCATACCACCCCACCTCCAGTCACACCACACCACATCCATCCATACCACCCCACCTCCAGTCACACCACACCACATCCATCCATACCACCCCACCTCCAGTCACACCATACCACACCCATCCATACCACCCCACCTCCAGTCACACCATACCACACCCATCCATATCACCCCACCTCCAGTCACACCACACCACATCCATCCATACCACCCCACCTCCAGTCACACCACACCACACCCATCCATACCACCCCACCTCCAGTCACACCACACCACATCCATCCATACCACCCCACCTCCAGTCACACCATACCACACCCATCCATACCACCCCACCTCCAGTCACACCATACCACACCCATCCATACCACCCAACCTCCAGTCACACCACACCATACCCATCCATATCACCCCACCTCCAGTCACACCACACCACATCCATCCATACCACCCCACCTCCAGTCACACCACACCATACCCATCCATACCACCCCACCTCCAGTCACACCACACCACACCCATCCATATCACCCCACATCCAGTCACACCACACCAATCCATACCACCCCACCTCCAGTCACACCACACCCATCCATACCACCCCACATCCAGTCACACCACAACACACCCATCCATACCACCCCACATCCAGTCACACCACACCCATCCATACCACCCCACCTCCAGTCACACCACAACACACCCATCCATACCACCCCATCTCCAGTCACACCCCGCCACACCTATCCATACCACCCCACCTCCAGTCACACCACACCCATCCATACCACCCCACCTCCAGTCACACACACCCATCCATACCACCCCACATCCAGTCACACCACACCCATCCATACCACCCCACCTCCAGTCACACCACACCCATCCATACCACCCCACCTCCAGTCACACCACAACACACCCATCCATACCACCCCACCTCCAGTCACACCACACCACACCCATCCATATCACCCCACATCCAGTCACACCACACCCATCCATACCACCCCACCTCCAGTCACACCACACCACACCCATCCATATCACCCCACATCCAGTCACACCACACCCATCCATACCACCCCACATCCAGTCACACCACACCACACCCATCCATACCACCCAACCTCCAGTCACACCACACCACACCCATCCATATCACCCCACCTCCAGTCACACCACACCACATCCATCCATACCACCCCACCTCCAGTCACACCAGACCACATCCATCCATACCACCCCACCTCCAGTCACACCATACCACACCCATCCATATCACCCCACCTCCAGTCACACCACACCACATCCATCCATACCACCCCACCTCCAGTCACACCACACCACACCCATCCATACCACCCCACCTCCAGTCACACCACACCACATCCATCCATACCACCCCACCTCCAGTCACACCATACCACACCCATCCATACCACCCCACCTCCAGTCACACCATACCACACCCATCCATACCACCCAACCTCCAGTCACACCACACCACACCCATCCATATCACCCCACCTCCAGTCACACCACACCACATCCATCCATACCACCCCACCTCCAGTCACACCATACCACACCCATCCATACCACCCAACCTCCAGTCACACCACACCACACTCATCCATACCACCCCACCTCCAGTCACACCACACCAATCCATACCACCCGACCTCCAGTCACACCACACCCATCAATACCACCCCACCTCCAGTCACACCACACCACACCTATCCTTACCACCCCACCTCCAGTCACACACACCCATCCATACCACCCCACCTCCAGTCACACACACCCATCCATACCACCCCACATCCAGTCACACCACACCCATCCATACCACCCCATCTCCAGTCACACCACACCCATCCATACCACCCCACATCCAGTCACACCACACCACACCCATCCATACCACCCCACCTCCAGTCACACCACACCCATCCATACCACCCCACCTCCAGTCACACACACCCATCCATACCACCCCACATCCAGTCACACCACACCCATCCATACCACCCCACCTCCAGTCACACCACACCCATCCATACCACCCCACCTCCAGTCACACCACAACACACCCATCCATACCACCCCACCTCCAGTCACACCACACCACACCCATCCATATCACCCCACATCCAGTCACACCACACCCATCCATACCACCCCACCTCCAGTCACACCACACCACACCCATCCATATCACCCCACATCCAGTCACACCACACCCATCCATACCACCCCACATCCAGTCACACCACACCACACCCATCCATACCACCCAACCTCCAGTCACACCACACCACACCCATCCATATCACCCCACCTCCAGTCACACCACACCACATCCATCCATACCACCCCACCTCCAGTCACACCACACCACATCCATCCATACCACCCCACCTCCAGTCACACCACACCACATCCATCCATACCACCCCACCTCCAGTCACACCATACCACACCCATCCATACCACCCCACCTCCAGTCACACCATACCACACCCATCCATATCACCCCACCTCCAGTCACACCACACCACATCCATCCATACCACCCCACCTCCAGTCACACCACACCACACCCATCCATACCACCCCACCTCCAGTCACACCACACCACATCCATCCATACCACCCCACCTCCAGTCACACCATACCACACCCATCCATACCACCCCACCTCCAGTCACACCATACCACACCCATCCATACCACCCAACCTCCAGTCACACCACACCACACCCATCCATATCACCCCACCTCCAGTCACACCACACCACATCCATCCATACCACCCCACCTCCAGTCACACCATACCACACCCATCCATACCACCCAACCTCCAGTCACACCACACCACACTCATCCATACCACCCCACCTCCAGTCACACCACACCAATCCATACCACCCGACCTCCAGTCACACCACACCCATCAATACCACCCCACCTCCAGTCACACCACACCACACCTATCCTTACCACCCCACCTCCAGTCACACACACCCATCCATACCACCCCACCTCCAGTCACACACACCCATCCATACCACCCCACATCCAGTCACACCACACCCATCCATACCACCCCATCTCCAGTCACACCACACCCATCCATACCACCCCACATCCAGTCACACCACACCACACCCATCCATACCACCCCACCTCCAGTCACACCACACCACACCCATCCATACCACCCAACCTCCAGTCACACACACCCATCCATACCATCCCACCTCCAGTCACACCACACCCATCAATACCACCCCACCTCCAGTCACACCACACCCATCCATACCACCCCACCTCCAGTCACACCACACCCATCCATACCACCCCACATCCAGTCACACACACCCATCCATACCACCCCATCTCCAGTCACACCCCGCCACTCCTATCCATATCACCCCACCTCCAGTCACACCACACCACACCCATCCATATCACCCCACATCCAATCACACACACCCATCCATACCACCCCACCTCCAGTCACACCACACCACATCCATCCATATCACCCCACCTCCAGTCACACCACACCACACCCATCCACATCACCCCACATCCAGTCACACCACACCCATCCATACCACCCCACCTCCAGTCACACCACACCACATCCATCCATATCACCCCACATCCAGTCACACCACACTCATCCATACCACCCCACCTCCAGTCACACCACACCACACCCATCCATACCACCCCACATCCAGTCACACCACACCCATCCATACCACCCCACATCCAATCACACACACCCATCCATACCACCCCACCTCCAGTCACACCCCGCCACACCTATCCATATCACCCCACCTCCAGTCACACCACACCACACCCATCCATATCACCCCACATCCAATCACACACACCCATCCATACCACCCCACCTCCAGTCACACCACACCACATCCATCCATATCACCCCACCTCCAGTCACACCACACCACACCCATCCATATCACCCCACATCCAGTCACACCACACCCATCCATACCACCCCACCTCCAGTCACACCACACCACATCCATCCATATCACCCCACATCCAGTCACACCACACTCATCCATACCACCCCACCTCCAGTCACACCACACCCATCCATACCACCCCACCTCCAGTCACACCACACCAATCAATACCACCCCACATCCAGTCACACACACCTATCCTTACCACCCCACCTCCAGTCACACCACACCCATCCATATCACCCCACCTCCAGTCACACCACACCAATCCATCCATATCACCCCACCTCCAGTCACACCACACTCATCCATATCACCCCACCTCCAGTCACACCACACCACATCCATCCATATCACCCCACATCCAGTCACACCACACCCATCCATACCACCCCACCTCCAGTCACACCACACCACACCCATCCATACCACCCCACCTCCAGTCACACCACACCCATCCATACCACCCCACATCCAATCACACACACCCATCCATACCACCCCACCTCCAGTCACACCACAACACACCCATCCATATCACCCCACATCCAGTCACACCACACCCATCCATACCACCCCACCTCCAGTCACACCACACCAATCAATACCACCCCACATCCAGTCACACACACCTATCCTTACCACCCCACCTCCAGTCACACCACACCCATCCATATCACCCCACCTCCAGTCACACCACACCAATCCATACCACCCGACCTCCAGTCACACCACACCAATCAATACCACCCCACCTCCAGTCACACCACACCACACCCATCCATACCACCCCACATCCAGTCACACCACACCCATCCATATCACCCCACATCCAGTCACACCACACCCATCCATACCACCCCACCTCCAGTCACACCACACCACACCCATCCATATCACCCCACATCCAGTCACACCACACCTATCCTTACCACCCCACCTCCAGTCACACCACACCCATCCATACCACCCGACCTCCAGTCACACCACACCCATCCATACCACCCCACCTCCAGTCACACCACACCAATCCATACCACCCGACCTCCAGTCACACCACACCAATCAATACCACCCCACCTCCAGTCACACCAAACCACACCCATCCACACCACCCCACATCCAGTCACACCACACCACACCCATCCATATCACCCCACATCCAGTCACACACATCCATCCATACCACCCCACCTCCAGTCACACCACACCACACCCATCCATATCACCCCACATCCAGTCACACCACACCTATCCTTACCACCCCACCTCCAGTCACACCACACCCATCCATACCACCCGACCTCCAGTCACACCACACCTATCCTTACCACCCCACCTCCAGTCACACCACACCCATCCATACCACCCCACCTCCAGTCACACCACACCACATCCATCCATATCACCCCACATCCAGTCACACCACACTCATCCATACCACCCCACCTCCAGTCACACCACACCACACACATCCATACCACCCCACCTCCAGTCACACCACACCCATCCATACCATCCCACATCCAATCACACACACCCATCCATACCACCCCACCTCCAGTCACACCACAACACACCCATCCATATCACCCCACATCCAGTCACACCACACCTATCCTTACCACCCCACCTCCAGTCACACCACACCCATCCATACCACCCGACCTCCAGTCACACCACACCCATCCATACCACCCCACCTCCAGTCACACCACACCAATCCATACCACCCGACCTCCAGTCACACCACACCAATCAATACCACCCCACCTCCAGTCACACCAATCCACACCCATCCACACCACCCCACATCCAGTCACACCACACCACACCGATCCATATCACCCCACATCCAGTCACACACACCCATCCATACCACCCCACCTCCAGTCACACCACACCACACCCATCCATATCACCCCACATCCAGTCACACCACACCTATCCTTACCACCCCACCTCCAGTCACACCACACCCATCCATACCACCCGACCTCCAGTCACACCACACCTATCCTTACCACCCCACCTCCAGTCACACCACACCCATCCATACCACCACACCTCCAGTCACACCACACCACACCCATCCATACCACCCCACCTCCAGTCACACCACACCCATCCATACCACCCCACCTCCAGTCACACCACACCCATCCATACCACCCCACCTCCAGTCATACCACACCCATCCATACCACTCCACCTCCAGTCACACCAAACCACACCCATCCATACCACCCCACCTCCAGTCACACACACCCATCCATTCCACCCCACCTCCAGTCACACCACACCCATCCATACCACCCCACCTCCAGTCACACCACACCCATCCATACCACCCCACCTCCAGTCACACCACACCCATCCATACCACCCCACATCCAGTCACACCACAACACACCCATCCATACCACCCCACATCCAGTCACACCACACCACATCCATCCATATCACCCAACATCCAGTCACACCACACCTATCCATACCACCCCACCTCCAGTCACACCACACCCATCCATACCACCCCACCTCCAGTCACACCACACCCATCCATACCACCCCACATCCAGTCACACCACACCACACCCATCCATACCACCCCACCTCCAGTCACACCACACCCATCCATACAACCCCACATCCAGTCAAACCACACCACACCCATCCATACCACCCCACCTCCAGTCACACCACACCCATCCATACCACCCCACATCCAGTCACACCACAACACACCCATCCATACCACCCCACCTCCAGTCACACCACAACACACCCATCCATTCCACCCCATCTCCAGTCACACCCCGCCACACCTATCCATATCACCCCACCTCCAGTCACACCACACCACACCCATCCATACCACCCCACCTCCAGTCACACCACACCCATCCATACCACCCCACATCCAGTCACACCACAACACACCCATCCATACCACCCCACCTCCAGTCACACCACAACACACCCATCCATTCCACCCCATCTCCAGTCACACCCCGCCACACCTATCCATATCACCCCACCTCCAGTCACACCACACCACACCCATCCATACCACCCCACATCCAGTCACACCACACCCATCCATACCACCCCACATCCAGTCACACCACAACACACCCATCCATACCACCCCACCTCCAGTCACACCACAACACACCCATCCATTCCACCCCATCTCCAGTCACACCCCGCCACACCTATCCATATCACCCCACCTCCAGTCACACCACACCACACCCATCCATACCACCCCACATCCAGTCACACCACACCCATCCATACCATCCCACCTCCAGTCACACCACACCCATCCATACCACCCCACCTCCAGTCACACCACACCACACCCATCCATACCACCCCACCTCCAGTCACACCACACCACACCCATCCATACCACCCCACCTCCAGTCACACCATACCACATCCATCCATACCACCCCACCTCCAGTCACACCACACCACACCCATCCATACCACCCCACCTCCAGTCACACCACACCCATCCATACCACCCCACATCCAGTCACACCACACCACACCCATCCATATCACCCCACATCCAATCACACACACCCATCCATACCACCCCACCTCCAGTCACACCACACCACATCCATCCATACCACCCCACCTCCAGTCACACCACACCACACCCATCCATATCACCCCACATCTAGTCACACCACACCACACCCATCCATACCACCCCACCTCCAGTCACACCACACCACACCCATCCATATCACCCCACATCTAGTCACACCACACCCATCCATACCACCCCACCTCCAGTCACACCACACCACACCCATCCATATCACCCCACATCCAGTCACACCAAACCACACCCATCCACACCACCCCACATCCAGTCACACCACACCACACCCATCCATATCACCCCACATCCAGTCACACACACCCATCCATACCACCCCACATCCAGTCACACACACCCATCCATACCACCCCACCTCCAGTCACACCACACCACACCCATCCATATCACCCCACCTCCACTCTTCACACTGATTGGTGACACGCATACACACACACATACAACCACACTACAAACAATGTTTAATAATACAACTATGCAGCACATCAAATGTAACTCTATAACTCTTATATTCTAACCTTTTCAGACTAAACAATTAGCCAAACGATATCAAACAGAGAAGGAATTTTACTACCAATCAGCTGCTCTTGTGAGAAATCATGACTAACCAGGCTTGATTCCAAACCAAAATTCAAAGAACTGCTCTCGTCATTGACAAAAGCGCCAGAGGCAGTATTGAAACATCTGTCTTGAATATTCTTTGCCTCTGATAAGTTCCTCTCCTATTTTAACATGATAAACCAAGTGTCTGTAGATGAAAACAGTTGTTTCCATAGATAAAATAACTTGTTGTAAAGGATTTTCCACGCTGTGAATTCCAGAACAAAATTCTTGAACAGTAAGAGATAATGGGAATGTTCTAACAAGATCAGAAGATTTTCTGCTTCTTGAACTGTTTTCAAACTAATATAATAGATGTTAACGAGGAAACAAGACAAACGAGAGCAGAGGGCACATATCCCACGTAATTAGTTTGTCAATCATAGGAGCAACCATGCAGACATGTATTATTAGTGTCTACAGGAAAAGGAAATTATTAACATATAAAATGATAAGGAATTGACCAGTCACCAAACTTAAAATTCATTATCAAAATTGGCTACACATTAATCTACATTCATTATGAATTTTACAGACCTTGCATTGTATTGTTCTAATTCTAATTGTGTTCTGGAAATATCAACATTTTATTGAATAAATACTTTTTCAGTATGTTGTTTCCCCATTTATTTATTTTGCTGCATCGAATTTGGCTTGTTTGAAGTTCATATGAACTTACAAAATTATTTAGAAATATGACCATAGTCATTACATGGGCTAGACACTTTAAATTGCACCTCTACCACACCCTTAATTGAGGATTGTGAAATTTGCAAATGATACTCTCCATCCAACAAAGATCAAATGTATAAACTTTGAGCCCCTAGGTGCTAGGAATCTTCCCCCCCCCAAAAAAGTTTTGGGGGTATAGCAGTTCTTGAGGAACAGGCCTGATAAGCTTACAGTAGCTCTGTAGCTCAGCAGACCTTGTATTGTTTGATGAGAGATAAATAGTACCCGTAGTCTCTTGGGTATAAGACCATGGGGCCAGGCAAACAAACATCTTGAAAACATGGGGGTGGGCTTTTAGACAGGAGAGACCCCAACTCAGATGAAATTTCATATGGAGAGTGTCAGACAGTCAGAATAGTTTTTTTTTATAGGTTTTTGACACTTAACTTGAAATCATATTATAGATTTATGTAATGTATGACCATGGAACATCTGCCAAAGTTGGGGGTGGGCTATAACCTGAGAATAACCCCAACCAGTACAACCCCTGAAAAGGTGGGATGGTATAAGGCTCGAGTGTGGTCTTATACCCGAGAGAATGCGGTAATACCTTATTCCTCTATTTTTCAACAGCACTTGACCCCCCGACGCTTATTAGAGGCCTGGCGCTTATTTCTTTAATAGAAAATTGAAGTTTACTAAGTAGGCCATAAAGGGACACTGCGTCGAGGATAAAAATGAGTCTCATTTTTATCTCACTAAGATGATTAGAGTGTCTGCTAACGAGTTACGCTTCACTTCACTGTCTACATGCAGTAGTTTTTATTACCAATTACGTCAATTGTCTGAAATTCAGTGTCTGTGACTTGTTAGCAGACACGTTAATCAGCACATGATCAAGAACCATTTCTCAAAGTTAGAACTCTATCATTTGGGATTACCTCCCTTAGTCTGAAGTATAGAGCAAATAAAATCTCAAGAGTACTGTTCAAAGCTTGCTACAATGGTATTTTTTATAGGTTGTGACTCAGTGATCCATATTTGGGGTCAGGGGGGTCATGAAATCTACAATTTAGAATCCCCATTAGCCAAGGGGCCTGCAGGCAACTTTTAAGCTCTCTAGACCTTTTCGCACTGGAAGAGAAGATGAAAATAGGTTTTTCAGGTTGTGACCCTTGGACCCCATTTGTGGTCAAGGTGTCACGAAATTTACAATTTAGAATTCCTGGCATTAGCCAAGGAGTCTCCACACAACTTTTAAGCTCTCTAGACCTTTTCGCACTGGAAGAGAAGATGAAAATAGGTTTTTGGGGTTGTGACCCCTGTGACCCCATTTAGGGTCAAGGTGTCACGAAATTCTCCACACAACTTTTAAGCTCTCTAGACCTTTTGGAACTTGAGAAGAAGATGAAAATAGGTTTTTTAGGTTGTGACCCCTCTGACCCCATTTGGGGTAAAGGTGTCACGAAATTTACAATTTAGAATCCCCAGTACCTAAGGAGTCTGCACACAACTTTTCAGCTCTCTATACCTTTTGGAACTGGAGAAGAAGATGAAAACAGGTTTTTAAGGATGTGACCTCTGTGACCCCATGTGGGGTCAAGGGGTCATGAAATCTACAATGTAGAATCCACATTACCCAAGGAGTCTGCACACAATTTTGACAGTCACTTATGAATAAGCCACAGACTATTGCAGCCTTGTCGCCGATATTGTGACGTCACTTCTCACAATGGTAAATAACATCGTAGAATGAGTCATCACCAGTATCTTCAACAGCAGAATAACAATAACTATCAAGTTCATATATAGGTAACCTATGTAGGTAATTTGTTGAAACATAGAATGAAAGTGTAAAAATAGTGAGGTTTAACGCTGTTTTCAAGAGTATTTCACATATATCATGGCTGCTAGTATTATGGAAGGGAGAAAGCCCGCAATGCCATGTGGTTATGCATTGCCCTGAAATTCAGTGTAGCATTGCACCCAAACCTTACTGCATGTAGAACAGTTCTCTACTACAGGCAAAGTTGCTGTGCCCCTGGCGGGATTCAAACCCCGGAGCTCTTGATCCAAAGCTAATCACTGTGCTATCCCGCCCCTTACCATCAAAGGTAAGGATGAATTAGTTCATCAAGTTGAAAATAACACAATGGCTACAGGGGCTTCAAAATTTCGGTTTGAATGACACATAAAAACTGTGGGTTACATTATCAGTATGCATGAGTTATGAATCAAAACATACCTTGCATTGTGGCAACATCGGAGCATGTGTTGTACATGTTGGAACCAAACAATTATGTATTACCTACCCTAGTACTGGACGAACACATTGATCAAACAAAGCATTATCTTCTTGTAATGTGTAATATCTTAACTGAAAGATTTTAACGTTTAGTACTGGTGTCCAAGTTGAGTCTGGTACTTGAGTCCCAATTTTATGACCTCTAGTTGAAGATAATGGCCACAGGGGCTGCTATATGGTGCCAGGTGCTGGGAGAGGGACGCTGGTCCAGTACCAGCTAGGTCAGTTGATTCAGAAGCGGGCTCACTTAAAGGGGCGATTCTACCATACTATTGACCATTTTATTTTTGTGTACTATTTATGTAAAACAAAAAGCAGCAGTGTATTTCATCATAAAAAACATGTATAGCCTACCCTGTTGTAAGGATAACATGTATCTCCTACCCTTGTGTATGGATAACATGTATAGCCTACCCTGGTGTATGGATAACATGTAGAGCCTACCCTTGTGTATGGATAACAAGTATTGCCTACCCTGGTGTATGGATAACAAGTATAGCCTACCCTGGTGTATGGATAACATGTATAGCCTACCCTTGTGTATGGATAACATGTATAGCATACCCTTGTGTATGGATAACATGTATAGCCTACCCTTGTGTATGGATAACATGTATAGCATACCCTTGTGTATGGATAACATGTATAGCCTACCCTGGTGTATGGATAACATGTAGAGCCTACTCTGGTGTATGGATAACATGTATAGCATACCCTGGTGTATGGATAACATGTATATCCTACCCTTGTGTATGGATAACATGTATAGCATACCCTGTTGTAAGGATAACAAGTATATCCTACCCTGGTGTATGGATAACATGTATATCCTACCCTTGTGTATGGATAACATGTATAGCCTACCCTGGTGTATGGATAACATGTAGAGCCTACTCTGGTGTATGGATAACATGTAGAGCCTACTCTGGTGTATGGATAACATGTAGAGCCTACTCTGGTGTATGGATAATATGTATAGCATACCCTGTTGTAAGGATAACATGTATATCCTACCCTGGTATATTGATAACATGTATAGCATACCCTGTTGTAAGGATAACAAGTATATCCTACCCTGGTGTATGGATAACATGTATAGCATACCCTTGTGTATGGATAACATGTATAGCCTACCCTGGTGTATGGATAACATGTAGAGCCTACTCTGGTGTATGGATAACATGTAGAGCCTACTCTGGTGTATGGATAACATGTATAGCATACCCTGTTGTAAGGATAACATGTATATCCTACCCTGGTATATTGATAACATGTATAGCATACCCTGTTGTAAGGATAACAAGTATAGCCTACCCTGGTGTATGGATAACATGTAGAGCCTACTCTGGTGTATGGATAACATGTAGAGCCTACTCTGGTGTATGCATAACATGTATAGCATACCCTGTTGTAAGGATAACATGTATAGCATACCCTGGTGTATGGATAACAAGTATAGCCTACCCTGGTGTATGGATAACATGTATAGCCTACCCTGGTGTATGGATAACATCTATAGCCTACCCTGGTGTATGGATAACATCTATATCCTACCCTTGTGTATGGATAACATGTACAGCCTACCCTTCTGTATGGATAACATGTACAGCCTACCCGTGTTTATGGATAACATGTAGAGCCTATCCTGGTGTATGGATAACATGTATAGCCTATCCTTGTGTATGGATAACATGAATAGCCTACCCTTGTGTATGGATAACATGAATAGCCTACCCTGGTGCAAGGATAACCTTGGTACACCCTCAAATTTTTCAAACCATCACAATTGATGAGATGTTAAGCATCTTACAGTTCTCATGATGGATTTTCACTTTTACCCAAGTTGTTTTTAGAAGCGGCTTCAGGCGCAACATCTGTGATTGATGAACTGGACGAGGTCAAGCAGACTTGACCGTCAAAGATGTTAGTTAACTTGACCCCTTTCCTACTCAGGCCCGTAGCAACAGGGGGGGCTAGGGGGGGCTTAGGGAGAAATTTTTTTTGCTCTCTGTATAAGTTACAAGTATCGTTTCTGACGCATCTAAATTGACAATGACAATAAACACAACTGGCTCTCTATACTTCGTAAGAAGTGACGATAGGATGTAAATTTTTGGAAACTTCTGATAGTGCAAGTGGATGTTTGAGTATAACGCATACTGCGTAGACAAGTATTGCAACGTTTACCCAACGTTTCTTTTGAGGATGAGTTACTTTAAGTACGAATATGTACTGTATACAATATTAAAACAAGGTGACATCGTGTTTTTAACCTTTAGCCTGCTGGATTGTTTTCAGGTTTTTGCAGAGAGCGTCAGATTTGTAAATTTGTAACAATTACGTCACAGGGGTATCCTTCATTTATAGTTTTTCTCGCCTTAGTAATTAACATAATCTTAAAATAATTAAAATAAATATCTGAGTCACATATTTTTCTAACTTATTATTGTCATAAAAAATTATTAATTAGTGTAATATTTTTCAAATATCAATTATTTTTACACTTGTCTATGGGAAAAATGAAACAATACAGTAGTTCTAAAATTGTACTACATTTTCAAACTCGAATTATTTTGTCAATAATTATTTATGCAGCCCAATTTTTACACCATTTTGTTCAGAATTAAATTTTATACCAGAAAAAAATTATGTTGATGGTATGTGTTTTCCTTTCAGAAAACAAGAGCCCGTCACAAACGATCTCTGTTGTATTTTTAAAATTTCGACGTAATTTGTAACAATGGATATTCTTCAATGAACAATGCATTTACTTCCGTGAGAAATATTTGTAAAAAAATGCATCAATCGTAATAAAATTTACACAAAAGGTTAACACATCTATTCACTTTTCTGTGTTCCAAATATAAGCATATGACATTACAGTTTTTATATATTCCGACGTCAATCAGTCATCGATATCTCGAAACATGACAGTCAACAAACACTCGGCGCTCGCCATTGTTATGCATTTCCTTCGCCGATTACAGATTTGTTCAAATCAACAAATCTAATGATCTAAATCATTTTGTAAAGAATCCATTTAAAACCAAAGTAAGAACACATTTTTCCAAATGTCTGTTGAATATTTAATGTAAACATGGTCTTGAAAAGTTGAAAAATACAATCAAAATTTCGTTCGGGTAGCGTTGTCGTATTTGTAAACAATGTCACGTGATTAGCTTGGTTGTACAAAATTGATCATGTGACCATCTATGTTTCGTTTGTCATTTCACTGTAAATTCGCCGATTCAAACATTAGTTATTCACATTTATTCTTTGAAATGTATTTGTTTGTCATTCTTGTTAATATCATGGATGTTATAACATGTGCATTCATTTAATTCGTATCAGAACAAAATATTGTGTGAAAAAGCCGAGATGACACAATGGCCTCCATTTGCAATGAATTCGAACTGACAGGTCTATCTATGATTTCGTTTGAATACGGGTATAATTTCTATCAAATTTCAAATGAAAACTTTAAAATAATCAACATGAATCATTTAGCAATTGTATTCATACAATTATTTCACATAGACAAGACTTGTTAATTCGTAATTTACTTTTTAGCGAGATAGGGTTACTGCTACTGTTTCACGGCTCCATTTCAACTTGTGAAATCGCAGACCAGAAAGTCGGTCCATGTCATGTCAAACACATTTCGTACTTCGAATGTAAACTCATACATGATCACAATTTGTGATAATGGTAGGATATGACATTTATTTTTCATATATGTATAAATTATAATCAAAATGCAAATTTACTCACAGTGATTTTAATCGTAAAAACAATGTTACATCCGGGGGCTTGGTGAACTTATGCAAATTTATCGGGTCAAGGACACTGACTCTACGAACTGATGAAATAATTATTACAACCTCATTATTTTGTTTTTAGATCGATTTTTATAAAACAACATCGTTTTGGGTGTCAATTTGTTTAATTTAAACAATTAATTACACTCTATAGTTAGATCGACGACCATTTCTAAAAATAGATACAGCTACTGTTTGCTTGACGTTCACTTTGAGTCGCGTCACATGAGAAAATTGGGGAACTTTCATGGGGTGCATTGAAAAATGGCCGATTTGGCACTGCTATTGATGACACGTTGGATATATTACTATATTTGGAAACAAGAATTGACAAACAATGCACAGATACATTTTTATTTATTTGTGGAAGATTGTGAGATTCAAAAAGTGTAAGTGAAGTTCTGTATTTATTTTCATGGATTTTACAAAAAGTAATCGATTGATGTTTTCATTTGCCGTTATTTTCGCAAATTTGTCATTATTTTTTAACAAGATTATATTCAATGTCTAAATTTTTTAATAAGCTAGGTGACAATATTCTGAACATAATGATGTAAACTTTATGCATTTGGCATGCACTTACTATAGAATTTCAACCCTTTGAATCCGATAGGTAACAATTTCTTAACGACGTCAAACACGCACCTGCAGGCAATTTTGTGATTGAAAATACGTTCAAGATTTTTAATTCGTCATTTCTCAATAAAATACAATTTTACAGAGATACTAATTACATCACGTGAAAGCTCATTGATTTCTGATTCGGAAAATGTGAACTTTCTCATGAATCACAGAACTTTGTCACACACTTATGTCGTATGTATGTCAAAGGGTCAAACGTCAGTGACGTGTCAATATATAAAAATCCTTTGGGCCACAAATGTGGCCTCTAGCGTGCAGGAGCTTAAGTATCTGAATAACAATACAATGAAGCCCCCCCCCCTTCCCACTCCCGAAATTGGTGCTACGGGCCTGCTACTGGACACATTTCATAATGAACATGATAAATATGTTATGCCAATAAATAAAGATAAGCACATACAATTCAAGCTGAAAATTTCCTTTTCAAAATAACCAGTTTGAACTTCTCTCTTCCAGCTGTACTACTAAATATAATAGCAACAGAACTTCCAAATCTGTACAATACAGTATTCGTATTATAACAAGCATGAAGTGATCGTGGCTCACTAATACCTCTGGCCATCATGTGCAGTCTCTTTGTAACGTAAAAAAAAAAAAAGTTTGACATGATTTCATATAGCTCCATCAGATTCATATATTTGAATAATGCATTATTTTGTATTTATTGGTTGGGGGTATAATGAAGACTTCTACTCATTTAAATCCTCAAGAGGTTTTCCTTTCACCAATGTAAATTATTTTTATTTGCATGAGCCTTAAAATGTTTCTAAGTTGCTACTGTCAATGTTACCATTGAACTTTCAATATTTCTTTTAATCAATTATTAAACCAATAATCTTTTTTTTTTAAATTTGTTAAAGTGATGGTGTCGTTTGGTTATGGCACACATTTATGCTTGACTTACATCATTATTCTCTCTTACTATTGCAATAATTTCTGACTTATGTTTATTGCCTTACTCTCAATACTGAGGTTCAAACTCTGCTTCTTTGTACGTTCCCCATGAAATATGAAATCCTTGAATAATTGCCTGCCTTGAATAATTGCCAGGTTTTAAAGGGGCAGTAGCACATTTTCCCTGTGAAATAAGTCGATGAAATGTAATTGAAAAATAATTTCACCAATAGTAAAACACCCTTCTCTCTTCTGAAATCAAACTAAAAAATGAGTGTACATGGTTCGTAAAGCCATGGGAATCGTTTTTTGTCATTCGAAATAATAAATTGTGTTCACAATAAAATGGCCGCCATGCAATTTTTGCTTTCTACGCAACACTGTTTTTACCACTACGGGAAATTAGTTTGTGTAATAAGATATTTTACCCTCTAAGGTAAATATAAATGACATGAACTATCATTATAAATGGGAAATTTGAAAAAAACGTGCTACTGCCCCTTTAAGCCCTCTTTGAAATAAATAATGGTCTGCCCTGAATAAACGCTGAGTTAAATTTAGCAAATGTAAATTAACTAATGACTGTCTCCATTTCAAAAATAATTCCGGCATAAAGATATTTATGCAAAGTTAAACCTCATGAGATGCACTTCATTTACAATATTCATATTTCAAAACATACTGCAATGATGGTATGAAAATAGTGAACATCATTTCTTGATGACTTTGTTAAGAAGAGAAAGTAGGTAGAAATAGAGCCATTGGCTTTGCAGTTCATCAGGTATTACATTATTCAATACCTGAAGTGAGCTGAAGTGAGTTTTTGTTTAACGCCGCTTTCAGGAGTATTTAACTTATATCACAGCCGCTAACATTATTGTAGGTAGAAAGCATGCAACACCATGGTAGCTGTGTCTTGCAGTGAAACCTGCAAGCATCGGCTGGAACTAGCAACCATGGGTGGTACTGCACTGAATTCAGTTATTTAATACCTAATATAAGGTAAAGACTAACATACCAAGGAATAAGGAATTGCAGAGTCACTGACTTCTTTTTGTCTCTATATGAGAGACTTGTATTTATGAGTAACATTACTAAAGGTGACACAAGCAGACAGAGTCTACTAGGGGTGTAACGATTCATCGATACCTACGATACAATCGTAGCTTGGGAAATCGTGATTATTGTATCGTGAGCTTCCTGTATCGTGATACACTAAAAATAGATTTCACTTACTTAAAAATGAAAAGAAAAACTAAGTAACTAACAGTAACTACAGTAAGCATCAAGCAATCTGATTCATAAATAACTGTTTTTAGAAGAAAAAAACTGTTTTAATCTTCGATTTTCGATCATCTCATAACACCAAATCTTGAAAATTTCACAAAATATGCATTAAGTTATACTTTAAACAATGTATCGTGATACATTCTGTATCGCCTGTCTGTATCGTGATACATATCATATCGTGAGATTTCACATGATACTCAGCCCTAGAGTCTACTATATCCCCCGCTAAGTGGAACAAGTTTAAAATATATTGAGCAATGATTATGGAGGAAACATGATGATTGCTGCACACAGCAAGTTTCACCTGGCATTACAACTTCTTAGTTCTGGTTCGGAAAAAAAATGTTAAGTTATGTTTCCATGGAAACCACTAATGATAAAATTCAAAATAGTTGAAAACTCCAAAAGGGACATCTACACATGATGATTGTTCCACATACCAGGTTTAATTGAACTTGGTCTTACAGTTTTACAGAGTTGACAGTTCTGGAGTTCTGGTCTGGGAACGAAATTTTAAAGTATGTTTCCATGGAAACAACTACCGTATTCTCCCGGGTAAAGGACCACACTCGAGCCTTAGACCCCCCCCCCACTTTTCAGAGGTTATTCCTGGGTTTAAAGTCCACCCCCGACTTTGCCAGATGTTCTATATTATTATATATAAGTTAAGTTACAAACCCTACATAAATCCTATTCTGACTGTCTGACAGTCTCCGGTATTAATGCTCTGCCCAATGTTTTCAAGATGTTTGTTTGCCTGAGAATACGGTATAAATAAAATCCTAAAGAAGTTGAAAACCCGAAAGGCACATCTACACATGATTAATGTTCCACATACCATGTTTCATAGAGCTAGGCTTTACAGTTTTTGAGTTTCGAAACCCGGACCCACATGGACAGACCGACGGACCGACAGACCCACGGACTGACGGAGACAATAACTATCCCCCCTGTTATAGGCCGGTGGGATAATATGAATGCTGACATTATAACATTATAACTATGACACACATAACTATGACTAACAGGCAATTAACATCTCATAACACCTAACATTCCAACATATTTTCTAACTTATAATCTACAGAAAATGAATCAAGGCTGGTTTCATAATGACCAATTAGTTTAGCAATAATAACGTCTCCCCACAAAGCCACAGATCAGGGGTATATAAGATTTGATTTCAAGATAATTGCAACTTCAACACTCTCAGTTTTAAGCTGACATATTCCTGTGATGAAACCCATCCCAACAAAACAGCGGTGATTAATTAAGTATCGTTCGGGGTTCCGATGATTGGAAATGAAACATAACCCAATTGGACGAAATAAGAAAATGGGCAAGGAAACCATTAGCAACTCGATCTCGTCCAATTACAACGAGGAGGGAACTTCATCGATAGTGGAGAGGAAGAGAAATCCTGGTCATGTACAGTTCCTCTAGAGAAGCTAACATTGTGTCTCCATACATTACTATTCTGGGTTCTTTGATATAGGTTTAGAAACTAAGATAAATACCGTAAATCATTGAATAATCGCCAGGCTATTATCAATTTCAAACGCTGTTTTTAATTTATTCAAGACAGGACATTATTCGAGACAGGCCTTTATTATATGATTGAAGGTGAAATACCGGGATCTATCAATGAAAATAAACCATGTTATCAGTCACTAGTGAAAATAACAATGAAACGTGTTATTAGTCAGTAGTGACTGATATAACAATGACCTGACGTCATAAAACAATGCTCCGACGTCATGACACGTTCATGACGTTACATTGTTCCTGAGGCGACAGGCTCATTCTCACACCGTAGGAACGTGTACGCCTGGAAATTGTTACTCAATGGAAGTGAACGAATTTCTCTGCGAGAGATCAGTTTACAAATGTGCATTTGGTGTTATATTTTGTTGGATAAATCGGTTTTGAGGTATTTTTGAGAAAAAATATTTCAGGCTAAATGGACTATTATTATTTATTATTATAAATGGTTTTTTTTGCCCCACACTTATTTATTTTGCTGCATTAAATTTGGCTGCATTAAATTTGGCTTGTTTGATATGCGATCAGTATCAATAGTATTATATTGGCAATTTGACCATAGTCATTAAAAGAGTGTGCCACTTTAAACTGCATCGCTGCCTGCCCTTAAATTTGGGAATAGGATGTTAAAAGTTACAAATCTTACTCTCCATCTAACAAAGAAAATATTCTCAATTGTTGTGCTTCATAGCATTGCTGGTTCTTGAGGAAAACTTATCTAAAGTTTTTAAGCTGATCCCCTAGGTGCAATGAACCACAACCCACAAAATTTCAACTTTGGGGATGTAGTGGTTCTTGAGGAGAAGTCGAAAATGTGAAAATTTTATGGACGATGCCCGCCAGATGGATGCCGGACAACAGCCCATGTCATAAGCCCATCAAGGGTCAAAGGGTTCGCAAAATGTCTACGTTATAATATGATGGTCGTGTGCTAAGAATAACATACAATTTTCTCTAATAAAATATTAAATCTTTATTTCCTTGGTCAGCTGAGAGATGAATGTTTTATTACCTGTATGCTAATCAACGAGGGACAGTTTTCTCAAGGTGAGAAAATTGTTATATTCACCGCAGGGAACTATTACATTTCTGTTCAGCGTTGATTGAGAAAACTGGAGAATATACAAGGCACATCCTGTCACCAGTTGTACAGAGGATATTATGGTTTTACAAACAACTGCTGGTCACATGACCAAGGGGAGGTAACTGGGGATCAAAAAATTTAATACCACTAAAAAATATCAAATATTCTGTTGGATATACATGGAATCACCCACAAAAAAAAAACTTCAGAAGTTGTAAACACCAAAGGCATGCACATCTTTAAATGATGATTGTTCCTCAAACAGAATTTTTAAAACTACATTTAACAGAGCTCTGCTCCAGAAACGAAAGTCAAAGCTACAAATCCATGGAAATGGCCAAACATGAATATCCCAAAAAGTTGAAAACCACAAAAGAAGAAAGTCTAAGGATGGAAAAAAGACAGACATAGCACATTTCAATACTCCAACATAACTCTTTTTAACGGCTGATGAAAATTAATTTTAAAATATTAACACACTTCATCATCCTGATTAACCCACTCTATTGATTCATAACATCTTAAAACAACATTTTCATACTTATAACAACTCTGCCATTATGAAACAAGACATCAGCGTCAAACAAAATCATCGAAAAATTCACAATATATTCTGACACAGAGACATCTTGTAAATATTATAATTCCGGATGCTTGCATGTTGTTGTCCAGTTGCTAGATTAGAGTTTGTCTTGTTAATCAGAAATAAACAGATGATAACAAGCTATCAGATCTTGTTAATAATTAACACGCTAGTCAGCAATTGGTTCAAGTCATTACAACTCGGGTGGGATGTTATCAATTAGCTATCAATTAATCTGGTCATAATAAACTTCACGAGTGATTTGATGAGAGAGCATGTTTCGGAGAGGTAAAATGATAATGTCACACGATCATACAATGAGATGATATTGGGTTCTATTAGGGTTTGACAGATTTTCCCCACGACATAACTAGCACCTGTATATATCACTGGCTAATTTGAAAGGAGGGTATTTTTTTGTGGAAACAATTTGAGAGGATGTTCCAACATACACATATATGCTATTAATACATGATTAAATGACATTCCAATTGAAAGATATTAATGAAGGTAATATTTTGATGGCTTTATATTTGACAAAGTGATAAAGACACACCCCATATGTGGAAAAATTATAGGCTTGTATACTGTACACTAAAGGTTGTGAAAATACTGAAAGAGTTGAAACAAATGATGCCTCTATTGTTTTTATACAGGTGCATTCAAAACCCTTTATTAACCTTTAGATAAATTTGTTGAATTCCGATTGGTCAATTGCCAATGCATACGAAACCGTTTAGGCGGATTTGCCAGGGTGTACCATCCGTATGACCAGTGAAGATAGGTCATGTGACTAACTTAAAGGGTCTTACGGATGACCTTGACCTTGGATGGAATGCGGAAGTTAAATAGTTGCTCGACTCGGAAGTTCAGAATCAACATTTACTATGAGAAACTTAAGTACGGTGATTTCAACCTGTATTCATTTATTATTTTGATTGTGTCAATAAATTAATTCAATAAAAACATGTGTTTCTAGATTATTCTTCATGTAATAATAAACTTAAAATTTATTATTTTTAGTGGCAGAGTTATCTCCCTTGATATAGAGTGGTAAACTCTATACAGCGTTTGTTTCACAGTGTGCAGAGTTTATTTCACAAACAGAAATAGCTATATAGCATATATATTTGAACGGAAATGAGTAAAATAAGTATAGATAATAGATCTAAAGAGTAATAAATTTGTTACACAGTAGGGTGTCAGGACTATAGACCCTTCTATACGCCTCAGGAAAATATTGAGGAAACTTTGTCTTAGGCCTTTTTCTCCCCGAGGTTTAGCTTAGACTGGAAAGAAATGGGTTACTACACTGGCACCTCAAGCTCACTGGATCGCTAACCTGGCACCTTTAGCTAACCTGGCACCTTTATCTAACCTGGCACCTTTAGCTAAACTGGCACCTTTAGCCAATTCTGGCACCTTTAGCTAACCTGGCACCTTTAGCCAATCTGGCACCTTTAGCCAACCTGGTACCTTCAGCTAAACTGGCACCTTTAGCCAACCTGGCACCTTTAGCTAACCTGGCACCTTTTGTCAATCTGGCACTTTAAGCCAACCTGGCACCTTTAGCTAAACTGGCACCTTTTGCTAACTTGACCACCATGCCCCTTCCTTCAAGTATATAAGAGAAGAAGACCTTGACATTTCGACCGTGGCATCAAAATTATCCAATTTTGACAACCATTCGGAACTTTATTAAAAATCTCCAAATAAGTAAGTAAGTTGATCAGAGCCATGTTTAGAAATATGAAGTGAACTCACCATTGTCCCTGAGAGGTTTTTTAGGTTTAGGCTTGGGTTGAGAGTCAGACGGGCCGGCGTCACTGCTCTCATTCTGCAACGAACATCAATATATATATTGTTCAACAATAAAATGTGGAAATCTTTTTGACTACAACGATATAAATAGTACTACCGGTATACTGAATATATGTCTGCATTGTTTAAATGGATGACATCTTTATCAGAAAACAAAACTATGAATAAGTTCATATTTCATTAAAATCAAACTGCTGATTAGCGTCAGTGCTGGTGATTGGTGCCTGATTCTATGGGGGTGGGTTTGAATTCAGCGAGGGGCTTGTCAAAAAAAAGCTACTACTGCAGATTATAGGTGAAATCCCAAATACACCAACGTTACATTTTTATCCATTTTGTACATGTTCATTTCTCAAAATGTGCCGATACTTGTGATGTCTCGTGGCTGATTCAACTAGTAGCAAATTTATGTATGTAATTATTGAAATAATAGTCAACTTCTATAGCGCCTTTCCAGGATAAATATCATGCTCAAAGCGCTGAAAGAGAATGTTCAGGCAAAAGCTTGATGGAATAATTGAGTCTTCAGATAGGTTCTGAACGAACCACATGTTGGAGAAGTCTGTTCTTCATGGGGGAGATTGTTAAAAGGGCCGTTCTGTCGGTAAAATTCGCCATCTCAGATTTTGTGCATTAATTATGTGAAATGAATACATGCTGTATTGTACCCAATATTCCAAATATTTAATAATAAAATATATACACTGATAGAATGTTCACACAGTAGCATAAAACTAAATTTGCTGTTAGGCCGTAGTGAACTTTTCTCCACTCGCAGCGCCGATGGCTTCACTTTTCATTGTTTTAATCTTTCAACAAATTTGTGTTAGTATTTTGTCACATTGTAAAATATAAATTCATTAATATAATACCCATATTAATATGACTAATAAAAATATGTAATTTTACTGTGTTTTAATCATGTATTTGTAGCATATTTGAGTAATCGGGATATCTCCTCGAATTTCATTTCCACAAAACATAGAACCCTCCTTTTAAACATTGTATCAGTTATGAATCAGTTGAAGGTATACAATTAGGCAATGATTATTTCTTGTAAACAAATTTATACAAAACAATCAAATGAGCATAATTGTTAATTTAAAACAAAAAATTATTTTTTTTCAAAAATGAGCATAATTGTTCATTTAGAGTTTTAAATTATTTTTTTTCAAATCTCCATACATGACAAGAAAAGAGATACAAACAGTTCAATACAATAAAATAAAATATATTAGCAATTATAAATGAAAGTTGAAATACACATGTACATGTTATACAAAAGTTTACAATTGGCTGTAAATAATCAAAAGGGTCAAAATAAAAAATGTTGAAAATCTTAAATATCAAAGAAAATTATAAAATGTTCACAACACAATTGAAAATATATAAATCAATTAATGTGAATTAGATAGAGATTTACAATTACAAACTTCATAAGAATCATTAATACCAATTTTTATTTAATGATTAATTGATAAAAACAATCTCATATGCATTTACAATTTTTTTTTTGTCATAAAAAAAGTAGATTGACGACAATCTTGTAACGATATCTGATTATAAATCTTGTATCGCACTAGCTTGTAAATTCTCGCCCCTTAAACGACAAAGTGATAACCCTGAGCAGATTAAAGGGTTTACATGCTGTTAATATAAGTTTACATTTCATAGTCTGCCTCGTTAATTAAATCGTGAGGGAGTCGATTTGCCCCGACATGGAGACAGGGCTCGTTTCATACACGGTGATCATCAACATCACTTTGTTAGTCTATTAGACCATGCAGGCATGAAAATGAGGCCCGCTTCAAACTCAGCGGTTGCAATATCACTGCGTTAGACTAGCTATCAGACCAGGCATGAAAGTGAGGCTAGCTTCAAAATTGTGCTCCGCTTATATCAAATCGAATGAGTGTTATTCCTGCCACGAAACTGAGGCTCGTTCATTGCTCGCTCATTTCGTGTTCATTTCGATTGCTCGAGGCTCCCCACTGCATGATGTATGTTATCAGCGGATAAGTTTCACGTTAGTTTCCGATTTGATTATGGAGAGTTAATTCTCCAATTTGTTTTCTTTCAGGCATGGACAAGGATGTTCATTAGTTTTGGAAATTAAGTCAGTTTCGAAAAATTTAAGATTTTTTCCCCAGGAAATGATCAAATGAGACATTTGGAATTTGCGTGAAAGTTTTACTTACATTTTTCATATTCCATCGCTTACAATTGTAAATTTAATTTCTAACTTTCTTAGACGGGTAATTGTCTAAATTGTTTAGTTACAGGATGTAATTATGCTGTGGACACTACTATTTATAAAGAAATCTTCAGAAACGATGTGTTATCTTAATTTCCTTAGTGCAGAATTTCTGCAATAATGTTATACTAAACCTCTATACATTTTACAAAAATATTCTATCTTATCTTCCTACGTATACTTTCAGCCAGTAAGTGTTGGTTGTGCATAAAATATTTCACAACACAAACTTCAAGCTGAGATTATGAACCTAGAATATTTTAACTCTTCATTTTTATGAGAGTGCTTCTGCAGAGAAAAATAACCTCAACTTGTTACCTTATAATAATAAATATGCTTCCCTGATACAGGACAAACCCTGCCATGCCTCTATTTGATGGTGGGTCACAACCAAATGAACAAATTAAATTTTCTATGTAATGAAACTGATAATCTGAAAATTAATCTGAAAATTTCAGCTTCCTATGTTTCACTTATTTCAAGGATTCTGATTGGTCGAGAGTGCTCAAAAACATGCAACCATTTCTCGATGAAGACGGATATAATGTGCACTATACCTCATGCCTTCATAACTTATGACATCAACATCCATTTGAACAAACTGTCCGTTCAGTTGGTTAATTATTATAACTGAGCATAACGTTTTGATGCAAAATTAGAAATAAATATGCCATGTAATCTTAATACTAACGTTGTCTTGATAACTGGAATATACATTCCTTTTTTTATTGAGACAATTCAAGTCAGGGGGAACACTTCATTTTAATAAGTAAAATAGAGCCATGGGCTCTGTAGCTCATCAGAACTTCCATGATTTATTATCTAAGGATGAATATCTAAGTTACCTCAAGTAATACATTGTTAACAAGCAAAAAAAGGTTTTCAAGGTTGTGACCCCTGTGACCCTATTTGGGTCAACAAATCTACAATTGAGAATTCCTATTGGCCAATGAGTATTCACACAACATTTCAGCTTTCTAGGCCTTTTGGTAATGGAGAAGACGATGAAAATAGCCTGTTAAAGTTGTAACCCCTGTGAACCCCTTTGGGGCCACTGGATCACCAAATTAACAATTTAAAATCCCCATTAGCAAAGGAGTTCGTACACAAAATTTCAGCTATTTAGACCAAGTGGTACGGAGAAGAAGATGAAAAAACAAAAAGTTTACAGACGGACAGATGGACGCCAGACACCATGCCATGTTATAACTAGATGTTGGATACTGCCAATAGAGAATTTTGTCCTTTAACATGCAGGTCAGAGTTCCATGATAATCTATCTTTAGCAAATTTCATATCCAGGATTATTTCCTTTGTTTATGAGTTGACTTCTGTAAATTGGCAATTCAGAATACTTTTGAAGCGATTAATTTAGACGCTTGAGTGGTAAATAATGCTTCAACAAATGCATGGTGTTCACAACCTGCCTTAAACTCGTCAAATTGTCCAGACACAATCTCATTACATGCCTGCAAACATTTATCGGCTTTACACGGAACGGTGATCACAATCTGCGAGAATGTCAACCTGGCTGCAAGCGGACAATGTAATAAAAGCTTGCCGATTAGTTATTTCTAATCCTAATCAGTGTGAATCATCTCTGTACATTTCTTTGATGTTATGATGCACTTTGGGAAAAGCTACTGGTCAGAGAGAGAAGTTGAATTGGAATTGTTGGGGGGAGGTGTTAGAGGTGGGGTGGTTGGGGGAGGTGTCGGAGATGGGACATTTTTGGGGAGGTGTCGGAGGTTGGATGGTTGGGGGAGGTGTCTGGTGGAATGGTTGAGGGAAGTGTTGGAGGTGGGATGGTTGGGGGGAGGTGTCGAGTTGGGATGGTTGGGGAGGTGTCAGAGAAGGGATGGTTGGGGGAGGTGTCGGAGGTGGGATGGTTGGGGGAGGTGTCAGAGAAGGGATGGTTGGGGGAGGTGTCAAAGGTGGGATGGTTGGGTAGGTGTTGGAGGTGGGATGGTTGGGGGAGGTGTCAGAGGTGGGATGTTTGGGGGAGTTGTCAGAGGTGGGATGGTTGGGGGAGGTGTAGGAGATGGGATGGTTGGGGAGGTGTCGGAGGTGTGATGGTTGGGGGAGGTGTCGGAGGTGTGATGGTTGGGGGAGGTGTCAAAGGTGGGATGGTTGGGGGAGGTGTCGGAGGTGTGATGGTTGGGGGAGGTGTCAAAGGTGGGATGGTTGGGGGAGGTGTCGGAGGTGTGATGGTTGGGGGAGGTGTTAAAGGTGGGATGGTTGGGGGAGGTGTCGGAGGTGTGATGGTTGGGGGAGGTGTCAAAGGTGGGATGGTTGGGGGAGGTGTCGGAGGTGTGATGGTTGGGGGAGGTGTCGGAGGTGGGAGGGTTTGGGGAGGTGTCGGAGGTGTGATGGTTGGGGGAGGTGTCAAAGGTGGGATGGGGATGGCTTGGGGAGGTGTCAGAGGTGAAATGCGTGAAATGCGGGAGATGTCGGAGATGGGGTGTGTGTGATTTATTATTTGTCAGGTCATAAGGAATATACATATTTTTTGTTGATTTAGATTTCCAAACTAGGACATGGATGGCAGAAAACATATTATTGATCAAATTTATGTAACAGCTAGGTCACTGGTGGCTGTCAAGAGTTGGGAGGGCCATTGTCAATGTCAGCTTTAAATTGGAAAGTACAAGAAAGAATTTGGAGAAACTTTTAGAATGCTTTTTTTTAAAGAAAAGTGGGATGATGGAAATGGGAGGTGGGTAGAGGGCAGTAGATGTGTCCTATCGCCGCCATTTCAAAATTACAAACATTACCCTTGGCTATATGTTTCAAATGGATTGTGTGTGGGGGGGGGGGGGGGGGGAATGCAGAAACTTTTCAAAATAATTTGTATTTGTGCACCCCCCTCCTCCTACAATTCCTGAATCTGTCTGTACTGGACGTGTGAAAATGAAGGCGCCTGAAGACATGTGGTGTGTGATACGAGTGATATGCAATCCTGCAGTGGGAAACATAGACCAGCTGTCACCTCCGGCCAGTTGTTATATGTAACGGCGGCCGTTGGTCAGCCAAATGAATGCAAATTACTGCTGGAGGTTTCAGATTACACCAGATTATATCCATCAGATGCTTCTCATGCCCTGGGTTTTGTGTTCCCATGAGGCTCTTCAACACTGTCCATCTAGAGTTACCTGCCCCTGGTGGCAACATGTAGCTTTGAGCAGTGATAACATCATGTTTTTGAAATATGTTCAAATAATTTGGATGAAGATGATATAATTTGGTATATAACTCGGCACTAAAGTTTCTTCAATTGTATTGCAATGGTTTGGATTGTTGTATGGCAGAAGCATGGAAGTCGACTACGGCTTAGCTTTGCAGTGAAACCGTGAAGTATTGGTTGGAACTACTGGTCCAGGGTACATTACTTAATTTCAAATATAGTCTTAGTAACACAACATTGAGAAACTAGCATTGACACTTTTTGCTAGCTGAATGAATTGTTAACATGTAAATAGTTAAAGCACTTATAGGGCTACATGAATAATTCTGAATTGAGCAAGAACAGTTTACTTCATTAATACATACTACTACAACATCAATAAATTAATCAATAAGTAATAGAAACAATCTGACAAATCTGTTACTTCAGCAATGAAGCGGGCCACCATTCATGCGGTGAGCCACGCCCACTGTTGCTGAACTTCACTTATATCAGTTGAATAAGAGATGACGCTTGCCCATTGTTGCTGAACTTCACTTATATCAGTTGAATAAGAGATGACGCTTGCCACCAAGAAAGTAGGGCAGATTTGTCTGGTTCAGGGATGATGACACAAGTAAGATGACAAAATATATCCTTCACAAGCACTGACCATAAGAAGGTACTAAAATGTCTGGAACTTTAGGCTTTAGGCTGAAAACAATCTTACACAGTAAATATTTTATAATTTTCTTAATGTTACAATGTAAACAAAATATATCAAACATGTCTTTGATATGCCAGATTTTCTTCGGATTAATCTCCTTGACCCTGAAAGGATCCATAAAAAAACTTCTTTGATCTTGAGATCGGACAGACGACCCAGACTGTCCTAACAAGCAGGCAGCAAGCAAAAGTTAATGTTTCTCAGGCACATATTTTCAAATGCAATTTAGGCAGGAGGATTTTTATTTTACTTTCTGTTGAAGAAAATAATGAAGAGGGAGGGACAAAATATTATTTTTTTCAGCAGATACAGTTTGAACGTGCTGGCAATTTACAAAAGACGAGATGTCTGTCTTGAATCATCGCTGGTTTTAACCCTTTAACCATTACACGCCTAAAATTAGGCATGTAAATCCATTAGAGCTTAGGTTTATTAGTGGTGAACATTATCAAATAGTGTTTGAAATTGATTTAACTAGATTAATTTACATAAGTTGCTTCAGTAAAACTTTGTGTCTGTGTAAAGGTATGTCACTTGTTCCAAAAACGCTACTTTATGAATATGAAAATAAAATTTATGTATTACCGGGTAAGATAAAATATCATTTTTTTATATCTTATGTTAGCTCTGCGTTGATGAAACAAAATTCCTGAAAAGCCAATAAAGTATTATTATCATATAGAATTTTTGGCAAAATAATAGCAAACTTCTAATATAGGTTTCTATCCCCTCCTCTCATTATAAACCAGTTTCCATCCTCAACAGTCTGCACATCCAGTTAACACGCAGACAGGTGGAGAGCACAACGCAGCCAGAGCTATCATCCAACAGTGTCACTACACTCATGAGGGAAATCTCCAGGGAGAACGGGACATCATCTTTACATTGTTGCAGCTTAGCGTATACAGATAACGCTTCCTTTAATACCCTTTGTCCTCTTTCCTTTAACGATCACCACTTTCCACAGCCTCATAAAACCCCTGTCCGTAATTACCAGGTTTTCATAACTGGGTGATAAGACTCTGTATCCCACGCTTCAAACGAGCAACGATCTTATTCTAATTTCATGAGCCACAAAATCACATCTTCACAGCAACAAAATACCAACATAGTTCTTCAATAAAGTATGGAATCATACTAAAGTCTACTGCTCCTTCTTAGGTGTTATAATCATATCATACCGAGACTCCTTTATAGACTCTTAATAAACCATGGAATCTTATCCAATAATGTCGTTCCTTATAAACGGCGCCATTGGCCTCTTAACTGCAAGAACAAGTTCTCTCTCATAAACTGGTATTAGAGTTGATAAACTGCTGAAGTTATGTCCCACCGTAAACTTCAGTGTTATATACAGGATGTTATTATATGCTAAGCGATGTGAGACTGAGTTTTCTCAGTTTGAGAAAATGTGTTCTCTTCACTGCAGTTTGATATCACTTTCTCAACACAGTGAAATATCACAGAGGGAATGACATCATGTGTACAATGGTATGATGTGACATTTACAATAAACGCGACATCATCTCTGTTGCTAAGTGACAATTGAAGCAGTTTTGGACGTAAAACACCATTTTTCCGACAACAGAAGCATATAATAAACAGAATATTTTGTGTTCTCACTCATCTCTTGACGAGGTTGAGCCAATATTTGCGTGGATGACTGCCTCGCAGGGACACAACACAGTATGAGACCCAGGTCACCACCGGGATTCGAACCCGGGCCTTTGGGATGAGAGGCCAGCAGGCCAAGCACTACACCACTGTGCTCCACTTATTGCTGACGTAACTGCTCGCCATCGCCACGTTTAGAACGCACTTTTATAGACGAAGCATGATGTCATAGTCACCATGACAAAATAATATTTGTCCTAGGTCATCATATAAATAATACGCCCCGATATGATTACGTTCGTGGCTTATAAATTTTATAAATAAGAACTACTGTATTTCCTCTAATAGACACAGCATTCATTTTTTCAGACCTCTATTCGAGACACGTCGTCTATTCGAGACCCAGCGTCTATTCGAGACCCGACATCTATTCGTCTATTCATCTTTTAGCATATGAATAACCAGAGTAACAAACATATAGATACGGAGTTATGACAAACTCTCTTGAATATGAATTTGTTTTGGTGAATATTTCTTATCGAACGGGAACAATGTTTTCGTTAAAATGCATTCGTAAACATATATACATTGCATTTTTTTTAAACTTTGCTCATCTTATCACCCTGAATCTAATCGAGGCCCAGCGGTCTATTTATTTCAAACGGTAATACCCTAGCATCTTTTTGAGACCTGAGGTCTATTAGAGGAAATACGGTATACTCATCAAGGCATTGCTCACAATTAAGGTTTACGCTTTTGACACGCATATTGGTGAAAAACTTTATTAAGTTATAATGATGTATTGTTAACATATATCTTATATTATGACTATGTATTAGTATAATTATAAATACAGGAATATACTCTCAAGTCTTTAAAGGGCATTTAGAAGTAGCAAAAGAACAGGAATATTTTCTGGATAACAACTTCTTTTATGTGAAAATAAACTACGTTTCAGAGTATATACTCACTCCTTCATCAGGTGGAAGGTAAGGAAATAACCAAATATGATATATTTAAATCACAAAGAAAACAATTGCGAGGAAACTCAATCAGGGAGATTATAAATACATGAGAATGGTACACAATTGGGAGGTAATGCATAAGAATGATCATTCATTCATCACCCTTCCCACAGAGGTTACTCCCCTCAGATTTCCGATCCTAACCTCTGTTCTACATGGCCTGAATCCGAGTGCAGAAATAGAGTATCCTGAATAGTTGCGAGTGAATTTAGTTGTGCAATCAGTGACGCCGTTGTAAAAGTGACATTTCACGTCATAATAATAATATAAACACAAGATAAACATTTTCTCGTTTAATGTGTATTCCTCGAAGTACGTTTTTTGATTTTTTGAAAACAACTGATCATAAACATGCTGATTAATGAAGAAGACCAAATCAGAGACAAATACCAAAAACAGTTTATTAGTGTTATTTACATCAAACGTATTAGAAGGACATATGCGAATTAGCCAGCCCTTTTAGAGTCAAATGCTAAGATCTTTGAAGTCACTCGGTTGACATAGCCACTGAAAGATAAGTTTTCATTGGTTAAGAAGCAGGGATACAGTTTGAGGTTCCTCTTTTCCTCATTAGGGGATTTTGCTAGAGCGTTTAAAATTCAAAATATTGTTCAAATTATTAATTGCATAAGAAATCCTAAATGAAACTTCACACCCCTGCCCGCCCGTCCCTCTCCCCCACCCCTCCCAAGTTTGCGTGTAAAGTTTACGAACACCTCTCTATGATATGTGAACCACCAGCCTCCAACCAACCCAAATCCCCTTGAGTCCAACTTCCCCTCAATTTAAAGGTGCATCCAAATTGTTTCATAATATTTTATTTGGGTTTAGTACGTGCCGTATGTTGATTTCAGTTCAAATAATTTCACTTAACTTCCCCAGTCGCCAAATATATCCTAAGTACTAGTTTGCAATGAAAATAAAGCAACATCATTATACATGTGCAGAAATCGAAACCAGATGTTGCATTTACATGCACAGTAGTTATATTACCTATTTTTATTATTTGATTGCAGGTGAAATACCGGGATCTATCAATGAAAATAAACCGTGTTATCAGTCACTAGTGAAAATAACAATGGAACGTGTTATCAGTCACTAGTGACTGATATAACAATGACCTGACGTCATAAAACAATGCTCCGACGTCATGACATGTTCATGACGTCACATTGTTGCTTAGGCGACAGGCTCATTGTGGAGCCGACTTAACGTAAATGCAAGTCTATTTCGTTGAATATGCAAAGATTTGCGCCACTCGTGAAAATATAACCTTTCTACCTCACTCGATGAGATAAAAATGGTATTAGTCAAGAAAAGACAAATATCCTCTAAATATTAAAATCATCAACTCAAATATGTCTTTTTGTCTGTTGTAAATAATTGACAATATATCAATTGTGATACATTTTCAGATTTTTTATCTGAAGTAACTACTTTTACCTCTACATCATCATCATACAGAGTCGACTGCCCTTAAAATTAAAATTTTCAGCAACAGTTAGAACTTCTTGATAAAATAACAGCATATATAATGTTTGGCATATGTGACCCAACAACACAATGGATGCCCCTTTAGCAGATAGACTCTTTACATTTCATTTGGTACCTGCTTGTCCAACCGTACTCAACTGATAGCAGAATGTTATATATAGCTACAATGTTTTAAAAATAGAGCCATGGGCTCTGTAGCTCATCAGGGTTTATATTGTTTGATGATGAAGACAGAAACATATTGTCTCAATATAATGCATAATCCCTAGCCCTGACAAATCTTCGTCTTGAAAGTGAGAGAGAGCACTCAGCAAGGTCAACACACAGGAGATTATGCAATATGCTGACCCCTTGGCTCTGGTTACAAGCCGGCTGTGCTTTTACAGCCAAATTATGTAATAGCCTTTGCCTTGCACAAAACACTGGCATCACTGATCTAACTGTATAAGGCTTAGAGAGAACAGGCAATGTGATGAATCTCATGGTACATAGTACAATTTAGAATCACCTTGGCTAAATAATCTTTGCACAATTTTATTGGTTCTTAGCCTTTTCATCCAAACATCTAAACATTCTGAACGCAATATTCCTTCTAGTTTGTTCTGGAGAAGAAGATAAAAATAGATTTTTATGTTTTGTTTATTAGGGAAAATTTGATTGAAGTGCCATAAAATATCAGTTCAAAATTCAATTTCAAAGTTTGTTTAGGCTGTGGCCCATATTTGGGGTCACAGGATCACCAAATTTACAAGTTAGAATCCCCATTGGCTAAAGAGTTTGCACACAATATTACAGCCTTCTAGGTCTTTTTGTTTCGGAGAAACTGATGAAAACAGGATTTTAGGTAATGACCTGTGAGGCCCTTATTTGGGACCACAGGGTCACCAAATCTACAATTAAGAATCTCCATTGGTTAAAGACTCTTTACACAACATGACAGCCTCCTAGGTCTTTTCGTTCTGGAGAAGAAGCAGAAAATAGAATTTTAGGTCATGGCCTGTGAGGCCCTTATTTGGGGTCACAGGGTCACCAAATCTACAATTTAGAATCTCCATTGGCTAAAGAGTCTGTACACAACATTTCAGTCTTCTAGGTCTTTTCGTTCTGGAGAAGAAGATGAAAATAGGTTTTTAGGTTATGGCCTGTGAGGCCCTTATTTGGGGTCACTGGATCACTAAATCTACAATTTAGAATCCCCATTGCCCAAGGAGTCTGTATACAAAATTTCAGCTACCTAGACCAAGTGGTTCTGGAGAAGAAGTCGAAAAAGAGAAAAGTTTACGGACGGACGGACGGATGGACGGACGCCATCCCATGCCATAAGCCCATCGGGCCTTTCAGGCCTGATGAGCTAAAAATGAACTACAGTCATATTAAAGGGGCAGTAGCACGTTTTTTGCAAATTTTATAAATTTTTTCAAGTTTCCCATTCATAATGATAGTTTATGTCATTTAAACTAACTTTAGAGGGTAAAACATCTTATTACACCAACCAATTATCTGTAGTGGTAAAAACTATGTTGCGTATAAAGCAAAAATTGCATGGCGGCCATTTTATTGTGAATACAATTTATTATTTAGTATTACAAAAACGATTTCCATGGCTTTATGGAACCATGTACACTCATTTTTAACTTGATTTTACGAAAAGAGAAGGGTGTTTTTCTATTAGTAACATTATTTTTCAAATACATTTCATCAAGTTATTTGAGCGAAAAAACGTGCTACTGCCCCTTTAAAAGAAAAGTTCAAAGTCACCCCTCATTTCAACTAATACACTCTTAAAATTATTTCAGTTGATATAGTGTACAACAGGGACTCTTATTAAACTGACAACAAAATGTTTTAAAAGATTTTAAAAACAATTTTCAATAGTCACATTAAAAGAAGCGGTCAAACTACGTCCCCCACATTATTTTAACCAACGTGTAACTAAATATACCAATGTTATTTCCTCCTCATTTAATACCACACCCCCAAGCCCGTGCAACGTCACAACCATCACTTGGACAACGATGCTCATCATTTGATGCACAGCCGAGTGTATAAAAGGCGAGATTGTCTTTGCTCAGCCTTAACTGAACGGGCTGCCAGGTTGTCGTGACGATACGAGGGAGGAATAGCTACCTCTAAGACTAGAGAGTGCACAAGGCAGGTAAGTCCTATTCAATTCAACTCTTCTCCATTCTACATGGATGTTTCATAGTTTGACCAAAAGTTTTCTTGACGAGACTAATTACTTTAATTAGATAATTACTTTATAAATTTTGGAATTGAGCTAGGGAACCTTACTTTATATGAACATTAAACTTGTTAATAATTGTAGAAAGTCTGTTTCAGTATTAGAAAGTGAACAGGCAGGGAAGGGTTTGATTTGTATGCTTTTTAAAACTTTTCATTGCATTTTGCATAGGAAATTTGTGTAGAGTTTAAATTAAAACTTGGTATCAATAGAATGAATCTTCAAGTATTAGAGAGTGAAAAGGTAGAATTGTGTTTGGTTTGTATGTTTTGTAAAATTTTAACTTGCTTTTTGCAAAGGAAATGTGTGTAGAAAGTTTACTTTAAAACTTGGCATCTATAGAAAGAGTTTTGAGAGAGTGAAGAGGAAGGCAAGGGTTTGATTTTATGCTTTTTTTTTTATTTCTACATAGCTTTTTGCATAGAAAACCTTTGAATTTTAATTATAAAACTATATATCTGTAGAAAGAATCCTCAAGAATCAGATAGTGAATTTAGCTTGGGAACTCAAAATTTGATTTTTATGCTTTCTAGGAAATTTGTGTAGAAATCTTTTATTAAAACTCAATATCTATAGAAAGAATCTTCAAGTATTAGAGAGTGAAAAGAAAGGGATGTGATTGATTTTTATGCTTTTGTAAATTCTGCATAGCTTTTTGCATAATAAACTTTTTAATTTTAAACTAAGTATTTGTAGAAAATCTCCTCCAGTTTAGAGAGTGAAAAGGCAGAGACTGATTTTATTTTTGTCTTTTTTAATCTTACATTGAATTTCAGAGGAAATTTGTGTAGACATTTAACTTAAAACTTATTCATAAGTAGAATGTTTCTGTGAACAATGGCGTTATTATTCATCATGCCAATCTTTTCTTTTTGACATAGCATTCATTAACAGCCTTGGAAACTTGCTTTATGAAAGGAATTAAATAATGTATTTTACAAGTCTTATGCATTCTGATATTTTCAATATGAAATTGTATTATGCAATCGGTAGTGGGTTTTTCTCTCATTTTCTCCTTGTTTTATCTTTCTCCCTTACGAAATTGCTATTTAAAGAAAGATAACTTTTATTTCTGCCCATTTTAACCTTTTAACAATGGCTTATTTACAAGTTTTCTGGGGTTAAACTGTTGACTATTTTTCAAGATGTAATTGTACAGGACCTGCCTATGGGAAGACAACCATATAGAGCAGTGTTAAATATTAAACCTCTAGATAATAATTTTCCTCAAATATTTGACGTACAGGGAACATGGTGAAAAGACAATATCTTTTTGTTATTTATTTCTGTAAATTTCTTTTGATCTATAATTGTGTTTCTCATTGTATTTTGCATACTTAAATGTAAATTGGATTTTGTGCATTATGTGAAATGAAAACATGCTATATTTTACCTAATTTTACAACATTTTAATGATAAAAGATATACACTGATAGAAAGTTCACATAGTAACACATAGCGTGTCATAAAACTAATAAACAATTTGCTGTTATGCCGTAGCAAACTTTTCCCCACTCGCAGCGCCGATGAATGACTTCAATTCTCATTTTTTATTTTTCAACAAATGTAGGCTTGTCTTTATTAAGTTGTGAAATATTAAATTCATCAAAATATCACCTTTATTAATATATTTTAATTTGACTGTGTTTTAATCATTTATTGGTGGCATATTTGTGTAAACTGGGATATCCTCTCGAATTTCATTTCCACAAAAAATACCCGATAGAACCCTCCTTTTAAATAAATTAACTCAGAGATGCATTATGCTTTATAAGAAGAGACAATTTTTAGAGAAAATATACAAATGAAATAGGTTTTCTTTTAGTATTTTTTTTACAAAGAGAACATAAGATAACCATTCGTTTAATAAAATTTCACAAAAGAATAATAGTTAGTTTTGTTTCTATGTTTTTCACATTTTAGTTCACATACTTAATTAATTAAATTGCTGTCGTGTCTAACATGCTTCTTTTACCTTTCCTTGAACATTATAAGCAGATAAAATAACAAGCCCCTTCTGGGGTTAATTATTTTGAAACAGATCTATTTCTGCCTCGTTTGCCCCTTGTCAGAGTAAAATTATGATTGATTATATATTCTTCTTTAAAAAATCCTCATTTCCTTTATCTAAAGTCTCATGTGTTTTAAGCAAAAACTTATTCTTTAAAGTTCCTCTTTATAAAAGTCTTTTCTCTCAGTGTGCACAATTCTCTATAATTAAACGAACTTTGTATAATTGCCTCGACAGAAGGCTTGAACTTGTTTGAAGCAATTAAGAATTAAGAACTGGAATTATCATGTTATCCTTTGAGGCAATTACATGGAACAGTTAATTCTCTCCGTGTATTTTAAGAGTACATTGTGACATGGTATTGAATATTGCATCGTCAGTTTGATGGAGGATGTACTGATCTTACATTTCTTCCCTTTCTCAAACTAAAAGAGGACAATTGTAAAGTTTGAACTTATTAAGAACTAATTAAGAACACTGGGCCCAGATCAGTTTCCCTACACAAGGTGTAACTCTTGTCAGTCTCTACAACTGGCTCATTAAAGCCTTGCAGTATTTCCCTCACTTTTCCCTGCTAAGACAGTGAAGCACCTGAAAAGCATAGTGGGCTCTGATTTGTTAGCACGGAAACCTTAGGGAAATGCAGTAAGTCTTAGTTATGCCAGTGATGGGAACTGGCAAGTGTTATGCCTTGCATTGGGAAGTTGGGCATAGATTGTCAAAGCTTTCTCGGTACTAAGACAGTAGTAAGTACCATACTTTAATGAATGGCTTAAGACCAGGGTTGCAGATTCAAATTTTTGCCAGTTCGTTATTCTCGTAGTTTCATGAAAACAGTGTTTGAATACATAACACCTCAAGAAATAATATTACCAATTTCATTGCCAATTATTTTGTTTTTGATGTGTTTATTTATTTTGAACTTGTAAAATAGCTTTACCATATATCTATAATGAAATTTAAAAAAAAAAAAAAAAAAAATGTAAAATGTGTCAGTGTGTCCAGTTAAAAAATGACACTGAGAATATCAATTAAATATATAACGGTAAGTGTTGTTTCTGCAGACAATTATTATTTACTGAAGATAATGATGTGAAGAATATTTGTTCAGTTGTTGACTTGATCAACGTGTTTTCAATTTCCTAAACAATCAGTATCTATGACCGACACAAGAAGAGCAGTTTGCCTTTATTTAATGCTTTGTAAGGCGTGCTTTTTCAGTTTTCCTTTGATTTTCAATTTGGACAAACTGGATTCACAATCAGACATGTCCGGCAAATAGACTGATTTCTGCATCCCTGCTTAAGACAATCTTAGTGTTAAAGGTGCATCCATTGTGTTTCATAAAATTTTATTTGGCTTTAATGCGTTCCAACACACCATATGTGCTGTTTACAATACAAACAAATTCACTCAGCTTGCATATTCATCCCAAATTACCAAATATATCATAATAACTTGTTTCCAATTAAAATCGAGTAACATCATTTTGTATGTGCGGAAACCGAAAGTGCACATCCTATTTACACGCACAGTAGTTATATGACCTATTGAACATTATCAACTCACGTTTTTTATTTTGTCTGGTTTAAATAAGATTCCAAAATTATGTTTGACTCATTGGCGCGCGCCACACGCGGTGCATTGTCCGGTTTTCGATCAGAAATTGATACTTTTAACTTCATATCGTCATAATGCTAAGTCGAGTATCATCAAAATGGTAGTTTTAGGTAACAGTTGGTACTTCTCGTTATTTATAACGTTTGGCACAGTTGACCCCCAACAACACAATGGATGTACCTTTAAGAGAGCTTTGACAATCCAGGCTCTGATAAAAAGACAAAGGCAGCAGTGACTTAAACAATGGAGAATTGAACAGAATCAATATTTTCAATTATTGTTTTATAAACATAAACATTTTGCATTATAAATTTATATTTTGATGTGATAAACTACCAAATGGATTGTGAAAATCAATTATTCCAACTCCCCCTCCCCCAAAAAAGAATAAAATTTCACCAAATTTACTCTAAAACTAATATTTTGTCACAATATTTGTTGAATGACTTTCCAAAATCTGTTTTGTTCATGGACAAATTTAGCCTCATCTACAGACAGATTTAATTGTGCAATTGAGCCATGGAAGAATATTCTAAACCAGTGCTAAGATGCCTCTCAAGAACTCCAATATTAACAGGACAAAGAAATATTCACATTTAAAGCAATAAATGTTTTTCACATAATTATTAACAACATTGAGATTCCTCAAATCACTATTTTTTCTTCTCTAATTTCAAAACTTATTTAAAGGATTTTTTCAAAAGTCGTAATTTCAAATTTGAATCTTGGGGCAAAATAAATTTAAAAAGAAAAGTCTTTTCAAATTCTATTATCTAGTGAAAAAGATTTGAACTGTTACAATCAAAGTTGGCCTACCTATAAAAGAAATATATATTTAAAAAAATTCTATACAAAAAAAACCCCCACTTTCGTCAAGAGTAATTTTTTATATATCCACAACACAGTTCAATCACCTGTTTAATATTCATAGTTTATGTAATAGTTATACAGTGTATGTTATACTAATATAGTGTATATATGCTACTCTGTGTGTATAATACTTGGAATATGTAATATATGAATTTATATCATAAAAAACTATAAAATACTTAGTGTATATTAAATACTTGCAGTGTATAAGACTTACAGTGATGCAGTGCTTGTAGAATATTATACTTATGGTGTTTGTGTGTGAGTGTATTATATATATATATATATAATACACGTTTTTTAGTATATGCTCATTCCATCTTCAGGTGGAATTACACGCAGTGTATTTTCACATTAAAGAAGTTGTTATCCAGAAAAGTGAACGAAAGTGAGATATTTCACTGCAGTAAACATTTTGCTATTTGACAGACAGGACAATATCACGATTTCTTCATTTGATTTGACAATGTCACCTTTGAGCTAATTTAATTTCAGCGCTCAAAAACAGACAAATAAACTTCTAATAAACTTCTAACAAGCTATCAGCTATTCAAGAATTCTTCAGAAGTAGTTCTATTCAAAAGATAGACGGCTAATTAAGACCAGAAATTTCATATTTTAATATCTATAAGGATCCTTATTGTAAAACTAAAACCATTTCAACTCACATCTTGATTTCAATAAATAAATATTAATTCATTCATTGCATAAATTCCTATTCCCTCGGGAGGCTAAGTCAGACAATCAAAGACAACCTGGCTGTTATAATGAGTATGAAGCTAATTATTTCACATAATGATTTCAGAATTTCTTTATACACCTTTACATTCAATATTCATGACATCAGAGTCAATCTCAATAATAAGATTTTGTTTAAACATTAGATCTATTGAGAACAATAACAACTGTTATTTCACTCAATGTTTTGAAGTTTATATATAGAGCTTTAATTAAATAAACATTATATGAAATGATTTTGAGATTATAAAAGAATTTGTTTTATACCTCATATCTCAAGCTTTAAGCTTTATGGATCTTACTTACTATGTAAGTACTTATTCCGATTGCAGAATTTATCACCATTCATATTTGGACACCAATTATAACGAACTGTAGGAAACGGAATCATATATGGAATGGTTTAACTAAATATCATTCAAACATATACACAAATATTTTACCATCTAAGCACACATATGCTAAAATATAGCAAGATATAACCTTAAATCTATGAAGGACATTTAAAGTGGAATACATAAAAAACAAGACTTTCTACGTCTTTGAAGGGCATTTAGAAGTGGTATGCATAAGAACAGGAAGATTTACTGGATAACAACTTCTTTAAGATTTTCTAGATAACAACTTCTTTATTGTGAAGATACACCAGATGGGATACAGTTATACAGAAAGGGGATGTTTTTCAGTTCAAACTCAAGTTGCAGATAATTATTCGATAAGGGCTATTTTCTAGCCCGTGGATAACTGAAATGACAATTAATTTATGATAACATATAAGGCAATGATAAGGATAACAACTTGTTTATTTTGTGCACAACATTTCTGGACTGTTCCTTGCACCTTCAAGGAACAATACAGTTTTCCTTTTAAAATTTTAAACTCAAAAGCTAAAGCATACAGCACATATTGTATAAGCGATATACAGGACCATTTCAAGAGATGATAGTCAGTTTTCCAAAGGCATGCAGATGATTTTAAAATTAAAACTCAAAACCGAAATCATATGCCAAGTAAAAATATTATATGAGTATCAGAAAGATTGAGAGATGATGGTCAGTGTTCCAAAGACATGTGGATGATTTTAAAATTAAAACTCAAAACCGAAATCATATGCCAAGTAAAAATATTATATGAGTATCAGAAAGATTGAGAGATGATAGTCACTTTTCCAAAGACATGTGGATGATTTTAAAATTAAAACTCAAAACCGAAATCATATGCCAAATAATAATATTATTTGAGTATCAGAAAGATTGAGAGATGATAGTCAGTGTTCCAAAGACATGTGGATGAGTGATGGTGCAGACTGGCAGCGTGACCAGATTCATGGCAGACAACCCGAGACCCACCGGGGGCTCATTGGACTAGCAGGAGGTGTCCTCAACAATAAATAACTCAAACACGAGAAGGCCAGATAGAAATCTGCAATTTTTCCTTAAACAATGGACACAAAAATATAACGGTGAGACAATGTACAGTTTCTGACAAATCTGACAGTCGATTATGATGATAGTTCAACTGTTGGCGTCAACAGTAAATAACTTTCCATTGAGATATTAAATTTATTTATTATATATATAATATAGAAGAAAAAAGTCTGGAAATGAATTAAATCCTGACCAGTTTTACACTGTGTAGTGATCAACATGGGGGATTCATGACGTTTCCATGTAATGACGTCACTGAATAAGGGGCGTATAACAATGCGACTCGCATATAAATGACATCATGGGCGTACACTCATCGCTTACATACTAAAACAGTTTAAACATGTAAATTGACAATGGTAGATTACATTAATGCTATTTAACTAAAAACAAATATCTAACATCTATTTAATGATGAGGAGTCAACCAACTCCAAAACGTGTAACAACATTTTTCGTGCATTTTTGCGGATAACTGCCTGGGTCTCCTCCTTTTAATTTTACCCAACTACTGTTGATTCCGTTTCAGTATCCTTCAGTGGATCCCCATGTCGCTATCTCTACACACCACAACAGGTCATCAAGCAACGCCATTTCAAAACATAATACCTATTTAACTGTGTAACAAGGTTACATTTGGGATAACACCACCGTCAATAGTACAAATTCTTGTACTTTTTTGGGCCGGATTCGAACCCACACCCTCAGAGTAAGGCAATTATCGCCACCACTGACCGTACCAACAGTTTACCATTTCGTCTTGTTTTAACTGTGGTTTGAACAATTTGATGAAATTATTTACAGGTACTTTAATTTTCTTTTTTCATCACTGTCCCACAGGACTTTGTAGAATAGGAACATTTGAAAATTTGAAGTTTCATTCCCTTATATCTAAAATCAGTAGTCTACTGATTAATTTGTTGTGTCGAAAGTTTGATGCCTTTACATCACATTCAGACAAACAAGAGACAGAATTAATCCACAAACTACAACAGACAATCTAAACGAGAGCTATAATGAACGATAAGTCAAAATGTTGTCTTTGTTGTGGGACACTAAGAGCTTTTTTAAACTTACCTTGATTGTGATGTATTGCAGGCAAATGTTAAATGTAACTCTCATTTAGCGTTCAGACACACACATATATATATAATTTTTATATTATATATATATTTGTATATAAATCTTTTGATTTTTCAGAAAAACATTGATTTAAATAATGATAAAATAATTTAAAATCATTTTTATCAGAAAGGTATAAGGTACAAGCAGCAGGTCCACACCGGTTGACAAAACAGGTATCTAGATGGCATCAGCAGGTCTCCCATCTAGTGTCAAAACACTCCCGTTGTTGCTGAACTATATTGTCGACACGAACAAATGCTACATCATTCCAATGCGTCAGTACCATTAATTATCTGGTTAATTATGGATCTCTGAACACAGTTAATTTCCGGCCAAAGAGTGTCAGGATACTTATTAATTAATCATTGTTAAATCTTAATGAGATAACGTGCCCCTTGTGATCATACAAGCTCAATCATTTTACTATCAGCTAGTCGGAAATATGAGATCTGTATTGACGAGCACCTGGTCTATATATCTGTAGAAAGGTCCTATCTCATTAACAAGTGGGGTGAAGTGAGGTTAATTGCTTATTCCCATGCTTTCAGGATTATCACTGCTGCTAGTATCAGGGAGAAAGCCTGCAACATCATTGTGGCTATGCATTGTAGTGAAACCTGTAAACATAGGCTGGAAGTAGCAACTTTGAGTGGTACTGCACTGTAATTCTGAGTAAAATTTCACCCAAATTGATTGAAGAACAGTTCTGCAGGAAGATTAAGTTGTCAAGTTAGAGCAAGTCAGCTTCTAATGACTTCATAAGAAAGAGAAAGCAGATAATAATGTTAGTCACCCATTGACTGGCAACTCCTTAGATGATAATGTCATCTGTTGTTGAAAGATTTTGGATGAACACCCCGCCATGTCCACATTTGAGGGGAGATTAAGATTAAACTATAGTCTCCATGTACCAAAGATGATATTCTGAAAATTTCGGCTTCCTAATAATGCCAATTGGTTTCAGAGAAGTACTTGTCATGCCAAAATATGAGGGGGGGCTGGGGGTCAAAACCAAATGTGCAAACTTTGATCCCCTAGGTGTAAGAAACCTTAGAACCTAACAGATCTTGAGTTTTGGAGATTATGTTAAAGTTTGCAGAAAACATCCCATGGATTCCCGGGCTCACATCAGATGCTGACCCATGCCACAAGCCCATCTGGCCATTCAGGCCTAATGAGCTAAAATATATTTTCTTTTTTTATTTTATACTTAATTACTAACACATATGATTAAATTGGCAACATTTCAAATTAAATTTGAGTGCACAAATGTGACAATTACTTTAACCCAGAATAATCAGATAATAAATATTGGATTGTTCCCTTTGTGAATAAAAAGGCTGCTCAGAATGATTCGGCACTAATTACACCTCCTAAAATAAATCATCTCGTATTTCCCCTGGATATCCAAAAATAATTTTGGTCCTGAAAGGAGAAAGGAAAGGGTCCAGACATCATAATGGAATGCTGGGAATATCTGACCAGTTCATTTTTTTCATTTTGCTTTCAAAAAGGATTAAATAAAACAAAATTCAACTTTTAAAGAAATCAACCCTAAAATATACAGGAAATCAAAATTGGAATAATTCATTTATTCAATAAGTGTGGGAAGTTCATTTTCTTCTTCAGGTTTTGTGCTAAATGCCAAGTGGTGTTTATTTGCTAGGTTAAACTACTAATAAGCATTTTTCAAAACTGACATTTGAATATTTGCTGTTGTATCTTAGAAAACTGGTGAATGAAGTTCTGATATAGGTGTTCATGCAAGACAGGATCTGGGGGAAGTTTGTCCACTTATTTTTCCCTGTGCCCTTAAAAGGTTTTAGAAAGTACCAATGCAAAGAGTTCCATTTGTAAGAATTGGCCAAAATGATCACCCAGGAGTATCGCTGATTCTATTTTTAAATTTAAAAAACAAAATCCAAATTATGTGACAAATGAAATGACAAATTAAATTTTAACTTTGTATTTTTTTTTATCAGTGAACTATATAAAGAATTGCTTTTGGGATATCATTTATAAATTCTAATGAACAACAGAAAAAATAGAGCCATTGGTTCTGTAGCTCATCAGGCTTTCAATAATTCTAAAATATTATTAATTACTTACATGAAAAATGATAAAAGTTACAAAAAGATGATTTTACAAAATAATTATTACTTACAAATTTGTTTCTCTCAACTTCTCTTTCTAAACACGTTAGAACTCAAATATTTGGGATTACCTCCCTTAGTCTCTATACAGACTGAAGTGAAGAGCACATAAAATCTCAATAGCTTTTATTTAGTTTGTGACCTTGTGATCCATATTTGAGGTCACAGGGTCACCAAAGCTACAAATTAGAATCCATTTTTGCCAAGAAGTCTGTACACAACATTAAGTTTTCTAGAGCTTTTGGTACTAGAGAAGAAGGTGAATATAGGTATATAGGCATTTTAGGTTGTGACCCCTGTAACCCATATTTGGGGTAACTGGCTCACCAAATCTACAATTTACAATCCTCATTGGCCAAGGGGTTTGCACACAACTATTCAGCTCTTTTGACCAAGTGGTTCTTGAGAAGAAGACGAAAAAGCAAACAATTTACGGACGGATGGACGGACAGACGCCAGACACCATGCCATGCCATAAGCTCATCGGGCGTTTCAGGCCTGATTAGCTTAACATTACTGCTAGGACAGAATGGGCATTACAATATGTTACATTGCCACGTACTGTAAAGGAAAATAGTAATACATCAGGTATTACATTATTCATCGTCTCTAGCTCAGGAAGAAAATGGTGCGATGTATACAGCGACAATCCCCCCTTATTGTATGGATATTTAAGAGTCTTTATTATATTTTCTGTGGTGAAATACGGCATTTATGAGTTAAAATAAAATATGTATTTTCACTGAATGAAATAACATGTTATTCTACTCAGTGAAATAACACTTTTAACCGTATGACGCCATCGTAACAATAGATGAGATCATAGGATGATCATGGAAAGTAAGGTGATCTCAGAGGCTCCATTCATAAAATGAACGTCATTTACCACCTATGCATGATTTGTTAAATCTAATAAATAGAACATTTGACATTTTTCGTTGAATACCATGTATATCTCATCTCGTACACTAAACGAGATATACATGGTATTCAACGAGTCATGTCAAATATCCTGTCTATATGTAACAATTCTTTAATTGTTATTAATGATAAATCGTGAGGTGAACTCAGTAGCTCTGGAGAGGGATGAAGAATGATAATAATAATAACTAGAAATATGTGCATGTGATGCACTGTGATGTCCCCCGCTCCAACTTTCAATCCAACCTAGTCATATTACCCATAAAAAATTCAGAATAGCAAAAGTAGCAAAAGGCACCACTCTATCACTAGGTCTAAGCAAATACAAAGTTTGGTGAAAAAATATTGAACGGTTTTGGAGATAGGGGCCGGAAAAGGTCCCTACCCTCAATATGCACTAAGTTCAAATTGTTTCCATGGAAACAAGAAAAAATAAAAAATTCAGAATAACCAAAATAGCAAAAGGCACCACTCCACCACTAGGTCTAACCACATACGGTACCAAGTTTCGTGAAAAAATATTGAACAGTTTTTGAGATATGGCCCGGAAAAGAAAGCATTTCGGAATGACGGAATGACGGAATGACGGACAGAGGCGAAAACATTATGTCTCCCGAAAAAATTTTCGGGGGACATAATAATAGTCCACCTGTGAAGAGCATTTTCCACACATGAGTATACTCAAAGCCCTGGAGGATGAAAGTTCTTAACAGATGAACAGAGGAGTCTTTAGTGAAGTCTTAAAAGATGACAGGGTCCCAACTCTCCAAAATGGCTGCAGAAATGTTGTTCAAGAGATTGTGTATAAGACAACACATATGATAACATTTCATCATAAAGCAAACTGCTCTAATTGTCAGCCCATCAAGTCTCCCAGAGGTTGTGCGTGAAAGATTACCTACTTCATCACAGTATACCTATATATCTACAGTACGACCTATTTAGTACTTACATCACTGGCGACGAGACACAGACCACATGCTTTTTATCGTGGGAGTTCGGAAAATATCTTTCACATTGATTAGACAATAGAAAATAAAATTCTTTTTGTCAATGGTAATAGTACAGTTTGTATTGCAAGTGTTCTAGTTGATATTATGCTTAGAGTACATTGACTGATTATATCCCTGGATGTACTTAAGCCATCATATGTTAAAGAAGGACTCGTGGTGATACGTCACCAAGGCAGAGGTTCCCAGGACGCTTACTTTATTCACATAAGATGAGTGAGAGCAGACATTACCTCCATGCCCGGCTGGTACATATATAATATACTGCTATATAAACTTAAGGGGACAGACTTTGTTCAACTCCTAAGAATTCTGCATATGTATCCAATATATTTTGACTGTATATGTTTTATGTATATGTGTATGGCCTGTAGCCTTCATGATATATATACTCAAGCTGCCACATATAGTTTCACAAGGTACCCAATTTATTGTTCCGTTAACAGACACAATTTGCATAAGGTACGTGTCCTGCACAAAGTGACACCGAAAGTCCCTCACGACATATCTCTCTCTTGTCATCATTATACGCCTACACACAAAAAACAAACTATGAGAAACTAAAAAATAGATAACTAATAGAAAGAGTTATATACTGAATTTGGCTTCAAAGGCGCCGTAGCAAATTCTTTTGCATATAATTTTTTCTCAAATTTGCCATTTATTATTAAAGTTTATACAATATATTGTTATTTTAGAGAGTAAAACATTTGATTACACATTTTACATAGAATACGGTTATCCACATTGGTAAAAAATGATGAGATGTATAAAGCGACAACTTTTTGGAATTCTTCTGTTTGAGAGGTAGATTTGTTGGTTCCATGCGATTTTGAGAGTTCAGATAACAAGATGGTTAACCATTCTATCATAGTGCCATATTAAGAACTCTTACCCATTGTATGATAAATATATATAATAGAAATCTATTTTAATGGCGAGTGCTTTCAACTACACAGCCTCTTCAGGCGATACATATGTTTATATATATATATAACATTTCAAATGACAATACATTCAATCTTAATCAATGTATGTTAGTAAATTAATGAAGAATAAAGCAGAAATTGATTTTTTTCTGATTTTTGAACAATGTTTTTTCAAATTGTAGTCTACAGACATACAGATTATATATCAACATTTCAAATGACAAAACATTTAATCTAAATCATTATGTGTTAGAAAATTACCGATAAATAACATAGAAATTTTTAAACTTCTTGATCAATAATCATGATAAATGACAAAAGAATATCTAATTTTAAATAAGAGAAAAAGTGAAAACATTCTTGTCTCAAAGACAACATTTCAGTTAATGATAAGTTAAGGGAACATTGACAAATCGAGTCTAATCCCAAGGCAATGGATCTCATCTTTGTTAAAACCACCACAATATTAAATTTCTCAGATCAAAGCCTTTCGTCCTTAGTAACTTCGTTAGTGAAAATAATATTTGAACAGGTTTACCTAGTCATCAATCATTTCAATACTTAAGGATTCTTTTCCAAGATAAAAAATCTTTGAAATAATTAGATGATGAATTGCGACGCAAACGTTACGTCATATGAAAGGATTGTGGTTTCAAAGTTCAGGTTTTACATCTTGAATCCGGGGAAATACCATCCATGGCCTGGAAAAATTAGATTAGAATAAATGACTGTCTGTTGTGTTTGAATTATTTGAGACACATGTTGTAACTGGTAGTACAAAGATGATGAAAATTTAAAGGGGCAGTAGCATGCTTTTTAACTCAAATAGGTCGATGAAATGTATTTGAAAAATAATTTCACCAATCGTAAAACATCCTTCTCTCTTCGGAAAATCAAGTTAAACATCAGTAAAGCCATTGGGGATTGTTTGTGTCATTCGAAATAATAAAATGTGTTCACAATAACATGGCCGCCCTGCAATTTTTGTTTTATACGCAACACTGTTATTACTACTACGGATATTTGGTTTGTGTAATAAGATGTTTTATCCTCTAAAGTAAATTTAAATGGCACAAACTATCATTACAAATAGAAAATTTGAAAAAATAATTTGTGCAAAAAACGTGCTACTGCCCCTTTTAATGGAGGATCACACAAACTGTTTGAGGCATTCTAGAAAAGGAGAGGAAAAGGATTTTCTTGATGAGCAACTTCTTTATGTTAACTATACCTACATTGAGAGTTACATGCTTGAAAACAGTATGCAGATCATTCTGCATCAACAAGGCTCATCCAAATCCCCTGATCGTCTTATCAGCATCTGCCTTGTACTGCTACCAGTATCAAGAACCAGCCAATGAAATGACTTACGTTCAAGCAATATTGGAAGATCATGGATGAGTGAGTGAGTGAGTGAGTGAGTTATTATTTAACGCCGCTTCGGCAGTATCGCAGCCATTTGCGGCCAGAGATCATGGATGAGAAGACAAATGAGCGACCATGAATCACAACATTTCATTGGCGGACAAAATACATGACGTAAATAGCGATGAGTATATAGTCGGTAGTGTTACGAGGCAAATGCGGTTGAAATTTAAGGGACTTTTCAGCTACAAAGACCCTGGTGGAGCATGATGTTTAAAAATATTTTTTAAAAACATTACTAATGTATATATGATAAACAATAAATTGGGGCTGACAAAATTTCAGGCTTATTTGTTACACTACTGTCACTTGGTTCTATCTGCCAACCGGAAGATTCGATGAGAGTCAAGATTGTGCAAATGTGTCACATGGGACAAGTCTATAAGGAGAGAATCAGATAACATGAAGCAGCTCAGTGAGGTGACATTCACCGTCCCAATTAGTTAGGTAGGATGGGACCACTTCAAGGCTAATTATCTATATCTTTAAATCAACCATACTACCTGCTGGAGAAACCGATCAAGATCATCGGAATCTGCCATACTCATTACCAGCTAGTGCATCAATAAGACCACTCAGTGATAACTTTACAAATATGACCTACAAAGCCCAAAAACTTGCTTATAATTGTCATGAAGTGTATCAACTGACCACGAAACAAATTCATTTTATTTCTTACAATGTTTGTGCAAACATCATGTATAAATGTGAACTGTACATGTATTGTGGAGCTGCATTTACATAAGCCATCTAGGCCTGTTTGCCAATCCATTTCTTATTTTTGAATTAAATTTGTTGAAACCATGTGTCGTATAAAGCGCTAGCAGTATATGATGGGTCAAATTCACAAAGAGACATTCTGAAAGTGTGTTTGTTAATGGTATTGGGAGATGACATTCAACATGAAGTTAAATCCAATATTTAGAAAATATTCCTAGTTATCAAGATCCTTGAATCCATGGAACACGTTTATTATCATATATTCCTTAGGTATCTATAAGAACTAGTTGCGATCAAGGCAAGAAAGTAACACATTAATCTGACAGGAAAATATATACATCATCGTCACGGAGTTGATGAAATCTTCAAGGTCAAACTCAGATCAGCAAATTACAGCAACAACATCCACTTCTCTAAGCTTGTTATTGTAATAACTAAACTTTGATGTTTATGACAACCTTAGATGATTATGACGACCTTAGATGATTCTGATGACCTTATATGTTAATAACAACCCAAGAAGATGTTGGAAACCTTTGGCGATTATGTTTTTAAATGATTATATTGACCTAAGGGGTTTGATGACCTTAGATGATTATGACAACCGTAATTGATTAAGACGACCTTATATGATTATGACGACCTTAGATGTTTATGACAACCATAGATGATTATGACAACCTTGAATGATTATGACAACATTGAAAGATTATGACGACCTTAGATGTTTATGACAACCTTAGATGATTATGACAACTTTAGATGTTTATGACGACCTTAGAAGTAGTCCTAGATAAGATCTTGTTATTACTAAAACTACATTTTTAGTTTTAATGTAAGGTTTCATTGTCACAAAGAGTTTACAATTGGTATTTTCTAGAACCGACAGTTCTTGGGCCCACATTTAGCAAAGGAAATAGGGCAGTCAAACATGGAGAGACATGACATTATGCAACAACAGTTGTTTCAATCAATTAAGTTTTTAAAATGAAATATTGCCTTATAGTATTGGCTCGACAATGACTACTTTGATTAAAGTACCATACTCTGTTTATACTCAGCAAATTTGAAGAGAAATTTCGACATATTCTTTTGACAAATCAATGCATTTTATCAAATTTGTGAATAGAATTTCAAGTTCAACCATTTTTTCATCTTTAAGAGGATGATGTAAAATCAATTTAAATTACGATTAAAAATTGAAAATATTTTTTTGTTCTTCCTGGAAAATTCCAGTCTTAGTTCCTTGAATATTTTATTCTATTTTCTAACATGCCATTGGCTCTCGGTCAGCCTGTAAAATTATAATACAACAAAGTAAGCTTATTAGAACTACAAGGTTATGTATGAAGTTAAGAAGACTTCAAATTCAAAAATATTTATTTGAAAATTGCTTTTTCTGTGTAAACTTTGAGCTTAAATAGAATGTCTCATTCTCATTATTTTCTGATCATAATCGGTTAAAACATTGTTTTAATTAAAATTGTCATATCAAGAATTTAATTGACTTTAATTGACTGAGAAAAGGGGCTGACAAAAGGATTTCACTTTGTTTTGTCTACATTTTAAACAAATATATAAATGATGCCTGTGATCAACTTGTCCTGCAAGTCATATCATGCCAGTCTCAAACAATGCAAAATTTAAGCCTTGTTGCATTTTCTGTGCCAGTTTTCTGGTTGGACTACAAAGTTCTGGTGTAGCAAGCTGCTGTGCCAGTCCAGAAAAGCTGTAAAAATGCAGCAAGGTTCAAATTAGCCAGTGATATGCATGAGTTATGCCCTGCGGGTGAAGTTGGCCTATGATTTAACTTAATATTATTACCTACGAGGGCATTCATATCGGAGTTCATATTTGTCATATGATGCCCTAGGGCAACATATCATGGTGATGTGACGTCATAAACAATGCTATGGCGTCACGCTTTTCTATGATATTAGGTTCTAAATGTGGCGACGGCAAGTCGCCAGCCTGTGGTTGAAAGTGGATTTTAGCATATTTTCATTAATTCCACGAATGATTTCTTAAACAACAGCTGATTGGTTTCTAAAAATTTCAACATTGTTATTCCAGGAATGATGCAGTCCATATACCACCTCCTCATTGTTACCGTGGCAACGATATGCGTGGTTGCCGTGGCCGTGGCTGGGAAGGAAACCATGGAAACAGGAGGACAGGATAATCGGATGGGGGGAGCTCTTTCGTACCTCCTTTCGAAACGCTCCAGCGGCCTTTCCCTTCTTGCCCCTCCCAGCAGATACTCCCCCTACCTGAAACCAGTCTCGGCCAAGCGTGACAACGGATATTGGGTATGGATGCCCGCACATGGCTATATCACCGTTTCCCAGGATGAAGTTTCCGGAGGTGCCGAAAGCAAAGATGGTGTCAACAACCTTCTCCGTTATGGCTAAAAATTTGACCAAAATATGACTGAAAATGCTGACTCTGTATAAATTTGGGTTACAAAATTTATTTTCCTTATCTGTGAAAAAACAGGGACATCATCAATTTCAACTGTTAGGATTCATCTATAAGATAAGTTGTGATGTTAGTAGTAGCGGCAGCAGGGGTCCAAGATACTATTGTCCTACAACAACTCAACATCAACGTTAACATCAACTTGACGAGACGGGCGGAAATCGGGCGGGATAGAGGCTGATACACATTGTGCAATAAACATGCGTATTTATGTACGTGTTGGTGTCTTCTCTTCCATGTTAACCCTTTACCTGCCAAAAAATAAATAGCAATTGCTTTGCGCGGACTTGATTCGCTGAATACCGTCACAGAAATTCAGTTCATATCTATATAAACTTAATTTCGTGATGTCACATCATATTTCGCCACGCCCCATGATGTGAGGTTTATGACCAGTTGCGTTGTGGATTTTCATTGGCTGATGAGCGAGTCGTAGGCGGCAGTAATAATTCAATGACGTTTTGATTGACATTTGGCCACTTTCATGTTGTTGAGCTTTGAGTTCATATGCATATAAACAGTGCAGCTCTAATTTTTGCAAAGTTGGAGTAGTGAAACATCAAGTACGAGTACATTTATTTATAAAAATTGACTTAAAAAATTTATTAACTTCATGGAAGTAGAAACTTAAAAACCACTACAGTTTACACAGAGGTTAAGTTTACACCTCCATGAACTAAATAAATTTTGAAGTCAATTCTTTAAGGGGCAGTAGCACGTTTTTTCTCTGAAATATGTCGATGAAATGTATTTGGAAAATAATGTCACCAATAGTAAAACACCCTACTCTCTTTCAGAAAATCAAGTTAAAAATGAGTGAACATGTTCCGGAAGCCATGAAAATCGTTTTTGTCATTCAAAATAATAAAATCTGTTCACAATAAAATGGCCGCCATGCAATTTTTGCTTTATACGCAACACCGATATTACCACTACGGATAATTGGTTTGTGTGATAAGATGTTTTACCCTCTAAAGTAAATATAAATGGCATAAACTATCAATTTAAATTGGAAATAAATAAAATTTGCAAAAAACGTGCTACTGCCCCTTTAAATGCAATATTGTTCCAGATTCTAATCTAATCTAATCTGTACATTTTGTAAAGCACTGAAATTTTCAGGTTAACCGTACACTTGCACTGGTAACATATTTACAGTAAAAGTACGATATATACACGAAGCTTCTTAAATACACGAAGGTTAGCCCTGCTCAATCCAAGGCTTAACATGGCCAGTCTGTCACTGGCTAATTCTAGCTTTGCTGCATTTTGTTCCTTTCCTGTGTCAGCGTGCTGTTCCTGGACTGTGTAGTGATCAGACCTCTCTGACACAGAGAAGGCAACAAATTGCAACAAGATTTAAATTAGCCAGTGATAAGGACCTGTGGGGAAAGTTGGCCCAAAGAATTATATAGAATACTAAACGTTGTCCCGTTTGATAATATGTTTATGAAACGAGTGAATGGCTTGGTATTTTAACGAGCGAAAGCAAGTTAAATACCGATGCCATTCACGAGTTTCATAAACATGTTATCAAACGGGACAATGTTTAGTATTTTATTTATTACTCAATGATATAAATAGTGCGGAATTGCAAGAAAATCGTTTTTAGGGACGATTACTTGCAAATAGGTCACCCGCTATTGCAGTCGTGCGGCTAACATTGTGATGTCAACCAAAAACAACTATGACGTCACGCCCGATTATGACGTTACGGCAGCACGCGGTGGTATCACACATGGGTGTAACAAACTCATTGTTATCTAATGAGTGATCTCACCACGGTTGAGTAATAAAAATTATTTATGCATATTTATCTGATTTGACGCAAAGTTTATCAGATTGTTATATTGCACCGTCAACACCCTCCATTATGATATAATTTCAACCTCATGTTTTACCTGAATACATATATTAGCAATGCTCCACTGCAGTGATTTTGAAGCCTAGAAATGTGAATAAGACAAATGTTCTCAGTGGGTGTCTGGCAATAGGCCATTGGCCTGAAGCTCTTCAAATACTTAAATCTAATGAAATTATTCTAAAATTGTTAATTATATGTCAATGCTGCAACTTGTATCCAAGGTTTAGTTAACTTTTAAATTTTCACAGATTAATTACTCTTTGATAGGTGATTCATTTAGCTAAATCTAGAAATAACATTAAAATTATTGATCAGCCTCAATGTTCTAAGTCTAGAGAAGTTAATAGGTCATATGAAAATGGAATAGCACTATGGCCTATGGCCTGCCACAATCTGAATCCCTGTCACTTTATCATTTATTTGTGTAATCATGCAAATACACACTCTAGATGCAACACTGGCTATTGTTAGGTCAACTTCCAAACGCAAGGCATAACTCTTGCCAGTCTGCATTACTGGCTGATTTAACCCTTGCGGTATTTCCCTCGCTTTCTTGTGTCGAGGCAGTGAATCGCTGCACTGGAAATGCATAGCGGGCCTGGGTTTCTAAACACAGATTTCTTAAGGAAATACTGCAAGGCCTAAATCAGCCAGTAATGGAGATTGGCAAGAGTTATGCCTTGCATTGGGAAGTTATTGTTAGGTGAGAGATCACCATATTGTGAAAAGGCGACAAAATGCAGCAGGACTTACATTAGCCAGTGATAGACAAGGAACTGTGGGGAGAGTTGGCCCAATCCTAGATTAACCATTTTCTTAACACAGGAAATTTGAATCAGAATATTTTGGCACCAATTATTTCAGCAAGGAAACGTCTAATTAATCATTGAATCATGTGGACCAAATTATGCATACAGTCGCAGAACTTTGTCTACAAGTAAGTAAATTAGGAGGTAAATAATGATGATTAAAGCCATATTTCTCACTTCTAACAAAATCCTGTAGCGGTGAAAATATTCAAGATGGATACACTGTTATATTTGGGATCAAACTTTTTGAATTCTTGTTTCCGGGTCGAATACTTGAACACCTTCACATGTGCCCTACCCTAAATATACACTTACGTTACTACCTAAAAGAAGGTAAAGACGCTGTCTGCCATCTTTAATCTTACCATAAGGACCAGAATGTAAACTTGGATCAGTCTACAAATATTACAAAGAGTATTTTAGCCAGCAAACCAGTTAAACATTTCTGGTGCTATGGCAAGATTCAATATGGACGGACGCCAGACTATGTCATAAGCCCAGCTGGCCTTAAGTAGTGAGGTGAGGTGAGGTGTGACGAGGTGAGGTGTGGTGTGGTGAGGTGTGGTGATGTGTGGTGATGTGAGGTGAGGTGTGACGAGGTGAGGTGTGATGAGATGTGTTGAGGTGAGGTGTGGTGTGACGAGGTGAGGTGTGGCGAGATGTGTTGAGGTGAGGTGTGACCAGGTGAGGTGTGGTGAGATGTGGTGAGTTGTGGTGTGGTGCGACAAGGTGAGGTGTGGTGAGATGTGGTGAGGTGAGGTGTGGTGTGACGAGGTGAGGTGAGGTGAGATGTGGTGAGGTGAGGTGTGGTGTGACGAGGTGAGGTGTGGTGTGGTGCAACAAGGTGAGGTGTGGTGAGATGTGGTGAGGTGAGGTGTGGTAAGATGTGTTGAGGTGAGGTGTGGTGTGACGAGGTGAGATGTGGTGAGGTGAGGTGAGGTGAGGTGAGGTGAGGTGACGTGTAGTGATGTGTGGTGAGGTGTAGTGATGTGTGGTGAGATGTGGTTAGATGTGTTGAGGTGTGGTGTGGAATGACGAGGTGAGGTGTGGTGAGATGTGTTGAGGTGTGGTGTGGTATGACGAGGTGAGGTGTGGTGAGATGTGGTGAGGTGAGGTGTGGTGTGATGAGGTGAGTTAGTTATGGGAGACTGCCATAAGTACACTTATTGACACTTACAGGCACCAGCTGAAACTAGATACTATTAGTAATACACTAAACAAAAACCAAGCAGGGCACCCAAAGCTTACTGAGCGTGGAACATTTCTCTACAGCAGACATACATAGTTGATCAGATGTCAAACACGTCAACCGAACTGGTCAAAGGAAAGGCGACCTACTTCTACAGACATTAATAAAACTCCAATTAGACTCTGCAGACAAAGTCAAGGGGTGAGATTGTCAAGCGTATAAATGAAGTTTGTTGAGTGTTTATCAACACCCTCACTGCATGACAGAACACGCACACCATGCACTTTCCATGGCGATGCCCTTTCACTAATTTCCCAATGTTCCAGCCAGAAAAACAAATGCAAAAGTGAGCAGAGCTGTTATCACCCAATTGCTGGTCAGGTCGAAGAAACTTCAAAATATCAAATGGCACATCTATGAGAACCCTTTAGTTGCGTATTTCTATTTTACCCATTTTAGCCCCTGTGGCGGAATATTCTGACCATCTTTATAATTCTATAGCCATGTAAAGTTTGTCTTTATTTCCACCTTTAAAATCATAAATACTGACATCTTTATTTCTGTGAGTAAATATGCACATTTTAGTGAGTGAGTTATTGATTAACCCTGTTCGACAGTATCGCAGCCATTAGCGGCGAGTTGCGCATTATATATAGAATAAAAGACCATTGTTTTTGGTTTATTGTGACATAAAAATTATGAAAATGCATTCAGTAGTTTAGCAGTGATAGTTTGTGCAAGAAGTTGTGAAAAGCGCTGATTGTTTCAAAATTGTGTAAAAATGACTTTTTCGCGGCACTTGCTGTGTCTTTATTATTTTTTTGACATTTGCGAATTTTATATGGGATTGTAAGCTATTCTTTCCCCTTTATTTTGGCATAAACATTTTTTAAAACAACCGATTGGTTCAGATGATATGAAGTGCGCGAGTAAGGCGAGTTACCACTATATGTTTCCGTAATAGGGACACAGTCGCGAGATGTGAGCAAGATAGCCTGTACGGGCCTATACGGCCGGGGGCAATGCAAACACCTGGTTGATAATTAGCCCGCAGGGAGATTAGGCTTCGAAGCGAAGCCTGACAAAATTGGCCTTTTTGTAAAGTTAATTATCCATTCGTTATGGGTCAACAATGCGCATGCAATTGTGATTTTTGCTGGACATTTCGACTGGACATTGACAAAAACTTGTTTTCGTAGCAAACTGCGAGGCATTAATACAGAGCTTCTTATGGAGCGACTCTCGGAGACATCTCGACTCGCATCTCGCGGAGGAAACCAGTGATCTGGGACAGATCCAAGATCCAGTAAGGGGCACCTCGGAATTGTTTATGGCCATCCCAGACCATGCCGGGGTTAGCAAGTTAAGGGTTAATATAGGCTACACTTGATCTGCTAGTATCATGGCAGGGAGAAAGCTCGCAACACCATGCATTGCTATGAAACCTGCGAGCATCCGCTGGAACTAGCGAACCATGGGTTGTACTACACTGAATCTCAGTGTAGCAATGCATGCACCCAAACCTTACTGCATTTAGATCAGTTCTCTATTGCAGGTTAAGTTGCTGTGCCCATATTGGGATTCAAACCTCGGACCTCTTGATCCGAAGTCGAACGCGCTAACCACTGCGCTATTCCGCCCCCACACTTGATCGTAATGCTCCACATCTAATTTTGGTGATTACTGAGGGGAATATATTGATGACATTATATTTGACAAAGACCAAATAAACAACTTGAATCTCCATGTGACAGAGATTTCTGGACATTTCCAATGACAGCACATTTAACTTGCCTAAGTTGTTTAAAAGTTTTAGAGAAAATGCCTTCCACGCCTCAATTTAAGGGGGTGAGGAGTAAATGACAAACTTTGATCCCCGAAGTGCAACATGGTCCCTCCCCATAAAATTAAGCGCATTGGTTAGCGCGTTCGGCTTTGGATCAAGCGGTACGGGGTTCGAATCCTGCCGGCAACTTTGTCTGTTTGTGGACAACTGTAATGCTACACCAAATTTCTGTGCAGTACCACCCATGGTTCACTTGTTCCAGCCGTTTCTCACAGGTTTCACCGCAATGCATAGCCACCTTCGTGTTGCAGGCTTTATCCCTACAATAATACTAGCAGCCGAGATGTAAGTGAAGTATACTTGAAAGTGGCGTTAAACCCAAACTCACCTCACCTCACCATAATATATAAGCTTAGGGGGTGCAGCTGATAGTTCTCATGGAGAAGCTGAAATAGTTTACAGATGCCAGACTGTCGGATGGCAGAAGACACATTATCTCGACTTGCACAGCTATGTCGGCTAGTGATTGGTCCAAACCGGTCACGTGCCGTAGGGATATTTTACTATGTTAAACTGGGTCACGCGCGTCCCTAGCAACAACATGCCTTCAAGAGTTATCTCCCTTTGATTGCATTGTTTGTAAACAAACGCTAGCGGTAGATCAAAGAAGCGTTTCTTCTCTCTCTGTTTATCAGCGTGTTGACGATTCGGAGAAACAGCGAATGGGAAAAGCAATCCAGAGTAAACTGTCCACAAACCCACCTGCTTTGCCCCCATCTAGCACTCGCGCGGCTTTGATGCCCGCATCCCAACACCTCACAGTTTCTCGCCCGCTCCCGCAGTCGGCCATTACGCGTCCTAACAGCGGCCTTGACCGAGGCGACGACTTCCACCTCACAGGGGTCAACTTAGAAGATCTTTTTGGCGAATTCAACACTGCCACATCTACCACCACAAATGCCCCTTCTCTATACCAGTGTACTATTAACAATTTGCACATTCACCATAAGTAGAATGTCAAAGTGTGAAGCTAGTATGCGCCTGTCTATAATCTCGCATAATCTAGCCGCGGCCCTAGTACTAGTGCAGCCGTCTTCATGTGTCTAGTGCAGGTCATACTGACCTAACCTCGGAACCAAAGTTAATTCCAAACGTTTAATTATTATAGTTGCAATTGCGCTGTTTTCTGTTTTTGATAGTTATTCAAACATATTAAATGGTTTGAAAGTGAATGACAATGTGAATATTTCGAACGTTGATTTGTTGTCTCTATGATGGAATGTGTGCTCGTGGTCACATGACCGTTCCAACGGATATGGGAAATCTCCGTTTCAGTTACTATTATGACTAATTTGAACAAATCCTTGTTTTCAGTCTAGAACCGTTGCACGGTACTAGACCAAACTTTTTGTTCTGAATACACTGACATCAATAACAAATTTGTAAGTTGAGTAATAAAAAAGTTACACTGGCATGTTCTGTCGCCATTTTGATTCTCTGATTCTTTAACTCAAGATTTAAGGCATTTACTGAGAGTGCTCGTCAAAATAAATACGTTACCATGTGTCCACGAGTTTGATATGGAGATTTATCATGTGTCCGAGTTAAATATCAAACTCGAACTTCGTTCTCGTTTGATATTTAACTCGGACACATGATAAATCTCCATATCAAACTCGTGGACACATGGTAACTTATAATATTCCATAAAAACATTGGCCATTTAATAAGGCTGATAAGCTAAGAAGTAAGCAAATTTAACTCTTTTCTGCTATTTACTCATGGACAAACATTTGACCAATGCCTGTTAATTAAATTAAAAGGTTGTATTTGATACATAGACAAATACCATGCTTATCTCATGCGCCACTCGTGAAAATATATAACTTTTCTACCTCACGAGATGAGATAAACATGGTATTTGTCAAGACTTGATACTATTTATCATATGATGTTATCCTTGTCATTATATCTGAAAAGGGTCGTTTTCACGGCGAGAGGCCGCTAGGAACAGCCGGTCACCAAAGTTACAATGTGACGTCATAAGCCAATTCGCTGTGTCAGACCATTGTTTAATGACGTCAAATTATATCAGTCACTGGTCGCAGTGAAAATATAAGTTATTTTCACTGTAGCTTGATATAGGGTTTATTTTCACTGATTAATCCCAGTATTTCATCGCTCGTCATACAATAAAACACACTATAATTAATCAAATACTATGAAACATTTATATAGCGTCAAGTTTAAGACATGCACCAGCATAATTTTTTGAAATTTCAGCACTCAAGATGGAGAGTTAGGTATCAGATACGAAGGTACAAATTAAGATACGACGATTCCAAGCACCACACAATGTTCAACTCCTGAAACACCCGGTTCTCAGATCATCCCACAATCCAATAATTAGCTCTACGCAAACTCTCCACAGTGCAGGACAAGATAGCATTCACAATTGAAGTTGATAAACCCACAAATGCCAACAAACGCATCATTGTCGATAAAGACTTGTTATCATAGATCGTGAAAGGCTATTGTCGATAAAGCAGAGATATTTTGTTTGAATCTGCAGCTGTTCAAAGCAGGCAAATGTTTGGTACACACTCACCACGTGAGAGTGATTAATTGGTGACAATATTATCAATAAAATAAACTTGATATTTAGAAGTTGTAAACATGTATAACGAACGTTTATTCATCTGCACGACTGCGTATTAAGGTAGAATTGGAAATCTTGTTTGAGGTGAACTAACTTTTGTTAGAATTATCGTGATTTTTATCAGAAATATTTTCAGTGTTTTATATAAAGGTGTTGAACGGGGGAAGGAATGACAGAGAGGTATATCACCCGCCCAGTGGGAAAAAGCGTGAAATATATTGAACAAAGATTATGAATCTTTTTTCTTTAGTTACCTGTGATTATTCAAGCTATTGTATGTATTAAGCATTGGTGTATTGAGTGAAGCCTTTCAGTATTCAAGATCTTGTCCAGAAATGAAATTGTAAAAATAGAATTCCAAAGATAAATGGCACATCTACATAATATATATGATGATTCCTCCACATACAGAATGAACCTCTGGGTGAATCACCACCCCAATTTCTTCATTCAACTGACATCTATTCCTATTCACCTGGCTTCCAAAATAAGCTATCAATAACATCTGCAACAAGAGTCATCAGAAGATGACATATCCCACCGGTCCCACATAATTTGTTTCTATGGAAATCTCAAAATGTCAAAAGGCACCACTTCAGTAGGTGGGTATATACACATAGGAAGTTTCAGAAAGATATCATGAATGGTTTTCGAATTCTGCTCCTGAAATGAAATGATTACGGATGGACGAACAGACAGACAGACGGACGGACGGACAGACGGCCGGGGTGATGACTATATCCCAAGGTATTACATACCGGTGGGATAACAATCTTTCAATTCTTCAATTCCAATTATTAACCCTTAACTTGCGGGTCCCGGAATTATCCTAAAGGCTCATAGAGAAAAAGGTTAGACCCCTTGGCGAGATGCGTACGTTGGACTTAGTGCATTTACCGGGTCAGTAATAATTATATTTGCCCCCCAGGCGAAATGCGAGACAAAGTGTGTCCGTGGATCGCCACATGAAAACTTGTTTACATATATCTCGCAGTTAGCCACAATAACGAGTCTTTGTCAATGTCCGGTCGAAATATCAAGTAAAATTCACACCAAATTGCGTGTGCATTGTTGACCCGTAACGCATCGATAATTAGCTTTACAAAAGGCCAATTTTGTCGTTCTTTGCTCCGAAGCCTTATTTCGCTTGGGGCTATTTTCACCCACGTATTTGCATTGCCTCGGGTTTGTCTCGCCCGTACCTGCTATCTGCCTTGCATCTAGCGAGACGGGGAAAAAATCGGCAAATCGCCTTACTCCCGCACTTCATATCATGTGAGCAAATTGTTTGTTTTCAAAAAAGAATATGGCAAAATAAAGGGGAAACAATTGACTACATTCCCATATAAAATTAGCAAATGTCAAAAAAATAATAAAGACACAGCAAGTGCCGTGAAAAAGGTCATGTTTACACTTCATAAATTTTGAAACAATCGGCGATTTTCACAACTTCTTACACATTTTTCACGGCTAAAATACTGAATGCATTTTCATAATTTTTATATCACAATAAACCGAAAAGAATAATCTTTTATTCTATATAAAATGCGCATATTTATTTACAGAATTAAAGATACAATTTTACCTTTCTGAGAGGCATGTGAAACCAAACGGCACACAAACTAATCAACATATTTTCATCAGTTATGGTTTGAGGTTAGCGTTTATTTGAAAAGTCAAACAATATAACCATATTTGGTTTGGCATGTGCTTATTTGTCAACTGGTTCGAGATTATGATTTCTTGGAAAAGTGCGATGAACGACCGTTTGCAATGCCGCATACATGTTGTAAGTATTTACGATTTTATAGGTGGAAATAAAGACAAACTTTACATAGCTATAGAATTATAACCAAAGGTCGCATTCTAATAATTTTTATATCATTGTGAAGCTAGACATCTTGTCTTCAATTCCGTATATAAATGGATTTTTTTTCGTTTGGTATTTATGATGTTATGAGACCCGAATTAAAGACAATCTTTCGAAAGTAATAGAATAAAAACGAAAAATCATAGAAAATTCATTCAAAGTTTCGGGTGTGAATTAGCCATTTGTGTACGGGTGTCTCTACTTGAATTTGTATTGAACGCCCGTATATAGTCCTTATTCGCCATGTAGATGCGGTATATTTCGTAAAAACGGTACCGGAATCGCCGCCTGGAAATTCCGCCAGCAGAGCTCGTTAGTGCCTAAGCTCAAACTACTGCTGCGAGCTGCGAGCCTGTAAATTCCGCCACAGGGGCTAAAAATGGTAAAATATATATACGCAATGTAAGGGTTAAGACGTGCTTGGACATCTTTCTACACCTCTCTCCCCCCACCCCCCTCCCAACTTCTTTGTAGCGGATGTTAACAAATTTATTCAACTGACATCTATTCCCTATTCACCTGGCTTCCCGAACAAGCTATCTATAACATCTTTCATCCTTAACTTCAATTATTAAGACCACACACTCACCGCAAGGCAGAGTATTGAATAACACGCGTCCATCTACAAACCCATTGCAAACAGAATATCCATCAGGAGATCTATCCAGTCCGTCAATGATCCGATTGGACGTTAATTAAAGCGTCGGATATCAAAGGAGGTGAGCAACTAAGCAAGCGAGACTCTGACCTTTGTATTGGTGAGCAGTAATAAAGGGGTTTAAGCTAATGATGACTTTAATCTGTAACCAATTGGAATCAAATAGGGGGCTTCTTGCCAATCGTCCAATAAAAACGGAAAGGCTGAACCAGTTGCTATCCTTTATACAGAGAACCATGTCATTTTCAATGTATTTCTAGCTTGTATGTATGTGCTGGAGCCCCAACAATAGTGTAGACTTGGCTTTATGAACATTTACCTGTATCAAAACTGCCTCACCTTACTTCGGATTATGTGTAGATATACTGCAAATGTTTGGAGTTAGTATGGTACTTTTAGTTCCAACATATCATGCTCTGGTTTCACATTATTTAACAAAAATCCTTTTCTGACTTTGTTTACTTAGGTAAAGTGTAGAAGCAACTGTTTCAATTAACTTTCTCTATCAGTTCAGTACTCCATTACTCTATACTGTAACTTTCTCTATCAGTTCAGTACTCCATTACTCCATACAGTAACTTTCTCTATCAGTTCAGTATTCCATTACTCCATACAGTAACTTTCTCTATCAGTTCAGTACTCCATTACTCCATACAGTAACTTTCTCTATCAGTTCAGTACTCCATTACTCCATACAGTAACTTTCTCTATCAGTTCAGTACTCCATTACTCCATACAGTAACTTTCTCTATCAGTCCAGTACTCCATTACTCCATACAGTAACTTTCTCTATCAGTTCAGTACTCCATTACTCCATACAGTAACTTTCTCTATCAGTTCAGTACTCCATTACTCCATACAGTAACTTTCTCTATCAGTTCAGTACTCCATTACTCCATACAGTAACTTTCTCTAACAGTTCAGTACTCCATTACTCCATACAGTAACTTTCTCTATCAGTTCAGTACTCCATTACTCCATACAGTAACTTTCTCTAACAGTTCAGTACTCCATTACTCCATACAGTAACTTTCTCTATCAGTTCAGTACTCCATTACTCCATACAGTAACTTTCTCTATCAGTTCAGTACTCCATTACTCCATACAGTAACTTTCTCTATCAGTTCAGTACTCCATTACTCCATACAGTAACTTTCTCTATCAGTTCAGTACTCCATTACTCCATACAGTAACTTTCTCTAACAGTTCAGGACTCCATTACTCCATACAGAAATGTATCAAATGAACAATTCTCATTTACACAGAAAAGATGTACAATTGCAATATTGGTGTGTAATCATAATTTATTATATGACGAGCAGTGAAATACTGGGATTTATCAGTGAAATAAACTGTCTATCAAGCTACAGTGAAAATAACTTATATTTTCACTGCGAACGGTGACTGATATAATTTGACGTCATAAAACAATGGTCTCGCGCAGCGATTTGGCTTATGACGTCACAGTGTTACTGTGGTGACGGGCTGTTCCTAGCGGCTGCTCGGCGTGAACATGACCCTTTTCGGACGTAATTACATGGATAATATCATATAATAAATAGAATATCCGTCAATTCTTGACAAATACCATGTTTATCTCATCGCGTGAGGTAGCAAAGTTATATATTTTCACTCGTGGCTGCGCCACTCGTGAAAATATAGCCTTTCTACCTCACTCGATGAGATAAACATGGTATTAGTCAAGAAAAGACAGATATCCTATATATATTACTAGCCCGTGTAAAATACTGCAGTGTAATATTTATACGGCACTATTAAACTAGTGTAATATCGCCGCACGTATGACGTCACAATAGTTCGACGTTATGACGTCACAATGCGAGTAACGTCGTCACAGTGGTATCAAACTTGCGGGAACCATAGTTTCAGAGCTATTTCGGCTATTTCACTTGATTATAGGTGGGCGAGTAATAAACAGAATACTAAACTTCCTTCTATTTAATTAAGAAATAAAGTTTGCTGTACCCCAATGTGTTTTGTAATAAAGTATAGTTTTGCCCTGAACTATTATAGTTAAAGTACGAGGACGGTAGTCAGAGTACTTTGACGTTATAATAGTTCAGGGCAAAACTATACTTTATTACAAAACACATTGGGGTACAGCAGACTTTATTACTTTTCTAAGATAACCCATAACACAACATTCTGCTTTGAGTAATTTTGCCAGAAAAATAGAGTTTACTTCCTTAATATTAATAATCAGGGCAAACTGATGAGCCATGCGACAACAGCGACTATGACGTCATTTTCTGTTCTGACGTCATAGTGGTTCCTAGGGTTGCCTAATGCGGATATCGTCTGATAAAGTACTTTTATTTCGATTGTTCTAGCCGCTAGGCATCTTAGAATACCATTTTTATTAAACTCGTGAATGATTGGTATCAAACTCGCTTTCGCTCGTTTTATACAAAATCATTAACTCGTTTAATAAAAATGGTATTAAATAGAAGGTTGTTTAGTATCCTTTATAAGACTGTCATGTGTACAAAATACTCCAAAATCGTACAAGTAGGCAGCCCTGCTGTAAATGACAGGATGTGTTTCAATTCTACTGATTGTGTCAAAGACGAGTTGTGTGTACCGTTTCACTGAGATATTTACAGTGATATAAGAGAAAACCTTAATCCATAAGTACGTTCCAAGAAAGCCTGTATTGTTACTGTAACAAACCTGGAAAAATGTTATTGTGACAATGTGTATGTTTTACTATTTCGTCATAATCTACTTCTTAAAACTACAGAGCAAAAAAGTATTTTATTTTCATAAAATAGTACCCAGTAAATACTTTTGGTTTCCTATTCTTGTTGTAATTCTACGAATTTACATGATTGTCACTCATAAATCACAGTGATGTATTTTGATCTATTCCTGTATGTATTTATTATTAGGTTTTACAGAATTGGAGGGGGGGGGGGGGGGGGGGGGGGGGGGGGGGGGTAAATAAACAATTCATATGTATACCAAAATAATAAAAACATATAAAAATACAGAAAAAGAAATCTCATAAATTCCTGATGTGAGAGGCACCAATTCACTATTTTTTCATAAATGGAGATTATCAAAAGATAAAGTATGTCATATAGTTGTTATGAAACGAGTATGATTTTTGCTCGAGCGAAAGGGAGGGTTATAACATAATTACACAAGTTTTGTTGAATTCATGTGGCATATGAGACATGAAGCCATCCATCAACGCTACGAGTGGTCAAAACTTTGTTACGATATAACAACATTGTTGATCAGTCTAATGATGAAATTTGTTTTACTTTTCGGATATTTCATCAACATATGCATTAATTGATTGAAACCAAATTGTAAAACTATTTACACTACAGTGTACCTCTTCATGTAAATACCACACAAACAAAATTAGGGATACTCTGATAGAACTGTGAGTGAGTCTTAATTTCCATCAACAAAGAAAGCTCATTGTCTCCTCAATAAAATAACACATGATTCAAGCTCAGAGAAGCGACTGAAAGATTATACAGATCAACAACAAATCAACGTGGTCGCCAATACTCAGATGTTGCCCCATTCTGTCTCTGCTCGACATGTCCACGGAGTGATGGTGTTGATTAGCGCACACTAATCCGCCATTATAAAGTGCACCTCAGGAGTAGATGTGCTGAATGAATGAACTCCAGTGCAAAAAGGTCACATGTGCCTCTTGGAGAAAGCAATAACGAAATGAAAGCAATTAATATTAACTTTGGACTCTTTACCTCCTTTTTACCTCCTCCCAAGGCTACAGAATAATCGTTGTTGGTGAAATATTAAAGCTTGTTAATAATGAGGAAAGGAAAAAATTACTATTACTATTTTGATGATTATAGGTTCTTCTAGTTTTACATACAATCATTGGTCTACAAAAGCAGGTACATATTTTGGAACATTCTACAAATGAGTGGAAATTATCTGTTAATTTGAAAAAAATAAACACAGTTGTCTTACCCCTGGATTCTACAGACAATTTTAATAATACCATGACAAATTTAAATAAATTCTATGACCACTTTAAAAAAAATTCTTAACAAGAATAAGCTATCTGTAACTTTTGTTGAGCTTTTATTTACATAAAGTACTGTCAAAAAGATAACTTTGTGAATCCAATATCTGTAATTATGAAAAACTATACTGAAAAAAAACCAATGTTTTTGTGTAACCATTCAAAATTGTGGCATAACTTATTATTTCGTTTTGATAATCAACTTTAATTCAACCTTTGGTACAATAAGCAAATTCTGAAGCAGAAAATTGGTAAGTTCTGTGGATATTGTACATGAAAATAATATTTCCGAAGACCAGACATTTTTCTGTGTCAGAAAGCCATTTCCACCATGGATTCCACACGGACTGAACCGCAGAGTCCAGAAGGGACTGTTATAGGCTATCATGATTCTTGAAACCAAAGTAATTTCCCTGTTGCAAGATACCAGTACTTCTGCAGTTAAGCTTTTCTGCATCATCTTCATCTTGAGGAATGGAAGAAAACATTAAGGAATCCTTGAGTACTTCATATTTATTCAATGTTTTAATCATACCCCCTTCAGCCTGTGTTCACATGCAGAGTAGGAAGCCATGTTTACCCACAATGCATCAACTTCAATGGCTTCTTTTGATTGGCAGACACCTTTATATGCACAATATATCAAATATATAATGTTACGACATAAAATCAATCAGACTGCAGACGGAACAGCTAGGCCTGCAGTAAATGAGCAAGGGCCTAACTGTGAAAACACAAGCAGACTACATCCCCTGTCAAATGGGAAAAGATTAAAATAATTTTACAATCTCTACTTCCCAGGCTTTGTTAAAGCTCAGTTTTACAGTTTTCATGATATGTTCCAGAAGGGAAATTGTAAAAATAGAGCCACTGGCTCTGTAGCTCATCTGGCTTTATATACATTCAAAATGTCATCTTCAAGGTGAGAAGTACACTTTGAAGAGCACATCAAATCTCAAGATGAAAATAGCTTTTCAGGTCATGACCTCTGTGACCTATATTTGGGTTCACAGGGTCACAAAATCTACAATTTAGATTCCACATTGGTCACAGAGTCTACACACAACTTTTCAGCTCTCTAGCCTTTTTGGAGCTGGAGAAGATGAAAAAAGGTTTTTAAGGATGTGACCCCTGTGACCTTATTTGGGATCAAGGGGTCACAGAATCTACAATTTAGAATCCCCATTGGCCAAGGAGTCTGCACACAACTTTTCAGCTCTCTAGTCCTTTTGGAACTGGAGAAGAAGATGAAAATAGGTTTTTAAGGATTAGACCCCTGTGACCTTATTTGAGGTCAGGGGGTCACAAAATCTACAATTTAGAATCGCAAGGAGTCTGCATATAAAATTTCAGCTCTCTCGAGTCAGTGGTTCTGGAGAAGAAGTCGAAAAAGTGAAAAGTTTACGGATGGACGGACAGACGGCCGGCTGGACGCCATGCCATGCCATAAGCCCATCGGGCCTTTCAGGCCTGATGTGCTTAAAAGTGACCAGTATTTCAAAAATAGAGCCATGGGCTCTGTAGCTCATCAGGACTTCATTGATTTAATATCTAAGGTTGAATATCTAAGTTATCTCAAGTAATACATTTACCAAATCTACAATTTAGAATCTCCTTTGGCCAAGGAGTCTGTAAACAACATTTCAGTTTGCTAGAGCGTTTTGTACTGGAGAAGACTTTTGAAAGAAGGTTTTCAGGTCATGAGTCATGACCCCTGTGACCCATATTTGGGGTCACCGGGTCAACAAATATACAATTTAGAATCCCCATTGCCTAATGAGTCTGCACACAACATTTCAGCTTTCTAGGTCTTGTCATACTTGAGAAGATGAAAATAGGTTTTAAGGTCATGACCCCTGTGACCCACATTTTGGGGTCACAGGGTCACGAAATCTACAATTTAGAATTCCCATTGGCCAAGGAATCTACACACAACTTTTCAGCTCTCAAGACCTTTTGGAACTTGAAAAGTAGATGAAAATAGGTTTTTAAGGTTGTGAACCCTGTGACCCACATTTCGGGTCATGGGGTCACGAAATCTATTATCTAAGGTTGAATATCTAAGTTATCTCAAGTAATACATTGTTAACAAGCAAAAAGTAGGTTTTTAGATGATGACCCCTGTGATCCGTATTTGGAGTCACAGGGTCACCAATCCTACAATTAAGAATCACCTTTGACCAAAGAGCCTCTACACAACTTTTCAGCTCTCTAGACCTTTTGGAACTGGAGAAGAAGATGAAAATAGGTTTTAAACGATGTGACCCCGGTGATCCCATTTGGGGTCACGGGGTCACAAAATCTACAATTTAGAATCCCCATTGGCCAAGGAGTCTGCACACAACTTTTCAGCTCTCTAGACCTTTTGGAACTGGAGAAGAAGATGAAAATAGGTTTTTAAGGATGTAACCCCTGTGACCCCATTTGGGGTCACAGGGTCACGAAATCTACAATTTAGAATCCCCATTGGCCAAGGAGGCTGCACACAACTTTTTAGCTCCCTTGACCTTTTGGAACTGGAGAAGGCCAGATGAGCTTAAAAGGGAAAAGTTTACAGACGGATGGACGGACAGACGCCAGACACCATGCCATTCCATAAGCCCATCTGGCAATTCAGGCCTAATGAGCTAAAAATTCATTGTAAGCTGTTATTCATTCATCAAGAAAGGCTGTTGGGTAGGGTAAGAGACAGGAACACATTGACGAACAACAACAAAGATAACATACTTAACAATGTTTTCATGGAAGAAAGACTGGTCAGGGAAGAAAAACTGATTGATGATTTGATCAAGTAAGGTTTTCAAAATTTCAATAATCTATTTTCATTTGTAAATAACAAGTATTCAATTACTGAATGCTACCTAGAGATTTTATGTCACTTCACTCACTTGTAAAGTACAGTACTGTTATGGAACGGAGCCCAGGGCCATGTTCAAGAGGGGTTTCAAAGTACTTGATTACTTTCAACCTCTCTTGAACGCGATTGCTCAATGTAGCGCTACGTAGCAAGGCGAGCAAACTTAGAGGAATCGAATTGTGACGTTCAGGAGAGCATGCGCTACATGGAGCGCTACATTGGGCGATTATAAGCGCTCGCGGTTATGGAATGGAGCCCATGGGTGCATGTGATTAGACAACACGGGTAAGTTTAGGAGGAGGAGGAGGGGGAGAAGTATATTTTATTTTTGTCCATCAAAATATAGCCTAGAAGTGATAGAAGTGTACATAAAGGAAGCATGTCCGTTCTTGAAGACCCATATATTTGGTGGACAAATGGATTTTGGGGTTTAGCAAAACTGATGTGGCAAATTCTTAATATATTTTTTAAATGACAATAAAAAGCTGTCACGCACACAATAAAAGTGATGTGATGATGCCAGAGATACAGTTAATCTTTTTTATTAAGCATTATCCACTGTGCAAGAAAACACACAGGGGTTGAAATTAACATAACTGAAAAAGTCAGCAGGCAAAGTCATTTCAAAAGCACTAGCCCAAACCCAGTGTTGTTCGTAGGTGAACAGCTGAGGGAGTCAATTAGCCAATTCTGAACAGAAGGGGGCCTTTTTAATGGTGCCGTATATTACCGGGTATAAGTCGACCCCCTTTCTCAACTACCCAAATACTGGTCAAAACCCTATATCTCATGTATAAGTCGACCCGCCTTTAACCACGTGCTGACTGACACCGAGTGACAAGTCGACATGCACAAGAGTCAACACAGCGGCTATTGGTAAGCAGTGATGTTGATCGATTTATCAATTGTTTTGATCTGAATATTATTAAATGATACTTTTTTTTCAGACGTATGTTGTAAACAACCAATAAAAAAAACAACTTGTGACTCACGGTGTCTGTTATTATTTTTCCAATGAAATTACGAATACTACGATCTACATGTTGACAAAGCTTTATTAGATAACCGGTGAAAAGTTAAATTGTTACCTATTAAAAAAAATAATTTTTGGTATCAAATTCTCAACTTATACCTGGTAATATATGGTAAGTGAAGTAAAGTGATTTGAGGCTTAAAGGTGCATCCATTGTGTTTCATAAAAAAATTTTTTGCTTTAATACGTTCCAACACACCATATGTGATGTTTACAATACAAAAAACTTCACTCAGCTTGCATATTCATCCCCAATCGCTAAACATATCATAATTACTAGTTTCCAATTAAAATCGATTAAACATCATTATGCACGTGCAGAAACCGAAAGTGCACGTCCTATTTATATACACAGTAGTTATACCTATTGAACATTATCAACCCAAATTTGTTATGTTGTCTGGTTTAAATAAGATTCCAAAATTACGTTTGACTCATTGGCGCACGCCACACGCGGTGCATTGTCCGGTTTTCGATACTTTTGCCTTCATATCGTCAATATACTAAGTCGAGTATCATCAAAATGGTAGTTTTCGGTAACAGTTGGTACTTCCCGATAAAATAAGACCATTTATGACGTCTGGCATATTTGACCCCAAACAACACAATGGATGTACCTTTAACGTATTTCACAACACCATGTGGCTATGTATTGTATGGAATCTAGCGAACCATGGATGGTAATTCAGTGTATCATTGCACCCAAACCTTACTGCATGTAGAACAGTTCTCTACTGTAGACTAAGCTGCTGTGGGATTCGAACCACGGACCTCTTGGTCAGTATCTGATCGCGCTAACCACTGCGCTATCTTGCCCTCGCTTTTTTAAAGGTAAAGGTATCCCCCTCTTAAAATGTTAACGGTCATCAAGCAAAAGGACGGGCCAACTTCCCCAGGACCCCTGCTTGGCACGCTTCATCCCATACCAGCTAGCCAATTATATATCACACAAACCACTTTCATTTTGTTTTTGAGTTTCAACTATAACTGTATTTTTTAACTATCCCAGCACCTTTTTCACAGACTAACAGCTTATTATGAACCATGAGAAAACATATTAGTCAATATTTCATAATTAGACAATAAGACGTTATTCAATAAAATTCAATAAAATATATTTATTATAGGCTAAACGATGTGCGACTGAGTTTTCTCAGTCAGAGAAAATGTGTTCTCATCACTGCAGTTTGAATATCACTTTCTCAACACAGTGAAATATCACGATGGGGATGAAGTCATGTGTACAATGGTATGACGTCACGTTTACAATCAATGCAACGTCACTGCAGTTACTATGTGACAGAGCAACAATGGTATGACGTTGCCAGAACTCGCTCAAATGAAGCAATTTGGACTTAAAACACCATATTTCTGACCAGAGAAGCATATATAATAAACAGAATATCTTGTGTTTTCAGTGTGATATCACTTATTTCTCATCTCGTGACGGGGTAAAATGCCACTCGTGAACATATCGGCTTTATCCCAGTCACTCGATGAGAGATGAGTGATATCACACTGAAAACACAAAATATCCTCTGTATATTTGTGATCACATGATGAGCAATAGTACAAATTCAAAGGATCTGAACCCACACCCTCACTGAGACTTTGACTTTGTCAGAAAAATCTGTCCACTTACCGGCCTGTACTTGGACCTGTAGCCCTTCCCTTCCAGGTGACGATCCCAGTCTTCAATCTTCTGTTTTCTCTTTTCTTCTTCTTTCTGTTAATTAATTAAATGTAAATTAGTTTTTAATTTGATTCATTGTTCCCCTTTAAGTCGATATACTGGATTTAGAAGTTTTATATGGAATATTCATGGATCTCAAGTTCAGTTCCTTTACTGGCCGGTCTTGGAATAAGGCCAGTGGACAATAGAATCATGTTTGCTGTTCCTCAAAACACTTAAAATTGATGGTAGCAATGTTAAAGAGTTGGGGTTCGGGAAAAATGCCACCTCGGTAATAGAAATAAGTAAATGGTAGTGTTACAATCAATTGTAACTTATGTCAAATGACCGGGCTACAATTGATTGTATCTTTACAACTGTTTTGTGGAATGGGGCCCTGGACTGTGAAAGAATGGGATTCCAGTAAATCAGCCACACATGAAGTTTTGTCACTCAGTGACGGAACTGACGAAATTCAGTTCGTTTTTAGATTCATTGACCAATACAAGCGGCATTCATAAAGAGTCATTAGCTCATCTGATTCATCAGGATTTGCATGGTTTAATTAAAGTTGAAAATATTTTTTAAAGTAATATTATATTAAAAATAAATGTCAAAATACCTCAAATGGCAACAAAAAAAATGACTAAACTAGAAGAGCGTTTGCGGGACACCGCAAAAGCAGAGCAGCTCCGAAACTTTGGGTCTCGCCTTTCCCTGTTCCGCCTTCTCCTCAGCATAAATAAAATGGGAATTTATTTTGACAAAATGTTTTTCATTATTCAAGTTATTCTAACAAGTTGAATCATCACTGAGGTCACTTTTCACAACTTTGTTCTTAAAACTTATTTCTGATTTCAAAATTGGATCAAAAGATTAACATGGCCTTATGATATATCTCATGACCTTGAACTTTGACCTTCAAGGTCACACCATCAATGATTTCTTTTCATTGTGTATAACAATCATGCAATGACTCAAAGTGTTCATTGTTAACATAAGGCATATTCACAATAGCACGCTTAAGTTGTGACCTTGCTGTGACCTTGACCTTTGACAGATTTTAGCAAAAACGTTTTCAAATCTTTGTCTTTCTCCATAGTTGATATATACCAAGTTGGGGCCTGATAGCACAGAATTTGTTGAAGTTATCGTGTTTACAAGGATTATTGTAGTGATTTCAGAACTCATGACCTTGACCTTTGACCTTGAATGTGAGCATGTCAAAATATTTCCCCAGGTGTACAAGAAAGAAGCTATATATATGAGGTGTTGATACCTTCATGGTAAAAAGTTATTTAGTGATTTCAGAACTGGTGATCTTGACCCTATCTCGTGACCTTGACCTTTGAAATTCAATGTCACACAATCAGTGATCACTTTTCATTGTGTATAACAATCATTTAATGATTCAAAGATTTAATAGTTGAAATAAGACATTTTCGCAAAAGCATGCTTAAGTCGTGCCCTCGCTGTGACCTTGACCTTTGACGGATGTTAGCGAAAACCTTTTCAAATCTTGGCCTTTCTCCATAGTTGATGTACACCAAATAAGAGCCTGATAGTACAAATATTTTTCAAGTTATCGTGTTTACAAGGATTTTTTTAGCGATTTCAGAACTCGTGACCTTGACCTTTGACCTTGAATATGAACATGTCAAAAAAATTCCCCAAGTAAGAAGTTATGTATATGAGTTCTCAAAACCTTCTAGGAAAAAAGTTATAGTGAATACAAAACGCGCCGGCGGAGGCGGCGGCGGCGACGGAAACTGCGCAAAAACTGATAGCAGCTCCGACTAAGTCGGAGCTGCTAATAAGAATTTAGCAAAATATCATGTCATGCTCTCTAAAAGCCCATGCTATAGGCCTGAAGAGCTAACAATAAAACAGGATAAATTGATCTTATACAATCCTTGTTGTAGCTGTGGGCAGTCCTGGGTTAACTGATTTGCAAAAGGTACCCTTTGGGCTTGGTGTTGCTTCAAAATATTTTAGAAAGCTGGTGCTTTTTACAAGGTGAGGTGAATTGAGGTTTCAAGAGTATTTCACTTATATCACGGTTGCTAGTATTATGGCAGGGAGAAAGCCCGCAACGCCATGTGGCTATGCAATGCGGTGAAACCTGTGAGCATCGGCTGGAACTTGCGAACCATGGGTGGTACTATGCTGAAATTCAGTGTAGCATTGCACCCAAACCTTACTGCGTGTAGAACAGTTTTCTACTGCAGACAAAGTTGCCGTGCCCCTGACCGGATTCAAACCCCGGACCTCTCTATCTGAAGCGAAATAAGCTAACCATTGCGCTATCCCGCCCCCGCATTTTTCAAAGGGTCCCACAGGGAGAATACTAATGTAACTCATTGCTCAGTATAAATCCACCTATCATACCATACTACTGTCCATAAAAGGAGAAATGTATTAGATTTTATGGCTGCTTCAATCATACAAGATTTATAAAACTGCAGTGAGGTGAGGCTAGTTGAGGTTAACACTGCTTTCTGCTAGAATCCCTGCAACGCCATGGTGTCCATGCATTGGGGTGCAAATTGTAGCATTGCACCCAAACCTTAGTGCATGAAGAACATTTCTCCAAAGCAGACAAAGTTGCAGCGCACTGGAGACAAGTTGGGGTTGAACACTGCTTTCGAAAAGTATTTCACTTCATGGCTGCTAATATTATTGCAGGGAGAAACCCTGCAACGCCATGGATGAAATCAAACAATGGATGGTACTGTGCTGAAATTCAGTGTAGTATTGCACTCAAACCTTACTGCATTTATAACAGATCTGGCAGGATTTGAACCCCGGACCTCTTGATCCGAAGCTGAACGCGCTAACCACTGTACTATCTCCCTGATACAGGTTATCTGCCCTTGATGATGGGCTGATAAGGTTATCTGCCCTTGATGACAGGCTGATACAGGTTATCTGCCCTTGACGACAGGCTGATACAGGTTATCTGCCCACTGGGCTGATTCAGGGTGCTTAATAGAGGGGGGACTTGATTTGCCAGCTGGGCTATCGCCCAGGTCGCCCGTTTTCGCCCGCAACCCGTTTGTGAAGCGTCGACGCACTTGGCGGACGGGTGTTAAATATCGCCCGCCGGGGTAGCCCGGTTGACCCGGTTTCAAAAGAGCGGGCTATCGCGGGCGATAATGGCGGCATACAGACCAAATTCGTTTTTGCAAATTTGAAAATATCGTATATCTTTCCATCTAAACATTTCCAAGACAATTATATATAAGAGTACTGAAGGGAAAGACTAATGTAGCAAACATTTTTAGCAGAAGTAATAATATTGTTCATTGTTGTCGAGATATCATTGTTATTGTCGCCAACACTTTAGAAAAGTTCCATTAATGGTTGCCATAACAATAACAATAACCCGAATCAACTTGATTTGGTTCATCTGCTCGGATCACCCGGATAGCCCGGGATAGTGCAAATCAAGTGCCCCCAGTTTCTATGGCACATGAAATATCACTGTATTAATAAGCAAGCAAGTATATAGTTCTCAAGTAGTTTTACTGCTTGATACTAAAATGTTTACCTTCTTCATTTTCTCCATGTGTTCAGCAGCCTGAGCATCAAGCTGCTCCTGCATACGTTGTCTTGACCTCTCCATCGCTTCTAGTCGGGTCTGGGTTGTTCCAGCATCTGTACATAGGGAAAGAAGTAAGGAAACCACTGTGTTCCTCATAGTCGAACTTAAAGGGACACTCCGTGTTTTTCATGAAATTTGATACATGCAATATTATCAAATTGACTTGATTTACGTCCAAATCATCTCACTCGACTTGCATATGTATCCCCTAACGCCAAATATTTGACAATAACTTGCTTTCACTGAAAGTCGAGCAGCGGCTTAATACACGATGAGAAGCCGAATTCATGTGACCCAGGCATTTACAAGTATACCAGTCATATGTTCCATTGAACAGTACCAACCAATATCTGTCTCTTTGTTTACTGTATCTCTAAGTTTTCAAAATTACGTTTGAACAATTAAAGCGCACCAGATGTGGGACATTGTTCGTTTTTTTATCATAATCATCCCTAAACATCTTAATAATGTAACAAAACTGAGCAGAGTGGCACTAAAAGGGTAATTTTCAACAACTGTCATTAATTCTCGATAAAATAACACCATTGGTAACGTTTGACCTATGTTACTACAATAACATACGGAGTGTCCCTTTAATACCAGCACTAGCCGCGAAACAATATAATTCATTATATAAACATATTTTCAAGCGATCTGATTGGTCAAGGGGTGATCACATGATCGTCTACAGAAAAGCATATAGACTCCAGCCTGCGTCCCATCAAAAAACGTATTGACTTGAGAAGTTGAGTGACGTCAAACATTTGTTGCATGACATCAAACAATTGTTGCATGACGGCATGCTATTGTTATCATGACGTCATATGACTGTAGTCCCAGCTGTTCGAACCAAATTACATTTTTGACTGTATCATTGGTTTCCTTTCATTTCAATTTTCTGTATTAAATATATAACAAGAGTCATCAGAAGATGACATATCCCACCGGTTCAACAAAATTTGTAAAACACATCATGTGTATCTACTACCGTACTTCAGTTAGTGGGTATTACAGATGCTGAGTTTCAGGTATGTTAAGGGTTTTAGACTTCTGCCCCAGAAGCAGTCAAAATCAACAACAAGCAACATCCCTCTCACGTTTCTATGGAAACAGGGAAAAAAAAAATTTCCAAAAAAATCTGAAAATATCAAAAGGCACCACTTCGGTTTGTGGGTAATACACATGCAAAGTTTCAGGAAGATATGATGAACGGTTTTCGAGTTCTGCTCCGGAAACGAAATGATTACGGACGATGACGGGGCGATGACTATATCCCACGGTTTCTACATACCGGCGGGATAATAAAGGAATTACGGACTGGTGATTCCATCAATGCCTGTTTTTATGGACCCGAGAAAACAATATTGACCGCGGACTTCGTCCAGATATTTCCAGATTTTGACAACTAATTCTTAATGCAAAAAATCAGAAATCTCCCTATTTCTAGTCCAGAAAGTGAAATATTCATTCAAGACATAATTATGTCATTGCGTGATATAAAGGAAATGCTTTCCGAGAGAGACTGTACCAACACCGAAAGTTCACTCACCATATTTCTTGTAGTTCTGGTCCTCCCTAGCTTGTTGCCACTGGTTCAATCGAGACTCAAACTTCTTTCGGAAATAGAGTAACACAAGAACCCCCGCCAGGATGAACCAACCATAGCTCTGTACAAAGCCGAAACCTGCATAATAATTAAATAATCAGCATACCGTATTTTCTTTCATATTTGCTTGATTAAAGCATCAGAGATGTGGAGCATTTGGTAATGACGATTAAACATACTAGTTAAAGGGGCAGTAGCATGTTTTTTCGCTCAAAAAAGTTGATGAAATGTATTTGAAAAATAATTTCACCAATAGTAAAACATCATTCTCTCTTCGGAAAATAAAGTTTAAAATGAGTCTCATGTTTCGGTAAAGCCATGGGCATCGTTTTTGTAATACAAAATAATAAATTGTGTTCACAATAAAATGGCCGCCGTGCAATTTTTGCTTTATACGCAACATAGTTTTTACCACTACAGATAATTGGTTTGTGTAATAAGATGTTTTACCCTCTAAAGTTAATTTAAATGACATAAACTATCATTATAAATGGGAAATTTGAAAAATTAAATTTTGCAAAAAACGTGCTACAGCGCCTTTAAGGCACACTTGGATATATAGAGAATCTCACCCAAGTGTCTTCTGATATCAAATTATCAAAAAGTAATATAAAGTATACATAAGTATATATAAGTATACATAAAAGTAATATTTATAAAGTATACATAAGTATACATAAAAGTAATATAAAGTATACATAAGTATATAAGTATACATAAAAGTAATATAAAGTATACATAAGTATACATAAAGTATACATTACCGTAATTCTTCCTTAATTTCGCCCCTCTATAAGTTCGCCCACGTAAGATCATCTGACAGCCTTATTTCAAAATACCTTTCAAAATTACGACAGTGTGCCAGAGGTTCAGTATTGACAATCAAAAGTTCGACCACATTCCAAATTTTGAAAACAAATTATTTACAGTCACGATATACAATCATCTTGTGACAAGCATAATTAAAAGTGTTTGGAAACTAATATTTACGAAATGTGTAACATTCTTTTTCAAATTGGTTTTAAACATTTATATGAAAATCTAAAATTTTGACAAAGATGGCGCACAAACGAAGGTGAGTGGTGATAATTTCGACCGTGAACATTTCGTTAAAATATTTGGAAAATTTGAGGGTCGAAATAATGGAAGAATTACGGTAGTATATATAAGTATACATAAAAGTTACAAGTATTTCTACTTTTATCAACGAGTGTTGGTATATTTGATATCAGGAGACACGACGGTGAGATGATATTTATCATCCAAAATCACTCTTCATTGCGTTTCAAGGAAAAAGTGTACATCTCTGAGCACAACTCTGCCAGTTGACTTCCAATGCGATGATGTCATAGCATTTTGACGTCATCATGTTTATGACGTCATACCATTGTGATGTCATTACTTGATGATGTAAAAGCATTGTGATGTCATGTAGCTGACAGAGACAGGGCATTGTGCAAAATCTACTGCCAAAACGATATCTCCTAGGATCTCACACAAGCGATATCTCCTGTGGAACATAGTTTTGGATGATAAATAGAGAATCTCACCTAAGTGTCTTCTGATATCAAATATATCAACACGAGTTGATTAAAGTTACAAATATCCGAGGTTTGCCGAGGATATTTTTACTTTAATCAACGATTATCAGAATGATATCAGAAGACACAGGGATGAGATTTTATTTATCATTCAAAATCATTCTTCAACAATTATTAGCAATATAATGAACATATCTGCAACACAAAACTGCCATTACAATCTTCAGCAGTGAGCTCAGTGATGTCATAGCATTATGACGTCATCAGCATTGCGGCATCATAGCATTGTTACGTCATCAACTTTGTGACGTCATAACATTGTCAGTAGTCTTCTCAGTGATGTCAAAGCCTTGTGATGTCATTAACTGACGATGTAATAGGATTAGGCGATTTGATTGTTGCGATATCTACAATGTATATATCGCTTGTAGATATCGCTTGATCTCACACAAGCGATATATACTGTGGGAGCAAGTTTTGGATGATAACTGAAATTATGAGCATCATGAGACTATCTTGAACCCCATGAGAAAGACAAGTGGGACCTGGCGACAGTGTGCGATTACAACCCTACGAACATGGAACTCAATAAAATCATCAGGCAAAGATGGCACCTACTTCAAGGTTCCGACCTCTGAAACAAGTTTTCCCTTCCCCACATATTACATCAAACCCTTAGAGACATGCTGGTCCACACCACCCTCCCAAAAAAACACAAATTAGTGGTAAAGAAGTCCCTTTTGTCGACAGCCCGTGTGACAAAACTCAATGCACATTATGCACCAACATTAACAGGAGCAGCTACTTCCACAGCTCTGTTACGGGCCGTAGATTTTCATGTCAGAGTTACAGTTGCAAATCCCGCAATGTGGTCTATCTACTCACTTGCAAAAAGTGCAAAAAACAGTATGTGGGTGAAACCAAAAAAGAGTTCAGAATTAGACTGTCTGAACACTTTGCAGATATCACACACAAGAGAGACAAACCCGTGTCCCTTCATTTCAACCTCCCTGACCATTCCAAACGCGATGTATCTTACAATATCTTTGCACAACTCAAACAAAATCCTGATTCAGAGAGGACCACTCAAACCAGAAGATCACTGGAATTGAGATGGATCTTTGAGCTTCTCACGTTCCAACCGCACAGCCTCAATGATAAGATCGTTGATTGAAACATCCCTCTTTTCTGTTCAACTTATCTTGAACCCCAGTCTGATCATTTATTAGTCTGAGAATTATTTCCCTTTGACTGTGATCATCAGCAATATAAGACAGTGTGATAATAATGACATTGTATCTTGTGATAGGTATTTGCAAAATTTAAATTATCTACCGGTAATGAATTGATTTTTATTGATTGTTTCCACCATTTCCACCAGTTACAACTAAAAGTTTATAACACTGCATTATATTGTTATTCTACTTAACATTTATTCTAAAGTTAATTGTTATTGAAATTCAAAGCCTTGGAATTCCATGCTTGATGTTTGGGACATGGGGAAAAAGGCATATCCTTTCGAGAATATAAAACATAGATAAGAATCTATATGACAGTACGTCACAGTAATATATACACCTTGTCATAAAATTTGAAATTTGAAATTGAAACCAGAAAATGTTTTGCAAATGTTGACATTACAAGTACATATCAAATGTACCACATCATATGTAAACATGACATCACAAACACACATTGTTCCGAGCTCTATTGCAACTTTATAGTAATTACAGGCAAATGTAGGTCATTTCTTCCAAGGTTCCGGATCAGTTCGTACCAAAACCGGTTCCACTAAAAATGGGGAGAAGCGACCCATACAAACCGACCCGGAGACGAACCGGTTTCGGTACGAACTGATCCGAATCCTCCTCCAAGATGGTGCAGGTCGTTCGAAAAATTGCCTGTATCAGGGATGTAAAGTGATAGTAGCAAACTCTTTTCTAGATTGATTGCTTTTGCTAGGAATGAAATATCGACTTTTTCCTCGATTTTTGTCGATGTATTGCTGAGACACCATTTTGGCCCACTCGAGTTTGACGACCAAAAAATCGTGTTTGAAGTGTAATAACTTTAGAAATAATGGACTGATTGTGTTGATGTTTGTTTTAATCGAACGAGTAATCAATGTGCTTTAATTCTACAATGTGTTTTAGGTGTACAAAATGTGTTAACATTTTGAAATTTGGACTTGATTGGACAGGGGGTAAAATTGGCGTTGCATCCCTTTCTTTATTTATAAGTATAGGTATATCTAGACGATGTAATGCTCGCCGTGACTATCTCCGGTAAACCTCCGTTCCCACGACGAGGTGCCGTCCTATCTAAAAAGCGGGACTTTCTCAAATGAAGCGCTTATTTATTCTTATGCACAAAAACGAATAAAATCCAAACCGTTCACGACGATAATTTAACTAGGAGATTTTGATCATGACGCTAACGAGCCATATACTGCATGAAATGTTTCAAGCGATCCCAGTTTGTTTGTTTGAAACGTCCGCCATTTGCAAAGTTAGTTTGCGCATGCGCACTGCAGATTCTACGATCAGCTGGACGTCGCTGCAATTTTTGACAGGCAAATTAAAAGTTACAAAGTCAAATCTACTAGGCCTAGCCTATGGTATATTTATAAAGTTATAAGATATTTTAAATGGAAATTAATGCAATTTTATTAGCTAAGTGAAGCGCAATGAACTGTTGACAAAGGTGAAAAATAAATAATTAAAAAATAATTTCAGTCAGTAGGCCTACAGCAATGAATTAATTAATATTTAGTTTTAGGCCCCATATTTTTTTTAATATATTGCATATTCTACTTTATTCAAGTAACCCAGTCTACTGTTTAAATGTACAATTATCTTCTTAATATTGAGCAATCAATTTTGAACAAATATCAAGTTTGCATGGGCTTTCACTTCATTAAATATGACTATCATTTCCAAAATAAAATTAAATATTTAAATTAATGTGCATGCACATTTTTGTAGTGTTAAAAAAAAATCTTGAAATACCGCATTGAAGTTTTGACTTGCTTTCAGTATTAAGATACTGTAATCTGTTAATTATATAATTTACATAAAATATAGGCCTGTCAGTCAACACCAGCTATATATGTGTCTGTAGTTTGAGAATAGTAAATTAGTGTCCGGGCTTACAGTCAATTGTGATTCAAATTCATGGTTTTCAAAGTGTCCTGAAAATATAAATGTTGATTAACAATATTTGTTCATTCAGCTTCTGGAAATGTTATGTTATGCAATGTTTTTCCCTCCGAGTTTATTCACTTGAATCAGGGAGTCTTGTGTTACAGGCTGTTGCTTGGAGTGAGTGAGTGAGTTGGGGTTTAACGCCGCTTTCAAGAGTGTTGCTTGGATGGAGCTGCTTCATACTTTAATCTTCTCCAGTTTCATGATGCATCAATCCCAGATATATAAGAACATCTGAGTTACAATCAGTCAGAAGAAAAGCAGACCAACTACATGATTTTGTGTTTAATGTCACGGCACAGACATCTTCCCTTTCTTCTAGTGTATATGTACACCCATTTCCAAGAACTTCACATTTAATTTAACTTAGTGCCCTAATAAATTTCAAGAATGTTGTGTGTACCATGTTTTCTTTTTATGATGTTATGGCCATCAATATTCAATTTGAATTACAGGTAAGTTTAGGATAAGTAAATCTTACTTTAAGTATCCTTGAACCTGGTGACAGCATTTGCAGAATGAATAAGCAAAAGAAATCAAATGAAACACAATTTTTCAGGAAATGATATCCACCATACATGTGATTTAATTCCATTTTATTTTCACAATTGTATTGTTTGTTATCAATTATAGCAAGTTGCAATGTGAAAACTATTTGGCAGTTTAATATATGTAAATTGGTGGAGAAAATACAAACCAAACACAAAGACATTTTAGCATAAGTTTACAAATCAATGTAATGATAATTGTAACAGAAGCACACCTTACATGCATGTATCTGTTGATAACTGAGTTTATGGATGAATAAATTAAGATAATTAATACTATGTAAACAAAATTAATTCTAATTAATTAATTCTAATCTATTATAAAAAAAATTATTTAAAAAGTTCAACAATAATGGTTAATAATATGTCATGGTAATGTATAAATTTAATTATTGTCTTTGGTAATGTAATGTCACTCTCTTTTCACAATGTTTACTCCTTAGGATGATGTAAAAAGAATTGGCATTTGCCTTTTGGGTAATAAAGTGTTATCTTATCCTTCATTGAGTTTAACTAGCATTCTGTAATAATATACACTTATGATGAATATTGTTATATAAAAATCAAATGAAGTTCTAAATAATAATCTTCACTTAATCTGGAAAAAATGACAATTGACATTTTGATAGAATTATGGTCACATATAATTCCTATCAAATACCACATGATAACGTTAATTATTCCATATAATAATTTCTGGGTTTGTTGACGATCAAGGAGCGTTGTGTTCACACAGTGTCATAATACAAAAAGCACATGTTGAGTTTGGGTCAATTTGACATCTCATATCTCGTAGTTTTCTCTACAACTGTCAACTGTCACTGCTTGAACAATTGTAATTGAATCGATGTTTCCTTTATTATTACAAAGATTTAGTTTTCAAAATGGATTCTTACTGTCTCCAGTCTTGAAAATCGAAATTATTAGCCAAAGAGTGCGAGATTTGTTTTCCTTGAGAGGTCAAGTCATGATTGCAGTGTTCTTGCCGGTTCGGTGCGCATGCGCAATTGATGAAAAAACAAACGAAATCGTAAACTTACACCTTCTAGAAAATTACTAATTAAAACATTATTATGACACCGAGAGCTTTGATTTAATTCAAATCAACAATTTATTTGATGAAGAACACGTGGGTAAATTTTCGTGTGTGAATTTGTAGTATTTCTTGTAGTAATTAATAGCCAAAGGCCGATTAGGATCCTTGTCGGGCCCGTTTTTCAAATCGCCGATTTCGGCAAATTATTGAAAAAATAAGGCAAATAATAAAAAATACACTGACTGGATGATTAGATTTCATAATTTTACATTGGTATATGACAATAATTTGATCGGGAAACTCCTATTATTTCTTTATTTCGACTTTGAAAATTTCGGAGGAAAATTTCCACTTTTTTCAATGCGAGGCTCCTCGTCTCGGTAACTGCGGAGCGTAGCCCAGCGTAGGGGAGCTTGACCGAGGCGAGCACGATCGTCTAAGGTATATCGTATCGTAGTATTGAACCTAGGAACTGTTTGTTTTCAGCAATACAAGCCCCTGTGAGACAAAGTAACCCTAAAAGATCGTCGAAAGGTATCCAAGGGTTAAAGTAGATTGTCTACAGATATCTTTGGGCTATGATAGTCCAACTGAAATCCAAGGGCTAAAAAACGATATAAATAATAAACAAGATATTGATGTGCGCCAGGTAAAATGCAGTCTCTCCAATGTATCTACGGGAATATTTAAAGCACTCACTTTATGTCAGTTAGATTGGGTTTTTTGGGGGTTTTTTTTAATCTGTTATTAGAAAAATTATTTTTGACACCATCGATAATCTATAGGAACTAGCTTTGAAAATATTAAATTCTCAGTTATGGTCATGGCTAAGAATTAAGAGTTACCTGAAGAAACCAAAGAGACAAGAGCTGATGGGTAATCGTTGCTCAAAACATCTGGGTGAGGATTCGTCCCCGCCTCTGCCGCATCGTCCATAGTGCCTTAGATAAGAAGTTCTCGATTATTATTTCGTGTTATTTCAGTGATACTACACATCAAAACAAATCATTGCACGTCACCGGAAGCAGCACGAAACACGCCTCTAAAACAGAAGAGTGCAGTAGACGGGTTATCTGCCCCTGTTTAGAAACTTTGCCGCTTGGTGTTACACGGCTGACGCAAATCCTCGATGTGAAGCGCAAGCAACTACAAGCGCGGAGAAGATGCGACCTTTGATGTTTTGCAAGGGAGAGCCAAAACAGAATGTTGGATATTGATTTAATAGAATGTTTAATAAATGTACACTAATTTCAACGATATACTTTAAAGTTAAATTATATACAATATGTAGGCCTAATTCTATAAAATAATGAAAAGTTGATTTTCAAGTGTAAGAAAATTTAATAAAAACTGTCATTGAAAGTTACATACAAATAATTATCCACAGCTGTATTCAACCAAAAATAAGAAGAATAATCACGCTAATTAGTAAAATGTTTCCCAGTTTAAGTATCAGAATATAGATTGAAAAAAGAATTGTGGTCGACTCGGACCCTGTAGGAGGACATGTGAGGTGATTTAAAAATAACCAATAGAACCCTCACTTTACCCGCTTTCACTTTCACTGTAGGTATCACGGCTGCTAGTAGTATTGCAGTCAGAAAGCCCGCAACACCATGGCCATGTTCAAAAGAGGTTTCAATGAGCGATTACTTTTAAACCTCTCTTGAACGCGATTGCTCATTGTAGCGCTACGTAGCAAGGCGAGCAAACTTCGAGGAATTTGGATTGTGTCGTTCAAGAGAGAATGAGCGCTACTTGAGCAATCAATAAGCAATTATAAGCGCTCGCTGTTGAACTGAGCCCAGGGCCGTGTTCAAGAGAGGTTTCAAAGTGCCAATGGGTTTTAAACCTCTCTTGAACGCGATTGCTCAATGTAGCGCTACGTAGCAAAGCGAGCAAACCTCGAGGAATCGCACCGTGTCGTTCAGGATAGAATGCGCTACATTGAGCGCTACATTAATTAAGCGCTCAATGAGCGGTTATAAGCGCTCGCTGTTATGGAACGGAGCTCAGGTGGCTATGCATCGAGGTGCGAACTGCGAGCGTCGGCTGGAACCATCGAAACATATGGGTGGTACGCCACAGGAACTCGACATCGCAATGAAAACGTAGGTAAAAGGTAGGTATAAAAACACGACCCCCTATATAACATACTCAATAATCAATCAATGTAATACATATTTCTCACAAAACCACCCAAGATAGTACAAGAGAATACAAATATACGTATTTTACTTGAACAGGCAAGATTGGAGATATCAACAACATATTTATTTTAATTTTCCAGAAACACCCATTGGCATATTGAGCTTTAACAGTTGTACATGTCTGGCATTTATAAATATACATTTATCTTTAAATACAATTCCTAAATATAAAGGCCGCGTTCAGTTTAAAATGCGTGACATTTAAATAAATAATGTAAATGTATTTCATCATCTGCGATGTCTGGAGAAACCTGCAGAGGAGATGCTCTATGCACACGGGGTAGAACACGCCATCTACCGGATTCTACTGGAAGTTATGTTATTACAAATATACTTTGTTTCTTCAGAGCTATTGACAACAGCGTTCCGCCAAGATTGATAAAATCGACCTCTCAGTGTTATTTCCACCTGTGATGAAACGCTGTTGTTGGAGAAATCATCGGGAGACGGTACTCAGTCCACGTCTATTCAAAATGTATTCTACATTATTCATTTCATCATACATAAGATATTCTAGTATAGTTTTAAATATATTACTGTCTTCAATAACCACCGTATTATGTCAGAACATGATAGTCTCGTAGATATTCTTATAATACTAATAATAATTGCATACTTATATTGCGCCTTTTCCACACCCTAAGGTATGCTCAAACTGCTACAATTATTACCCTGAAGGAATTGTACTTTCAGAGCTGCTACTAATCGCTTCATCAGTACTTCCCGTATTCAGGTACCCGTTTGTACAGCTCTTTATATATGCTCTTTGGTTCTCTCTATAACTCGTCATATACAAAGAATTTTACTGTAGACAACCTTGAACTGGTTGACAGTTTTATAAATTTAAAATGAATGAATGAATGAATTAATGTCTTTATTTCCTCCAGATTGCGATTCGAAGATACACATATATACAAAACATATTTACAACAACAATGTCGCAAATAACATAAAGGTAGAGAACTACAGTAGGAAAAGATCTAAAATATACAGTTCAGTGTAAAATACAGATATTTACAGAAGAAAACTATCATAAATTTTCATGACATTTCATCCATATGTTGGTTTCTGATATTTTACAGCATTTCATCTTCAGGTGATAATTCTAAAACATTGACATTAAAAAAGATCCATGAGTTCTGAGAAGATCTGGTTTCTGTTGTTAATATGTGTTGTTGACATGTGTGACTTCAACAACACCATTTACGCCCCTTTAATAATGACAGCTGTTCGGTTATATCTCACTTAATCACATAAAGTTTATAAAATGTTTACAATATATTTATACCAAATGTATGTTGAAATAAAGTTTATAAAATGTCTAAATAAAATATATTTTACCCATTCCATGCCATGATTTTTTATGTATACAAAATGTAAAGTTTATTAAATGTTTTTGAAATAAAGTTTATAAAAGTTTATAAAGTTTATATTTTACCCATTCCATGTATGTATTTATGTATACCAAATGTATGGTGAAATAAAGTTTTAATTTCAAATGAAAATAAAGTGACTTTTAGTTACATGTATCCGAAGCAGACTATACGTTAATCCCCTATTGTTCATGGATTACCGCGCATCGGTAACTTTGAATGGAGAAGTCGGCTGTCCGGCAAAACGAGAACCCGCCCAGTTGTTCAGGTGTTGATCACCTCAGAAGCCAACACCACCTTCGTCCAATCAGGAGTCAGTGTCCTTGAACCATCAGATAAGTAATCGGTATAATCCTTCACCTTCTTAGATGTACATTGTTTTGTGTGAAGTCATTAATCAGTTGCTCGTCATCTTCTTTGATAGAGATAAGCTTACCAGCCACATTAATCGGAATTAATCATAGGAATATGAAGATTTAACAACGTTCATTTAAACCATACAATGTGCAGATTAACCAACTTTCAACCAGGATATAATAGAATATAGCGCCCAAGTCGGGCGGGAATACGGAGGCTGTGCTGTACGATGTCAATGGTCGACGCCTGAGGCCGTTCGATTTCATTATCCTCCTTAGGGCATTTATGTCTCGCAGAACGACAAAATTAATGTTGATGGAACCAACTTTGATTTTTAAAATAAACACTGTAAGAATAAATTGATTTATGGTTGTGTGTTGGGTATGTGGGTTCGATGCGCATGCGCGTTCGTAGATTATCGCCCTACTTTAAGACTATGTTTCACAAACATGTTTCTAATGTTTTATTTCATTTTAATGTTTCACATGACTAATATTCTATTTGATATGGTGGAAAGTGAGGTTCAACTCGCTCGGAACTGATGTTTCTCAATATTTGATATTATTTATTTGACTTTAATACACAGTCAATTACCAGTAGATTCCTAAATAATAATCAACTGATAACACTATAGAGTGACGTCATGACCATGAATTAACAATAAATAGTAGCAGTGGATGGACACCCTCATGCTCATGATTGGTTGTAGGGGAGCGCGGTGACTTGATGGAAACTCATCAGCTGTAGATTTGATTTGATTTGAGGGTTACATTAGAAGCTTTTACACCCCTTGAGAAGTTATTTCTTTTGTTTGAGTTGCAGGTTATATGCCATAACCACCATCTGCGTAGGTTGGTTATCTCATAATCACCATGTTCGGTTATGAGATATTCAACCTACGGAAACAGATGGACTTGTAAAATTTTGATAATTTTGTCAAATTAGAAATTAACATTTTGTAAGTAACGAAAGTAGGGTTCGAACCCTGGACCTCTATATCGTCGAGCAGTGTCTTTACCAATGTATCTACCGAGGATCCATACAGATGAGTGTTCATTCTTTTGTGTCTTGGCTGTATTTCTATACTTTCTAGTATTATATAAACATATGCATGTATGGGTACCAACTTATGTCTACCTTGTGTGTGGAATGAATGATTAAGTTTGAAACCTTCCTTTCGAGTCAGTCATGGGTGTATTGGGAATATTTCACTGATATATTTTGATCATGTCGTACAAATCAACAAAATACTCCTTTAAAATGCATATATACAATTATTTTATAAATAGAGTGTTCCGCGGAAGTGTAAGGCAAATAATGATCCGATTGCCTCGCGTTATGGCAATAAACTCTGCTCGGGCTGACGCCCTCGCGAGTTTATATGCCATAACCGCTCGGCACCAGGTCATTATTTACTACATAAAACGGTTAGCCGGGAACTGATGAAAGTGAACCGCAGAAGATTGGGTGATCTGGTGTTTATAACCAGACGGGGTGGTCACTGTAAAGATAGGATGTGTACCGACGTATGTGTAGTGATTCCATGAGTTTGCCCCTTGTGTAAAAGTGTTGATTGGTTGATTGTGATTAACAGTGTATTATTCGATGTTATAGTGAGGGAATTGATGATGTGTTAAAAGATGAACATGAGTTTGAGTTGAGTTTTGTGCTGTCTAACCTGATGTTTTACCTACATTTAAGCTGTGATGATTTGATTTTGTGTATTGTGGTTTGGCGATGTTGAGCTTGTTCTGTATAACCATTATTTGATTATCATCAAAACTGCATCAACATCAACATCGACCGTTATGACGTTACACTGTTTGCATCAACATCAACAAGACCATTATGGCATTACACTGTTTGCATCAACAACAACATGACCATTATGGCGTTAAACTGTTTGTATCAAGAACAACATGATCATTATGGCGTTACACTGTTTATTTCAACAGCAACACGATCGTTGTAGTATTACACTGTTCATATCAACAGGATCGTTATGATCGCTAACACTTCCGAAACCCAAACTACACTTCACCATAACATGATCATTATTTGACTACACCTATGTTGATCAGAACAACCAAATCAACAATACCGTCAGTATCTTTTTGGATCAAAACTGCTAATCTAAAGAAGACTGCTGTTATGTTGACACTATTTGCATCAAAACGACATCATATCAACAACAAATCGACCGTTTCCGAACCATCTACTGCTATACGGACTCGTATCGTTCAGACTCGGCTCGTATGTTCTGACGCTATTAAGGTAGCCAATCACAGAACGTCCAACAAAAGCACCCCTTGACCCCCGGTGCTTATTAGAGATCCGGCGATTTTTGGAGATGTTTATGATGGGTGCATTTATCTAATGGTCTACAACTGGCGCTTATTAGAGACCCGGCGCTTGTTAAAGGCCATGCGCGTATTTTCTCAACTAACCTTGGCATGCCCGGCGCTTATTACATGCCTGGCGCTTATTGGAGACCCGGCGCTGATTAGAGGAAATACGGTACTTTACATATTGTCTCAACAACACCTTCTAGGAAAACTTCACGCCCTGAGTGTATCGTCCACCTGGACGTTGCGCATATCGCTCAGGCTCGTAAAGGACACGGTACCGGAAGTAGTCAATCCAGAATCTCCAGAAGACTTCCCTCCCGCAGTTCCCGAGTCGGTCATCTGTCCTTGTCCGTCTGCAGCGACGTTGCCAGAACTCAGAGGGAGAGTAGCACGGCAGTTGAACATGGAGAGGAGAACGCGGCGGTAGGATTTGAACCCGTACAGGATGAGAGGCAGCTTGAAGACCATGTACAGGTAGCTTAGGATTCCGAAGAAGTTCTTTGCGATGTACAGCTTTGTCTTAGCTTCTGACTCGGGCATGTGGACCGTCAGTAGATCGAGTACATGAGCCGGGACGAGAGTTAGAAAGTAAGCGATGCCGATGAGGATCACACCTTTAGCCTGCTGGACGTGGGTCATGGTCGCGGACTGGTTGAAGATCCGAGCGTTGTCTTTCTTGTTGATGTGGATGTTGATCCTGATGTAGCAGACGGTGATGACGAGGAGTGGCAGTATGTCAGACACCATGATGTAGAGTATGGTTACAGGAAGGTAGAACCTGCTTGCGTAGAGCCAGATGATGAGAGAGAGGTCGTCCATGACACGGAGCTCCAGGAGAAAGATACAAGAAGTGTAGATGCTGTTGAAGGTCCAGGAGGCGAAGAGGAAGGCGAGGACGTAGCGTGTCCTGCAGTGGAGCTTGTAGTAGATGGGGTAGCAGATGGCCAGGTGGAGAGTGTAAAGCAGCATGGTCAGAGAGTGCATCGACTCACACCTTGTCAAGGTCACGATGAACTTTTGAGCGAGGAAGAATTTTTTCATGAGCGACGAGTAACTAACCGTGAACATGGGGATGTTGAGGAGGAGGAAGGAGAAGCCAAAGCAGATGTCCGCCAGAGTTTGGTTGAAGAGGAACCTGGCCGGGGTGTCCTTCATCCGGGTCGCCTTGTAGATGATGAGGATGACGAGCACACACCCCAGTATGTGAACAATGTCAAGGACGCTCAGCCACGGGTTGTACACGACCGAGTCGAACGGGTCAAGTACGTATTCTTCCACAGAGTTTGTCGAGTTGTTGACCAAGGAATTGGTGAAATTGTCACTTAATGACATGTTGTTTCCATTGCTGTTGCATGGAGAGGATGTGACGGCTGTTACATTCGGAGAAAGTGTTGTTACATCTGGACAGAACGCCATATTATCTACTGAACTGTCGTGACAATGATGTCAGAGAAGTCTTGACCAGAACTGCTGTGTATCACCTTTAGTGGAATCACGTGCCTCAGTACTCAGCAATTGTCAAGAAGTCTTCGTCTGGAGTGAATGTTGACAAAAGAATCAAGATTCTGCCAAGGATATATGTTAAACATCAGAGCAAACGTCAATGCTGGCTCCGCATTTAGCATCGTCTTATATCTAGACAAGAGAACAATATTTTCGAAACCAAACCTTCCTAATCGTTCCAAGTCAATTAGACCCCAGTTTTCGCTCACATGTAAACACCACCGTAACGATTCAGTGTTCTTCCATCAAGCGACCTCAAAAAGGAATCTGCGACCAACCTTCTTTGGTTTTATGCTCTGTATCTGAGAGAATTTCTGACGGGCTTCCCTCCCGTCTGATTGGTCAAACCACGCCTTCTTCAGACTGTGTGAGATGTGATATCATTCTGGTCAATACTCACTGGAGATGTGAAGAAACACGTCATATCACCGGGCAAAGAGGAGGGGCCAGTTTTTCATTTGCTTTTATTGCCTTTCTCCGTTTTCTCACCTACTGTTATCTCTTTTGTTCAACATTTATCAACAATTTGCGAAATGACATGTTGAACTTCCCACCCCTCGGATTGGTCAAATAACGCCTTCTTCAGTTTTTCATTTACCTTTATTGTCTGTCTCCATGTTCTCATCTATGATCATCTCTTTTGTCCAATACTAATCAAAAATTTGCAAACTGACTTGATGAACTGTAAACCTTTTATACGAATATTGTTGACGTCATTCTGGGCTAATTCCTACAAATCTGTATCAGTATCTTTTTGTTCACATCATATTGGTTAAAGTAAACTAAAACCTTCGTCAAAGTTTAACATTCAACGTCTTTTTTTTATTTATATTTTTATTTCCCAATCAGTTGTTACAATGTACATAAGTATAAACAGAAAATATGTTGTATACATTCAAGACTGTTCTTATACAATATAAGCAAAGGTTCCCACAGGTTATTGCAGATACAGCTGTATCTAATTCATGAGAGGCTCACAAATGCTGGACTACAAAGGTTTATAATCACTCTTCTAATAGATCTACAAATAATGTGTGGAGAGATGACCAAAAGGCAAAGAATTTAGGCTGGGTATTGTTTGTAAAGGCAATAAATTTACAAGCCTGGTAATAATTCAATACTTCATTTTGAATACACCCAAAATTTGGTATTTTCCCCTTTCTACTAGTATTATATATGTTTTGTTTCACCAATAACAAATGGTATTAAGTGGATTATTATTTCTTCCTTTAAAACCAAAAATAATATTTTCTGTTTTAAGGTCAATACTTCCTTCTGCCAATTTTCCTAGCCATTTCGCCAACTCTTTCCACACTTTCTTAGAATGGATACAATCACACAATAAATGGACAACACTCTCAGACACCTGGTCACAAAAGGAACACATAGGTGAATCAATGTATCCTATTTTATGTAAATATTTATTTGTCGTCAAGATGTTATGAATTATTTTGTTATGTAACCATTTCAAATTGACACTTTGAGTACATCTACTCGCCATCAAATTTATGTTTTCCTATTCATTCTGTTGAAGCTCTTTTCTAAATATCCTTTCCCATTTTAATTCAGTTGGCATAGTGCTTTATACAAATATTTACTGTTTGTTACTTTAGAAACATTGTATGGCAAGATAGGCTTTGCATATGATTTTTCCAAATTGTTGAAAATTAAATTTCTCTTTTTTAAATATACAGTCAAAACTCTCTTAACACCTTGGTATGTAAGAAAGTCAACTTGTATATCATATTTACTATTCAATTGTTCCAATGTCAGTATATTGCCATCTTCATTAGTAATTTTACTCAAATACGTTATTCCTTTTCTTTCCCAATTTCTAAACAATAGTGTTTTCCCACCAATCAAAATATTGCTATTGTGCCACAAAGATTGATTTAAAACTTCAACACTAGAAAATTCGTTTTGATAGCATATTGTTAAATAATCTGACCATGCCTCTACTACATCCCTCCAAAATATGTTTGAAATATTTGGGAGCACCATTTGTCTGATATACGAGGGGCGTTCAATAAGTGTTGCAAGCGGGGCATTGGTGTTTACATAAACAGTGTCAGCTTATAGCAGGTGTTACTATAGTCAAAACATAACATTGACACATGTCAAAACAATTTCTAGACATAACAATTATTTAGATATAATAGCTGCGCTGACCTAGGGGTCTCCATAATCATGGATTCTCTCAAACATGAACAACGCGCTGTGATCAAGTTCCTTACTAAAGAGGGATGCAAAGCTACAGAAATACATAATCGTATGTGTAATGTGATGGGTAAGGATGCTCCTAACTTTTCAACAGTTTGTCGCTGGTCTCTTCAGTTCAAGCGGGGCAGGGAGTCCTTAGACGATGACCCACTGTCAGGCAGGCCATCTGAAGTCACCCGACCGGAAGTTATTGCCGCTATCGAAAGACGAATTTTAGCTGACCGCCGTGTTAAAGTTTCTGAACTGTCTTTGGAATTCCAGATATCAGTTGGAAGTGTTGAAAAAATAATTCATGACCATCTTGGTATGTCCAAGGTATCTGCAAGATGGGTACCCAGAAACCTCACAGCACAAGATCGCCAGAAAAGAACCGAAAGTTGCATGGAGCTCCTGGATCGGTTTAATGTGGATGAAGCCAGGTTTTTGTCTCGTCTGGTGACAGGTGACGAAACCTGGATCCACCACTGGGACCCGGAAACTAAACTGGAATCCAAGCAATGGAAGCACCCGAGTTCACCGCCTCCCCTGAAGTTTCGCACTCAACCATCATTATGGCGACAATCTTTTGGGATGCAAAAGGCATATTATTAATTGATTACTTGCCAACCAAAACTACAATGAATGGTCAATATTATGCCAACCTAATGCAAGAATTGCGAAAGACAATTCGACAGAAACGCCGTGGAATGTTGACACGTGGTGTTCTGATTTTGCATGACAACGCTCCAGTCCACAAGTCAAGAGTTGCACAGGCCGCTATACGTGATTGTGGATTCGAACAGCTTAACCACCCACCCTACAGCCCAGACCTAGCCCCCAGTGACTACTTCCTGTTCAGAAACCTGAAATCCGCCCTACGTGGAAGGCACTTCTGGGATGACGAAGACGTCAAAGCTGCCACAGAGGCGTGGTTAGGGGGGCAAACGGAAGACTTCTACAAAAGCGGCATCAAAAGTCTTAAAGAGAAATGGAAGTAGTGTATTGAGGTGAAGGGTAACTATATTGAAAAATAAAAGTAAAAAATTGACTACGCGAGTTGGTTTTATATTGAAGTTGCAACACTTATTGAACGCCCCTCGTATAATCCATCAGCAACCCATAGTCTCTCAATATTTGGAATACAAAATGATGCATTATCAATCCATGTAGAGTTATCATAGCGCAATCTTTTCACCCATGCTAGTTTTTGAGATTTGATAATATTTTTTATAATTGGAACATTGATTCCTTCATATTTAGCGGTAGATGTAATAATATATCTTTTTATTTTATCCCTCTTACCCTTCCAGATAAACTGAAAACATCTTTTCTGGAAAGCTTGTACTACATTGTCTGGCTGGTTAGGTTTGATGAAAACTTATGATTTAGTTTTGAAAGCAGTAGCGATTTCAACACTACATTCTTACCCATTGGTGTTAGTAGTCTCGATTCCCAACTTTTTATCTCTCTATTTTGTCCAATTTCTCAGAATAGTTTATGTCTATCATTAGTTGTAGGTCAACATCAAACTTTATGCCTAAAAGATTGAATTGTGATTGTGACCAATCAAGATTGTACTCCTTACATAGCTTAAATCTGGATCTCTTTTTGGAACCTATCCATATCAGTCTAGTTTTTTCGGTATTAAAATTTTACTCTGAGTCCAGAAAATCTTGCAAAAAAGGTTAAAACATTTTAAAAGGCATATAAACATTTTTCAGTTCCATCTAAGGTCAAAGAGGTATCATCCGCAAATTGAGCTAAAAGATTTTCAATATTCCCCATCTTAATTCCCTTTATCCTTTTATCGTTTCTTATCAGAAGCGCCAAAATTTCAACACACAAAATAAATAAATACGGTGACACCGGATCTCCTTGTCTGCAACCTCTTGTTATCTTAAAGAAAGAACTTCCAAATCCATTTACTAGAACACATGATTCTATGTCATGAAGGAGAATTGAAATCCATTTTTGTAAACTGGGTCCAAAATTGCAAAAAGTCAGAACATTCATTATAAAATGTCTATCCACTGAATCAAATGCCTTTTCAAAATCAATCAGCAACAACAGGCCTGGGACCTGGAATGTTTCAGTATAGTCCATGATATCATAGATAAGTCTAGTTACCTCTCCGATATATCTGAAACAAAACCCTTTTGATTTTCATTAATGATGGATGGTAGTTCAGGTTTTATCCTATTGGCAATTACTGCGGATGCAATTTTATATGAAGTATTCAATAGACTTATGGGGCGCCAAGATTTAAGAAACTGTTTTGGCTTGTTGGCCCTTGGTAGACATGTTTTTAATCCTTGTTTTTGACTTATAGATAAGGAACCATATTGATAGGCATAGTTTAAAGAGTTAATTAAATATTGATTCAAGTCAATCCAAAAGAATTTTAAAAATTTAGTTGTGAAGCCATCAGGACCTGGTGATTTTTCATTCTTCATTTTTTTAAATGCATGTAAACATTCTTCATATGTAATTTTACCTTTTAAATTGGATGATTCTTTGATGTTTAATCTTGGTACATCTTCATTGGTAAAACAGATTTTCGAGATCAATTTGTCTACATTCTTCTTTAGAATACAATTTTTGGTAAAAAAAGTTTAGTTTCTATATTTTTGCTCACTTATTTCAGTACCATCATTTCTTACAAGTTTTGTAATTGATTTATTTAAGAAATTTCTAGATTCTAGATGCAAAACATATTTGCTTGGTTTTCCCCCATACTCTATCCATGTTGCTTTTTAATTTTTTCCTTACTTATTTCTTCTAAGTCTATTTTTATTCTATTTATCGTAGTCAAAATGTTTTGCTTTTCAGTCATGATTTTCTCGTTGTCTAATTCAATTTCACATTCTTGTAATTTCTTCTCAAGTTTCATCTCCTCTTTCTGTCTCTTTTTTTCTTAGTTGATGAATAATAAATAGTCATACCTCTAATTTCAAGCAATCACATTTCCCACAATAGCTGATCATTAATTACATATTTATCTCCTCCCTCCTGAACAGGGCATTCGTATTTTTGTAAGTATTGGGTTTTTTTAACTTCTCTGATGTATCCTACATCATACAATAAGGAATTATTAAATTTCCAAAATCCTTTTCCCCTTTCCGTCTGTGAAGAATTGATAGTAATAGATACTATTGAGTGGTCTGAATTAATACTTGGAATAATATCTGTGTCCGCGACAGAGTACATCAAATTATGGGAAATTAGAAAGATTTCCAAACGTGATTGTTTCAGGGGCGTTGGTTGTCTCCAAGTAAAACGCCTCTTATTAGGATGAAACTCACGCCAAGGGTCTTTCAAATCCAATGAATCAATTACCTCCAGAAGCTCAGTTCTAGCTTTAGGATTATTGATGTGTTTATAATTATATGTATCTCTCTCATTGTCTAGAACCAGATTCCAATCACCATTTATGATTGCTTTATCAGGTGCCATACTTTCCATCACAGATTTAATATGTTTGTAGAACTTAGGATTATCCGTGTTTGGTCCACTATAAGTATAGGTACATCGTATCGTAGTATTGAACCTAGGAACTGTTTGTTTTCAGCAATACAAGTCCCTGTGTTTGGTCCATACAAATTCACAAGTGAATATACAAGTTCATTAATTCTTAATTTTAAGGCAACATAATTGCCTTCCTTTTTATCCATTGCAGTCTGCAAGATGTCAAACTGAAAATCATTATTAAAGAGAATAGCAGTTCCCCTTGCATTACTTTTATAAAAGCTAAAATAGCATTCTTTATAACCCCATTGTTGTTTAATAAGTTGTTCCTGTTCTTTTGTAAAATGCACGTCTTGAAGACAGAAAATTTGTGCTTTCTTTTTCCTTAAGAATCTAAATAGTTGTTTTCTTTTAAAACTGTTATTTAGGCCTCTACAATTAAGAGATAATATTTTAAACTTTTCCTGAATGCCTCTCATTATATGTTTAACATTGTAATGACTGTGTAACCTTCAGTATACCGGTAATATGATAATCATTTGAACAACACCTTAAGCTTGGGTTTTCTGTGAAATGGTGGTACTTAGTATAAAATCAAAACATATGGTAAAATGTCTGACTTCCTTGTTATCCTTGAATTGGGAAACAAAACTAAAACAAAACAAAACATAAAATAAACTCATGAATTAAACTTGCATCGTGCAAGGCGACAAGAAGCTTGTGTTCTCTATAGAGTACAAAACATCAAAGTATAACCCACTATGCACACAGTACCACAATTTATGTGCCTTTGGTTATTTAATAAATTAACTTACTTTGATCATAACATTGTTAAGACATTTTATATTTAGAATATAATAATATATTAATAGTGAACATGATTAATCAAAAATAAAACATGGTCTCAAAGTCTCCTCAGAATCTGATACTTTAACATATATGTATCCTACCCTATCCTCCTATCGAAAAACAAGGATATACGTAGGATAATGCATACTATACATCAATAGAATCAAATATAAGAAAGTACTATAGCAGTAGAACAAAATAGGCAATCAAGTCGCCAAAAATTGCATAACTAAAAACATTTCACTCTTGCAAGACGATCAGCCCACAGACGCCAGACCCTAAATATACACCTACGTATATCTACCCACCTATGTAACATATAAAGAAGGTATGACACTGTCCGCCATTTTGAATCCTGGCATGGGACCGGAAATGTAAACTTGGATCAGTCTACGAATGTTACAAGGCGTATTCGAGCCAGCAAACCAGTTCCGGTCCTATGCAGGGTTCAAAATGGCGAACAGTGTCATACCTTCCTTATATGTTACATGGATATATATATATATATATATATATATATATATATATATATATATATATACATAGGTCTATATTTAGGGTCTGGCGCCAGTGGATCAGCCTTTACTCAGCACGAGTATAAAGCATCCGTAAAATGTTTATATGAAACTCTTGGTCGGATGCCTCTCCAGTGTTCCCCCAAGTGGTTGTAAATAAATGAATTAATGCTAAATTGTCAATACTCACTACCCTTGTACTTTTTAGTACTGTAAAACATTCTTTAGGCGTGAGAAATTAGTGTCTATAGCATGTGTTGTCCTATAGAGTGTAAATTAACGTTCTTTTCACCAATAATGTTATTGAAATAAAATAAAGCATTACTGTATCCTGTAATGTTACGTCACATATGAAGCATTCATAAAATATCCGACAGGGGGGTCGTGACCCTCGTTATTTCAAATGTGAAACAATATAGGAATCCACTGTCAGTAATCAACATAAATATTGCTCTAATCATAATTTACTCACTGGTTTGTCACAGTCCGGAATCCAAGAATAACCAAATACCGAACTTAAGCGGCTGTCACAACCCGTCGTACGTGCAGCTGCGTGCTGTCTACCGACAAAAACGTGGGGTAAATTGGGGAATTCGTGCGTCCTCGGTACCGACGCCGTACCGATTTTGAACAAATTTGGAGCACGCAGACTCGTCGTAGAACTTTTAGTGTATGCAGAACTTTCGCTGCGTGCAGTCTACGAACGGGCTGCGAATTTTCCTCCGTACAATCGACGTGCGTGCCCTTTACGACAACCGCACCCAGCTTACCCACTCACACTTTCTCTATGAACGACGCACGTTGCACGTGCGTACAACATGCGTTGTACGTGCGTAGCTCGTGCTTACTCGGCACGTCCAAAGTTTAACTATAAAATAATTAAAGAAAACTCACGTCGATCGTACCGAGTAAGCACGTACAACGTACCGAGTAAGCACGTACAACGCACGTTTTGGGCACCTTTTTTAGGATATATAAAGCCGAGCCGACGGACGATTGCCATCATTTGAAGAGAACATGCCGCAAAGAAGTCGCAAAGAAAGTGCTCCTCATCTGCAGCTTAAAAGACAGAACTCCTGTGCTGCCATCTGAAGTTGCTCTTGCAGCATCAGGACCAGGAGCGGTGGAATGTGCGGCATCTTGTGGCGCCAGCACATGTGACAATGTGTACCAAGCACCTGTCAATCGGGCGGGAAAAACCTCATTGCACTCGCACGCACTTACAACGTGCGTGGTGTAAGGACACTGTACGTGAGACGCACGCCCCCCGTACGACAATGCGACAATCGCACATCACACGCACGTTGTACGCACGTTGTACGCACGCCACACGCACGTACCACGTGCGCATCGTACGATGCGCGCAGCCCCTCACTGCCAGACGTGTCGACGGGCCACGTACGTTTGACGTGCTTACAACGTGCGGGTGACGTGCGTTGGCAAACTCCCTCTCTGTTCTTGATAATTCCACCCAGCGTTTTCAGAAAAACGTTGCGACCGTGGCCTCCCCAAAAAACGTACGAACGAATTGCACGCACGATGGGTTGTGACGGGGGCTTAAGGCACATCCATGAATATAACAAACTGGGATATTTCCACGTTTATCCAGGCACCGTGTTTCTCCTAATTACGAATCTCCTTAAACGTGGTCCACGGGTCTCCGGAAGATTTATTTCCAACTTGAGATTTAATTTCTCGCTCTATGGTCCGGGTCTGAATCTTGAATTTGAATCTGAATTTCTCAGTTCATACGCACGATTTGCGAGTTGCCCTCGCTGCTTCTTTAGGATCACCGGCAGGTCGGTTCTAACGCTGATCTTCTTGTCCCGTGAGGTGAGGTTAGGTGAGTTGGGGTTTAAACGCCGCTTTCAAGAGTATTTCACTTATATCGCGGTTGCTAGTATTATGGCAGGGAGAAAGCCCGCAACGCCAAGTGGCTATGCACTGCGGTGAAACCTGCGAGCAGCGGCTGGAACTAGCGAACAATGGGTTCGCTGAAATTCAGTGCACCCAAACCTTACTGCGTGTAGAACAGTTCTCTACTGCAGACAAAGTTGCCGTGCCCCTGGCGGGATTCTAACCCCGGGCCTCTTGATCCGAAGCCGAACGCGCTATCCACTGCGCTATCCCGCCCCCTTGAAAACTTTAATGATGCGTTGAATACTCGCTGCTTATGCATCGCAGATATAAATCTGACGGCAATTGGCTTGGGCATCCCAGTACTCTTAAGCCCCTGTCACAACCCATCGTGCGTGCAATTCGTTCGTACGTTTTTTGGGGAGGCCACGGTCGCTACGTTTTTCTGAAAACGTAGGGTGGATTAAAGCGGCTGTCACAACCCGTCGTACGTGCCGCTGCGTGCTGTCTACCGACAAAAACGTGGGGTAAATTGGTGTACGTGCTTACTCGGTACGTTGTACGTGCTTACGTGCGGTACGATCGACGTGAGTTTTCTTTAATTGTTTGATATTTAAACTTGGACGTGCCGAGTAAGCACGAACTACGCACGTACAACGCATGTTGTACGCACGTGCAACGTGCGTCGTTCGTAGAGAAAGTGTGAGTGGGTAAGCTTGAAAAAAAACGCACGATGTCGGTGCGTTGTGCGTGCGGTTGTCGTACAGGGCACGCACGTCGATCGTACGGAGGAAAATTCGCAGACCGTTCGTAGACTGCACGCAGCGAAAGTTCTGCATGCACTAAAAGTTCTACGACGAGTCTGCGTGCTCCAAATTTGTCCAAAATCGGTACGGCGTCGGTACCGAGGACGCACGAATTCCCAAATTTACCCCACGTTTTTGTCGGTAGACAGCACGCAGCTGCACTTACGACGGGTTGTGACAGCCGCTTTACGGTTCAGTCTGTGAACGTTGTCGAACATTATCTCGTTCACGTGATCCACTTGCAGCACGTTTGTAAACACCTCACGAGCGGCTTGAGTAGGGTCACGGTCATCCGGAACACCACAAAGCAATAAACTGCTTTTTCGGGAGTAGGCCTACGTTTCTTGTACAAGCATAGGCCTACTCCTTTTCAGCGTCTCCATCTCTGCCCTGAGCTTTTCAGTCTTGTTGTCGACAATTTCTGTTGCGTTGAATTGTACAGAGCTATCGCTTCTTCTAATTTAATATCAAAGTCCTTTATTTCTTTTCCACAAGACAAACAGCTCTGTTTTAACGATTTTAATTTCACCTTTAATGTCTTTAGTTTGTGCTTTCAACATTTGTTCCATGCATCGCTACATATCATCGAGCGATTCGATTTGTCCCTTCGCAATGTTTGACATGCCGATGTTTGGATCTTCACTTTGATTTTCTGTTTCTTTATCTCCGGTAATAATAAAACTGTCTAAATTTCGGTCAGAAGTTTCACTTGGTGTTTGTTAATCCGACTTAGACTTATTTTGCCGTTTTCTATTCGCCTTTTTTGGCGATGTTAGTAGATTATGTCGGGAGCCGCTCTTACCGCCTGCTCACCGAACGACGTCATCACCGGAAGTGAGAGACGCTGTCTTGGATAGAGCAATATTTAATGATTTTTTTTGTGAGAAATAATATCATCTTATTAATATAAAATATACCTAAACTAAAATTATGAAAATTCACAAATAATTTGATGCCTTTCTCCGTGTTCTCACCTGGGGTCATTTCTTTTGTCCAACATTCATCAACAATCAACAAAATGGCGTGTTGGGGTCAAAGGGGTCATGACGTTCATCTTCTCCAGTATGACAAGCTCTAGAAAGCTTAAATGGTGTGTACAGACTCCTTGGGCAATGGTGATTCTAAATTGTAGATTTGGTGACCCAAATGTGGGTCATAGTGGCATGACCAAAAACCTATTTTCATCTTCTTCTCCAGAATGAAAGGCCCAACATAGTGTACAGACTCCTTAGACAATGTCATACCTAACAACACAACACAACACCACACCACACCACATCACACCACACCACACCACACAACACCACACCACACCACACCTCACCAAACCTAACCACACCTCACCTCACCACACCTCAACTCAACTCAACTCAACTCACCACAACACCACAACACCACAACACACCACACCACACCACACCACACCACATCACACCACACCACACCTCACCTCAACACACCACACCTCACCTCACTATACCTAATCTCACCTCACCTCACCTCACCACATCACATCACCTCACCACACCTCACCGCACCATCAAGTTCGTGGTTCGAATCATCACACCTCACCTCACCTCACCTCACCTCACCACACCTCACCTCACCGCACTTCACCTCACCACACCTCACCACTCCTAACCACAACACACCTCACCACACCACACCTCACCACACCACACCACACCACATCACATCACATCACACCTCACCTCACCTCACCACACCTCACCTCACCACACCACACCACACCACACCACACCAAACCTCACCACACCATACCACACCACACCACACCACACCTCACCTCACCACACCTCGCCACACCATACCACACCACACCACACCTCACTTCACCACACCACACCTAACCACACCACACCTCACCACACCATACCACACCACACCATACCACACCTCACTTCACCACACCACACCTAACCTCACCTCACCTCACCACACCACACCACACCACACCATACCACACCTCACCACACCACACCAGACCCAAATGTGGGTCATAGTGGCATGACCAAAAACCTATTTTCATCTTCTTCTCCAGAATGAAAGGCCCAACATAGTGAACTCTTGTGTACAGACTCCTTAGACAATGCCATACCTAACAACACAACACCACACCACACCCCACCACACCACACCACACCACACCACACCACACCACACCACACCTCACCTCACCACACCTCAACTCAACTCAACTCAACTCAACTCACCATACCTCATCTCACCAAACCTAACCAGACCTCACCTCACCACACCTCAAATCAACTCAACTCACCTCATCTCACCTCACCACCACACCACACCACACCACACCACACCACATCACACCACACCACACCACACCTCACCACACCACACTTCACCTCACTATACCAAATCTCACCTCACCTCACCTCACCTCACCTCACCTCACCTCACCTCACCTCACCACACCTCACCACACCTCACCTCAACACACCTCACCTCGACACACCTCACCACACCTAACCACAACACACCTCACTTAACCACACCTCACCACACCACACCACACCACACCACACCACACCACATCACATGCACATTACATCACACCTCACCTCACCACACCTCACCACACCAAAACCACTCCCATTTTTTAAATCAATATCAAAGCGTCATTGTCGTCATCATCATACTTGTTTCATAAAATTGGCATTACGGCACGTATACAGACATATACAAATATTATTAAATGTCAAAGAGTAAAAAATGTTAGTATCATCATATAAATTTCCATCTGAAAACATAAAACCACAAAAGCCAAAGAAAAGACATACATTTTCTTATGCATCCATTTATGCTTATTTTGGGACGGAGGTTTATCACTGATAAATCGTCGTTCTGTTTCTCTTTAAAGAGATGTTTATTGCGTGAGATCAACATACCGGTGCCGACCCATACAGGGAGTGTAGGTAACGCGTCATTCTTGTTAGTGAAATGTGACTTTGGACAACGTATTCATTGTTTCCGACAATTCAACTATAAAGGAGAATTCTCCTGAATTGAAATAATCCACCGAAGTGTAGAGTGTAGAGGTCGCTTTGGTTTGCATAATTTTGCAGGAATATAATGGTGCTTAATGATGCGCTATAAGTGCTGTTTGGTCAAGCTCGTAGTCAGATTGCTAAGATATGCAAAACAAATTTTGAATTGTATTCCTCACGCTAATTAAAGATCGACATGTTCGCCTTGTTTCCTTTTCTCCCCCTCTTGAAATGAAGATATGCATAGAAATCTCGAGTTGTAAATTAACTTTGCTTATGTCAACATTGTATCTCTCCATGGTACTGTACATGATGCTTGTTCATCAAGTTCTTGGTTCGAATCCCACAGGAGTGAGGATGTATGAGAGATTATGTCTGGAAAGTGACTGGTTCTCAAAGTTCATTTTTTCTCTCCCTCGTCTCTCCACAGGCCCTTGGGTCATTGCTTTTCCCACCAATTTTTAAAAAAATAATTAAATTTTTTTAAAAAAATATTAAAAGTTTGAGATGACCTCCCGATTTGCAAGCCATCAGAATCTATTAGTCTCGACTAATACATTCTGAGGGCGTAAAAATCGGGGATCATCTCAAACTTTTAATATTTTTTTTTAAATTTAAATTATTTTTTTTTTAAATGCAATGACCCGAGGGCCTGTGCGTCTATCCTGTTGTCTACACCCTCCGTGTTTATCTCCGGGATATCAGCTGTTCTCCGTGGGTCAGGTAAATGTCTCGATTGTTCAGAGGAAATCTATGTTTCAAATGATGGGTATATGTTGATTATCTTTGTGGAGATGTTTGAAATGTCAGTCAGCTCTCTAGGGAGAGTTAGGCTCCTATACATAAGTAACGACATTAAAAATATTACTTTCGGTAAGTATGAAGTACCATAACCTCCCTGAGGTCTTACAATTTCGTTTTTGTTGAAAAACTAAAATCTATGTTTGTCCCTCCTTTTTTCTGTTATAATACCAGGCTGTGCAGCGGCCCCACATTTCCTAACAAGTTCCTAAAAAAATCTTAAAATTTTTATAAAATTCAAAGGTTAAATTCAAGGGGAAATCCTTAAGAAAATCTAATATTTCATATGAATTCCTATTTTTAGCTCATCAGGCCTGAAAGGCCCGATGGTTTTATGGCATGGCATGGTGTCCGGCGTCCGTCCGTTCATCTGTAAACTGTTTGCTTTTTCGACTTCTTCTCCAGAACCGATAACACTAGAGAGCTGAAAGTTCATGTACATACTCCATGGCCTAAGGGGATTCTATTTTGTAGATTACGTGACCCCGTGACGCCAAATAAGGTCACAGGGGTCACAACCTTAAAAACCTTTTTTCATCTTCTTCGCCAGTACCAAAAGGTCTAGAGAGCTGAAAAGTTGTGTGCAGACTCCTTTTCCAATGGGGAATCTGAATTGTAGATTTCGTGACTCAACGACCCAAAATAGGGTCACAGGGGTCACGACCTTAAAAACCTATTTTCATCTTTTTCTTCAGTAACAAAAGGTATTGAAAGCTGAAATGTCGAAAATGGACGGATGGACGCCGGACAACGGCCCATGCCATAAGCCCATCTGGCCTTTCAGACCTGATGAGCTAAAAACCTGTCTAATGGACATTAACCATTACTCTGAGATTTTATGTGCTCTTCAGCCAGTCAATCTTAGGAAAAAATAGGAACATGAAATAGATATCAACAAAAGATTATTATCTACATTGTGGACATGTTTGATGTGAATCAATGCGAAGTGAAAACTATTGAATACCCCGTGAACTGAATATTGTGACAGGCCTCAAAAGAATAAATTGGAGAGGAATTAAAGAACTTGTAACTTGTTTATTTTACATGAGATAAGTTAACTGAATACGACTGAATATAACATGAGACTGTAAGAAGTAGCTGCGGTGTGATGTGGTGTGTTGTGGTGGTGTGGTGAGTTGAGTTGAATTGAGGTGTGGTAAGGTGGGGTGAGGTGAGGTGTGATGTGGTGTGATGTGGTGTGGTGAGATGTGGTGAGGTGTGGTGAGGTGAGGTGTGTTGTGGTTAGATGTGGTGTGGTGTGGTGAGGTGAGGTGAGATTAGGTATAGTGAGGTGAGGTGTGGTGTGGTGAGGTGAGGTGTGGTGTGGTGTGATGTGGTGTGGTGTGGTGCGGTGTGATGTGGTGTGTTGTGGTGGTGTGGTGAGTTGAGTTGATTTGAAGTGTGGTGAGGTGGGGTGAGGTGAGGTGTGATGTGGTGTGATGTGGTGTGGTGAGATGTGGTGAGGTGTGGTGAGGTGAGGTGTGTTGTGGTTAGGTGTGGTGTGGTGTGGTGAGGTGAGGTGAGATTAGGTATAGTGAGGTGAGGTGTGGTGTGGTGAGGTGAGGTGTGGTGTGGTGTGAGGTGGTGTGGTGCGGTGTGATGTGGTGTGTTGTGGTGGTGTGGTGAGTTGAGTTGAGGTGTGGTAAGGTGGGGTGAGGTGAGGTGTGATGTGGTGTGATGTGGTGTGGTGAGATGTGGTGAGGTGTGGTGAGGTGAGGTGTGTTGTGGTTAGATGTGGTGTGGTGTGGTGAGGTGAGGTGAGATTAGGTATAGTGAGGTGAGGTGTGGTGTGGTGAGGTGAGGTGTGGTGTGGTGTGATGTGGTGTGGTGTGGTGCGGTGTGATGTGGTGTGTTGTGGTGGTGTGGTGAGTTGAGTTGATTTGAGGTGTGGTGAGGTGGGGTGAGGTGAGGTGTGATGTGGTGTGATGTGGTGTGGTGAGATGTGGTGAGGTGTGGTGAGGTGAGGTGTGTTGTGGTTAGGTGTGGTGTGGTGTGGTGAGGTGAGGTGAGATTAGGTATAGTGAGGTGAGGTGTGGTGTGGTGAGGTGAGGTGTGGTGTGGTGTGATGTGGTGTGGTGCGGTGTGATGTGGTGTGTTGTGGTGGTGTGGTGAGTTGAGTTGATTTGAGGTGTGGTGAGGTGTGGTGAGGTGAGGTGTGATGTGGTGTGATGTGGTGTGGTGAGATGTGGTGAGGTGTGGTGAGGTGAGGTGTGTTGTGGTTAGGTGTGGTGAGGTGAGGTGTGGTGAGGTGAGGTGTGGTGAGGTGTGGTGAGGTGAGGTGAGGTGAGGTGAGGTGAGGTGTGATGATTCGAACCACGACCTTGATTGTGTGGTGAGGTGTGGTGAGGTGATGTGATGTGGTGTGGTGTGGTGAGGTGAGGTGAGATTAGGAATAGTGAGGTGAGGTGTGGTGTGTTGAGGTGAGGTGTGGTGTGGTGTTTTGTGATGTGGTGTGTTGTGGTGTGGTGTGGTGTGGTGTGTTGTGGTGGTGTGGTGTGTTGAGTTGATTTGAGGTGTGGTGAGGTGAGGTCTGGTTAGGTTTGGTGAGATGAGGTATGGTGAGTTGAGCTGAGTTGAGTTGAGTTGAGTTGAGGTGTGGTTAGGTGAGGTGTGGTTAGGTTTGGTGAGGTGTGGTGTGGTGTGGTGTGGTGTGGTGTGGTGTGGTGTGGTGTGGTGTTGTGTTGTTAGGTGTGGCATTGTCTAAGGAGTCTGTACACAAGATTTCACTATGTTGGGCCTTTCATTCTGGAGAAGAAGATGAAAATAGGTTTTTGGTCATGCCACTATGACCGACATTTGGGTCACCAAACTTACAATTTAGAATCACCATGGCCCAAGGAGTCTGTACACACCATTTAAGCTTTCTAGAGCTTTTCATACTGGAGAAGATGAACGTCATGACCCCTTTGAACCCAACACGCCATTTTGTTGATTGTTGATGAATGTTGGACAAAAGAAATGACCACAGGCGAGAACACGGAGAAAGGCATCAACTTATTTGTGAATTTTCATAATTTTAGTTTAGGTATATTTTATATTAATAAGATGATATTATTTTTCACACAAAAAAAATCATTAAATATTGCTCTATCCAAGACAGCGTCTCTCACTTCCGGTGATGACGTCAATCGGTTAGGCAGGCGGTAAGAGCGGCTCCCGACATAATCTACTTACATCGCCAAATATGTCGAATAGAAAACGGAAAAATAAGTCTAAGTCGGATAAACAAACACCAAGTGAAACTTCTGACCGAAATTTAGACAGTTTTATTATTACCGGAGATAAAGAAACAGAAAATCAAAGTGAAGATCCAAACATCGGCATGTCAAACATTGCGAAGGGACAAATCGAATCGCTCGATGATATGTAGCGATGCATGGAACAAATGTTGAAAGCACAAACTAAAGACATTAAAGGTGAAATTAAAATCGTTAAAACAGAGATGTTTGACTTATGGAAAGAAATAAAGGACTTTCATATTAAATTAGTAGAAGTGATAGGCTCTGTACAATTCAACGGCAACAGAAATTGTCGACAACAAGACAGAAATTGAAAACCTCAGGGCAGATGGAGAAGCTGAAAAGGAGTGTACTTGTACAAGAAACGTACTCCCGAAAAAACAGTTTATTGCTTTGTGGTGTTCCGGATGACCGTGACCCTACTCAAGCCGCTCATGAGGTGTTTACAAACTTGCTCCACGTGGAACACGTGAACGAGATAATGTTCGACAACGTTCACAGACTGAACCGTAAGAGCACTGGGATGCCCAAGCCAATTGCCGTCAGATTTATATCTGCGATGCATAAGCAGCGAGTATTCAACGCATCATTAAAGTTTTCAAGGGGGCGGGATAGCGCAGTGGTTAGCGCGTTCGGCTTCGGATCAAGAGGCCCGGGGTTCGAATCCCGCCAGGGACACGGCAACTTTGTCTGCATTAGAGATCTGTTCTACACGCAGTAAGGTTTGGGTGCACTGAATTTCAGCGAACCCATGGTTCGCTAGTTCCAGTTTTCACTTGGCGTTGCGGGCTTTCTCCCTGCCATAATACTAGCAGCCGCGATATAAGTGAAATACTCTTGAAAGCGGCGTTTAAACCCCAACTCACTCACGGGATAAGAAGATTAGCATTAGAACCGACCTTCCGGTGATCCTAAAGAAGTAGCGAGGGTAACTCGCAAATCGTGCGTATGAACTGAGAAATTCCCATAAGATTCAGACCCGGACCATAGAGCAAAATCAATCTCAAGTTGGAAATAAATCGTCCGGAAACCCGTGGCCCCACGTTTTGTGGTTTTTTGGGGGTCACATATGCTCAACGTTATGAATTGTGTTATGTTATTAGGAGGTACCGACTGTTGCCGAAAATTGTCATTTTGATCTTAGTCGACTTAATATATTTATGATATGAATGTAAAAGTAGTGGTTTCTGATCGAAAACCGGACAATGTACCGCGTGTGGCGCGCGCCAATGAGTCAAACGTAATTTTGGAATCTTATTCATGCCAGACAAACTGATCAATTTGAGTTGATTATGTTTAATAGGTCATATAACTACTGTGCATGTGAATGGGACGTGCAATTTCGGTTTCTGGACATGCATAACGATGTTACTCTATTTTAATTGGAAACTAGTAATTATGATATATTTGGTGATTCGGGATGAATATGCAAACCGAGTGCATTTATTCGCACTGTAAATAGCACATAAGGTTAGTCGGAACGTATTAAAGCCTAATAAAATTTTATGAAACACAATGGATGCACCTTTAAGGAGATTCGTAATTAGGAGAAACACGGTGACTGGATAAACGTGGAAATATCCCAGTTTCTTATATTCATGGATGTGCCTTTGTTCGATATTTGGTTATTCTTGGATTCCGGACTGTGACAAACCAGTGAGTAAATTATGATTAGAGCAATATTTATGTTGATTCCTATATTGTTTCACATCTGAAATAACGAGGGTCACGACCCCCCTGTCGGATATTTTATGAACGCTTCATATGTGACGTAACATTACAGGATACAGTAATGCTTTATTTTATTTCAATAACATTATTGGTGAAAAGAACGTTAATTTACACTCTATAGGACAAAAAATGCTATAGACACTAATTTCTCACGCCTTAAGAATGTTTTACAGTACTAAAAGGTACAAGGGCAGTGAGTATTGACAATTTAGCATTTATTCATTTATTTACAACCACTTGGGGGAATACTGGAGAGGCATCCGACCAAGAGTTTCATATAAACATTTTACGGACGCTTTTTACTCGTGCTGAGTGAAGGCTGAACCACAGGCGCCAGACCCTAAATATACACCTACGTATATCTACCTACCTATGTAACATATAAGGAAGGTATGCCACTGTCCGCCATTTTGAACCTGGCATAGGACCGGAACTTGGTTGCTGGCTCGAATACGCCTTGTAACATTCGTAGACTGATCCAAGTTTACATTTCCGGTCCCATGCCAGGATTCAAAATGGCGGACAGTGTCATACCTTTTTTATATGTTACATAGGTAGGTAGATATACGTAGGTGTATATTTAGGGTCTGGCGCCTGTGGGCTGATCTTCTTGCAAGAGTGAAATGTTTTTAGTTATGCAATTTTTGGCGACTTGATTGCCTTTTTAGTTCTACTGCTATAGTACTTTCTTATATTTGATTCTATTGATGTATAGTATGCATCATCCTACGTATATCCTTGTTTTTCGATAGGAAGATAGGGTAGGATACATATATGTTAAAGTATCAGATTCTGAGGAGACTTTGAGACCATGTTTTATTTTTGACTAATCATGTTCACTATTAATATATTATTATATTCTAAATATAAAATGTCTTAACAATGTTATGATCAAAGTAAGTTAATTTATTTAATAACCAAAGGCACATAAATTGTGGTGCTATGTGCATAGGGGGTTATAATTTGATGTATTGTACTCTATAGAGAACACAAGAGAGGGGAGTAAGCCGCTTCTTGTCGCCTTGCACGATGCAAGTTGAGTTCATGAGTTTATTTTATGTTTTGTTTTGTTTTAGCTTTTTTCCCAAATCAAGGATAACCATGAAGTCAGACATTTTACCATATGTTTTGATTTTATACTAAGTACCACCATTTCACAGAAAACCCAAGCTTAAGGTGTTGTTCAAATGATTATCATATTACCGGTATACTGAAGGTTACACAGTCATTACAATGTTAAACATATAATGAGAGGCATTCAGGAAAAGTTTAAAATATTATCTCTTAATTGTAGAGGCCTAAATAACAGTTTTAAATGAAAACAACTTTTAGATTCTTAAGGAAAAAGAAAGCACAAATTTTCTGTCTTCAAGACGTGCATTTTTCAAAAGAACAGGAACAACTTATTAAACAACAATGGGGTTATAAAGAATGCTATTTTAGCTTTTATAAAAGTAATGCAAGGACATATTTGCTATTCTCTTTAATAATGATTTTAAGTTTGACATCTTGCAGATTGCAATGGATAAACAGAAAGGCAATTATGTTGCTTTAAAATTAAGAATTAATGAACTTGTATATTCACTTGTGAATTTGTATGGACCAAACACAGGGGCTTGTATTGCTGAAAACAAACAGTTCCTAGGTTCAATACTACGATACGATATAAGTATGGGTATATCGTATCGTAGTATTGAACCTAGGAACTGTTTGTTTTCAGCAATACAAGCCCCTGTAGGACCAAACACGGATGATCCTAAGTTCTTCAAACATATCTGTGATTGATAGTATGCAAACTGAGAAAGCAATCATATGTGGTGATTGGACAATGAGAGAGATACATATAATTATAAACACATCAATAATCCTAAAGCTAGACCTGAGCTTCTGGAAGTAATTGATTCATTGGATTTGAACGACCCTTGACGTGAGTTTCATCCTAATAAAAGGCGTTTTACTTGGGGACAACCAACGCCCCTGAAACAATCACGTTTAGATTTCTTTCTAATTTCCCATAATGTGATGTACTCTGTCGCGGACACAGATATTATTCCAAGTATTAATTCAGACCACTCAATAGTATCTATTACTATCAATTCTTCACAGATGGAAAGAGGAAATGATTTTGGAAATTTAATAATTCCTTATTGTATGATGTAGGATATATCAGAGAAGTTGAAAAACCCCAATAAAACTAACCTTACAAAAATACGAATGCCCTGTTCAGGAGGGAGGAGATAAATATGTAATTAATGATCAGCTATTGTGGGAAATGTTATTGCTTGAAATTAGAGGTATGACTATTTATTATTCATCAACTAAGAAAAAAAAGAGACAGAAAGAGGAGATGAAACTTGAGAAGAAATTACAAGAATGTGAAATTGAATTAGACAACGAGGAAATCATGACTGAAAAGCAAAACATTTTGACTACGATAAGTAGAATAAAAATAGACTTAGAAGAAATAAGTAAGGAAAAAACTAAAGGAAATTTTATAAGATCAAAAGCAACATGGATAGCGTATGGGGAAAAACCAAGCAAATATTTTATGCATCTAGAATCTAGAAATTTCTTAAATAAATCAATTACAAAACTTGTTAGAAATGATGGTACTGAAATAAGTGAGCAAAAAGATATTCTAGAAGAAACTAAACTTTTTCACCAAAAATTGTATTCTAAAGAAGAATGTGGACAAATTGATCTGGAAAATCTCTTTACCAATGAAGATGTACCAAGATTAAAAATCAAAGAATCATCCAATTTAGAAGGTAAAATTACATATGAAGAATGTTTACAAAATGTAGATTGAAAATTCACCAGGTCCTGATGGCTTCACAACTGAATTTTTTTAATTCTTTTGGATTGACTTAAATATTTAATTAACTCTTTATACTATTCATATCAATATGGTTCCTTATCTATAAGTTGATCAGCAAGACTTTGCATTAGAACCAGATTTAGTTATACTAACCACAATTTCCCGTATTATACGACGTAGACTTTGAGCCTTAAAGAGTTGTTTTTGTTGTGTCACCATCATACTTGGAACACATCTATGTTCATCTAGATCACTTCTGACTCGCTAATAAGACGGCCTGGTTCATTCTATAAATAATTAGTTTCATTTAATGTCATTTCATAGATAATGGTGCCATTTCCAAGCCTAACTAAACGTTTGGTCGCACATCATTATTTCTCTGCGGTTTAAGGGTTAATGGTGATTCATGCTGCTAACCTAACATTGGAAGAGAAAATGATGTCTTCCTCTAATGATACATTATGTTTTACTTATTCTGAGGTTTCTCCAATCACATGAGAAGTTTAAAGAAAAACGCTCATCTGCACTGGTTGCTTTTCAAGAACAAAACGAAAACACATAGACCTACATGCTCCATCAGGGTATTTAATAGGAGTCCGGTAGCGGACGATAACAACTAAAGATACGGAGTATTACTTGATATTTTCAATATTCTCGTAATGTTAGGACAAATGTCAACACACACAAATGTATCATACGTCATTGTACACACCAGAATTGTTCGTTTTGACATGACCTATTTGAAAGAAAACATTTAAAAAGATTGAATTCTTCAATTTTCAAAATTACGAATGAACGAAAATAAATTTCACGCATAAAAGCCTACTTAAATGTATCTCATTAAAAAAGCTAACTGGGAATGGTATAGGGTTATTTTGAGCGAATGTACTAGTATTCGGAGTCTTTATCTGAAACCACACTTCTAATTTTATTCTTCATTTTCAAAAATAGTGTTATTTCCCACTTTGTTCTTAGATACGTATACGTTATTCATAAACCTGAAAGACGGGACATTTAATAATAGTGATTATTGTACCTATATTGAAGGCCTATCTATATAATGTTTTTGGGAATGAGATACTCACAAAGCGAAAATCAAATCACTAGAAATCTATAATATTCAATAGCTTATGAGTAATCATATTTTGAGTGAAGATTATATAGCGATACATACAGATTTATTTTCAGATAGTTGGCTAGATAACTGTTGTGACATGACCAGAAACTGCAACGGTCATAACGTTTCGATGATAATTTTGATAAATCATGTAGGAATCATACATGTATTAACAACTTTAAAAAAAATTAAGCCTTGCATATTTATTTCCTTTTCAAATAATAAATTCAATAGGTGAACTATATTTGATTAATGTGCGATATTTACATTTACCTACGGTGCCAATAGACAAGATCACCACGATAAAACTGCGCATATGATGCTATTAACAATTTGCTGACGTCTAAATAACCGTCAAAACAAATAAACTGAAATTATATAATCTAGATGAGAATAATTATGTCACGGTAACACATATTTGAAAGAAATCTAACTGAAAGTACCTTATTATGACAATTATCTTTGCAACGGATAACTAACGCCTTATGAACTTTTTAGAGTCGTTAATCTACGGTAGTCGCTGCCCAATGCTTTATTTCTGTAAATTAGAGAAAAAAAAGGCTTGAAAACTACACTCTATTATTGAAGTGTAAATCCTTGTCATTTTGCTTTTTCAAACTACGACCTTCTCAAGCTCATCAAGTGCTATTTCCACAACGCCCGGTCGCGAGGTAACGCTCTTTCCGGGGCCCGTAAGTAACTCTCGTTGGACAGGCGAGATTTACCCACTTCCGGTGACAAACACGCGTTTCTCAATGGCGTTCACCGTGTTAAATGAGTGACTGAATGGTCCAAATTCACTTAGGAATCATATAAACAGGGTTGTAAGGACAGCGAGATGATATTTTCATTGACTCCGAGTATCGAAACCATTATGAAGGTTAAATTTTACCCGTTAGATCATTTTGTCGTCCATGCAGTGTGCCCAGGTTTATTCGTAAACAAATCAAATAATTATAAAAATTAATGTTTTAGACCTTGTAAAGGAATGGAAAATATTAAATTTTATTTTGCCAATTTATCTTCATTAATATTTTATTTATTATAGCGCTTGTAAGGTACCTGCTTTTATTCTACATATATTATTTTAGTACAGTTTTCACTAAAACTTCTTATAAGTGCTGGTTGCTTTGTACCACTTGAAAATACCCAGAACTGAAGAGAAATGAGTATTTCGAGTATTTTAATGCTCAAAATAAATTTACAGAATTTGAGAATATGCAAAAAAATATATTCGGCACCACTTCTTATTCTAGCCCATTGTTCATATTCCATGTTGTAGTACCATTTATATCAATGCATGTACTAGTGAAGGCTAGTTCTAATCTGTTTAAAATAAAACCTGAAAGGTAGATAATCTGGTGGAATGGATATTTGTTTGAAAATAAATAAAACTGACAACAGGCAAGTATGCTAATTAAAGGTGATAATTTTAAAAGTGTCTTAATTTTCACTGTTGCTGAATGTTCATTTCTCTTATTCCTCTAAATAATCAGTTTTCCATGTTTATTTTTAGCAGAATATTGTTTTCAAGAAATTAAGGGGGGGGGGGGGGGGGGGGGGGGGGGGGAATTAAAAGAGTTTTTTAAAGTTGAATAGACTTTAATAAAAAATATTATTCATAACAGAATTCTGGTCTAGCTAACTATATTTATCAATTTTTTAAATGTAATGCACGTATCCAATCGGTACATGTTGACACTTTATATAAAAAAAATAGTCGATGTGATGCAAATTTAATATTTTGCGACCAACGGTAATCTGACATATATGGCATCTGATGATCTGAGAGGCGTATTATACATGCTGAAATATATTTCTTTTTTTTCTACTAATCTCATTATCTGCAATTAGAAACTTTCCCAATCATATACAATTGAGGCCTATATCAAAAGAAACTCCGAAAGTTTATCACATATAACTATCCAATCGAGGTTGCATCATGCTTATTTGTAAAGGTAGTATAATTGTATAACAGTTACTGAAATAAAAAAAAATTCTCTAAACTGCGAACACTTAAATTAGAATGATGGGTGAGTCCATTTTGTGAAAGAATAGTAGAATTCCATCCACAATGTATAAACTTAATTGTTCTCATATTATTTTAAAAATCCAAAAAAAACTATCAGACACCAACATGCAATTTAACAAATTTAAAAATCACAATACACACAGGCAGATAGTTATTTAAATATGGTAACAATGGTTTTGATTTATTGACAACATGAAACTTTTTTGTTTACGAAATAATGCTAATAAAATCTTGAAGTATGTTTGGTACACGTTCTAATATACAATTATAACATATTGTCAACAAAACAAGATAAATGATAACATCATAAGGCATGGTGACAGGGAAAGAAGGATATTTTTTAATATTCATATTCTGTCAAAAGTTTTGAAGCGATAATATATTTATTAGCACCAAGCGTCGTCAAGGGCGGATAACTCTAAACGTCAAAACATGAAAATGGTCAATTAGTGCTACATGAATGAAGCCAACCTCGTCCCCAGGACTGATCTGTTGATAAAGGCGTGCCGCAGGAGAGACGTAGCAGAACTGTGATGAGTTTGGAATGAAACGGACCGAATGAATTTAAATCATGACTGACATATATTGATAAAAGATCCAAAAACAAATTCCGTGAACACGATACGCACGGAAATGCAATGTAAGATGTACACGTGCATTTATGTGCGTACGTGATACGCATGAAATTTTACTTTGGGTCGTACCTAGTTGATTTATAGGCGTACAATACGCGTGTACGCCCCTTATCTGTAGCCCTGTATGTGTGACCTAAATGCCGATAAATTTGTCAGACATATCACTGACAGCCCCTCGTGCTCATGTGGTCATCCGATCGAAAACGCCGTACATTATTTCTTCACATGCAACAAATATACTGAATTACGAATGAACTCATTTTTCTATCTAAAAGGATTTAGTATCAACACTGTTCTTCAGGGATGTACATCACTAACAAGCCAGGATCTGAACAAATTATTGAAATCCATTCATCATTACATATTGAAATCTGACCGATTTGACATCTCATACATTTTATACCTATTATAACGACTGCCAAACAATTGATATCCATGCATCGCCTACTTTCTTCGATAAAATGTGAAACAAATCAGTATCATCATTTTGATTTAGCATCTGTATTTATGTTGTGTGCTTGTATATATGTAACTGTATGGGAGCGGCCTTAATATAAGCTCTTCGGAGCTTGTTGGCCAATCCCTTCATGTTTTTCATGAATAAAATATGTTTAAATCATATATATAGATATATAGATATATATATATATATATATATATATATATATATATATATATATATATATATATATATATATATATATATATATATATATATAGATATATATATATATATATATATATATATATATATATATATATATATATATATATATATACATATACATATATATATATATATATCGAGGTGCTCGATGTTTCTCGTACGCTTCAGCAATTGCCTCTGATGTTGTAAGTATGTTCTCTGTTGATTGATTCACTTGAATTCGTCATTACCTTAATTATAACAGTTCAACGGGTTTTATGTACAGTTGATTATTTTAATATAGATGTTATTGTTTATTTTGAGTATCATGCATCACGGAAAGGATTTGTCTCACGTCTTTATATTTTGAACGTTTCAATTGATATGAGTTTCGTCTACAACATATGTTTATTAAGTTATCCAAATATGAAATTACAATGATATTTCTCAGTTTGAAAGAAATAAAATTTGAACTAGGATTGATATTTTAAAAAGTAATCTACATTTGTTTTTCTTCTTGTTTCTTTCTTCATTTTATCTGAAACTGTTAATTTGACAGTGATATTTCAGATTATAAACTAGATTTCAAAAGAAAACCCTTTTAAAATCAAAATTGTGCTACAGAGTAAAGTCGATTTTTAAACAAGCATGTTTTGTAAAGAACTATGCACAATTTCCTTCAAAAGAATATATAAACTGAACGCCAAAAGAAATGTTACACCTCGTTATGATTCTATGATTTTGTTGTTTTTGTGCATGATCGGAAATAGGACAACTGACCCCACCCATGAAGGACTGGCGATAACTTATTTACCACTTCAGGTTTGCTTTTTTAGCACAAAACTGATGGAGTGTTACAACACAACAAAGCAAACTCCTCTGAACACGTAACTTTTTATGATATTCAAATTCAAAGAGGTGTAACATTTCTTTTGGTGTTCAGTTTATGTTGCTTTTAATTCTAATGACTGTTCAAACAAACACAATAGCAAATTGTTTGGGTAAATAAGGTTTGGCATTTAAGCGAATATGGAAATTAAATTAATAAACGATATTGTCGATATATCTCTTTTGGACTTGTATTCATTGACGCATCGCTTCTGAAGGACGTCATAAAACATGAAGAAGATTATATATATATATATATATATATATATATATATATATATATATATATATATATATATATATATATATACATATACTATGCTATATTATACTATACTATACTATACTATACTATACTATACTATACTAAACGACGTCCCGTTTAATAACATATTTATGAAACGAGTGAGTGGTTTGGTATTTGACGAGCGAAAGCGGGTTATAGATACTGATATCATTCACGAGTTTCATAAATGTTTGCATTACTGGCTGATTTAACCCTAGCGGTATTTCCCTCGCTTTGTTGTGTCAAGATAGTGAATCGTTGCACCTGAAATGCATAGCGGGCCTGGATTTCTAAACACAGATTTTTTAAGGAAATACTGCAAGGCCTGAATCAGCCAGTAATGGAGACTGGCAAGAGTTATGCCTTGCATTGGGAAGTTTGTGGCCCACCAGCGTGTTAGCAGGTGGGCCGCTGGTGGCATCCACTAGTACCTTCTATCAGCTGAACAAACTACTGGATGCCAACCAGTGGTCCACCAGTTGTGTGTTATCTGGGTTGTTAGTGACGTCAACACCCAAACCTCAAAGACGTCAATTTGAAATGTTATTTTTTTTATTCAGAGCAATTTGCAGAGTAAATTAGTCTATAGATATGCTGGGGAAAAGGAAATATTGCCCCTGGCTCAAACAAGAGACCATTTAAGGTCTCTGCTCCAATAAAGAACATTGCTGACATTGCGGTAAATGTTTTTTTAGGATTTGATGCGATGTTCGTGACAGCTAACTTTGCAATTTGGAACATTTTAGGGACCGTTGGAATTAGTATTAAAATTATTTTCCTCACTTGAACGGAGATATGTTGGAGATATGAGTTGTTAGGTTCGGAATAGAGTTTGTTTATGTTTTTAGATTCGGGCCAGGAGGTCCGAATCTTTGAGATAAGTGCCTAATGCTTGGAAGATATTTTGGTTATTGTTTGGATTTAATATTTGATTAATGTTTTGTGGTAGGATGTTGTTGGCCCTTAGAGTTAGGTTGAGTATTTGGCGGAAGGCCGCATACTGTTATGTGAGAATGTGGTTGAATGTTTCTGCTTGTGGGCAGTGTGGGAATGTCGGTTAAGCTTTTAGTTTGATTTTATGGAGATGGGAATTTAGTTTGCCCCGTTTGGAGCTTAAATAGTGCCCTATCAATATTTTTGTTTTTGGAGTAAATTTTGTGTTTGCCTAGTGGTTTCGGGAGAATTTGTTTGGTATGGTGAGCATTGGTTGAGTTTGAATATTGCTTATGCCATGCCTGCTTTACATAATATTTTGAAAGGCTTTTTGCCTCTTGTTTCGAATGGTACAAGGAAGTGAATTTGGAAGTTTAAGGCCCTCCTTAGCTGCTTTGTCGGCTTTTTCGTTGCCAAATATGCCGACATGGGCCGGTACCCATAGGAGTTGTACTGCCTTGCCCTGATTGTGAAGAGATTGGTTGGTATGAAGAATTTTGGAAATTAAACCAGGACGGTTTTTGGTAGATTTTTTTTTTTTAGCTTTTGAAGCACTGAGTGAGTCCGAAAGGATAAGAATTTTGTCCTGGTTTTTTAAAAATTTTGATGGCTTAAGGCAATTGCGATGGCCATAAGCTCAGCGGTGTAGACCGATTGGTCGTTGGGAAGCCTATTGGAGTATGAAGAAGGTTATGGATGTTGGAAATGTATGCCTACACCTGTTGTGCGCGCTTCCGGGTCCTTGGACCCGTCTGTGTAAATGTGACACCAGTCGGACCAGTCTTCCTGTATGTAGTGAAGTGCGGTTGTTTGCGTGAGTTGAGGGTTTTGTATAGAAGTTATTTTGCTGAGATGGAGATACATTTTGGGGGCCGGAAGTGGGGGGGATAGCGTTGAAGCACCGTACAATTTGTGGGGCCCATCTCAGCTTTGGATATAAGAGAATTTACGCGATGAGAGAGGGTGGGCGGAGTGGGTATTTATTGAATAAAGCTTTAAAGAATTTAGATGGTATGCTGTTAAGCATATCCCTTATAAGAGGGTCCTCTGAAGTTCCAGCCTAGAAGTTAAAAGGGGCAGTAGCACGTTTTTTTTCAAAAAAAATATTTTTTCAAATTTCCCATTTATAATGATAGTTTATGGCATTTAAATGAACTTTAGAGGGTAAAACATCTTATTACACAAACCAATTATCTGTAGTGGTAAAAAGTATGTTGCGTATAAAGCAAAAATTACATGGCGGCAATTTTATTGTGAACACACTTTATTATTTTTCATTACAAAAGTGCTTCTCATGGCTTTACCGAAACATGTACACTTATTTTAAACTTTATTTTCCGAAGAGAGAAGGATGTTTTACTATTGGGGAAATTATATTTCAAATACATTTCATCAACTTATGAGAGCGAAAAAACGTGCTACTGCCCCTTTAAGGTGAGTTGCCTCCCGTCTCGTTGCGAGGGGAATTTCACCAGTTAGGGCTTGGAGTGCTTCGAGTGAGGTACCCTTTTGAGTGCGTGTGGCTAATTTTAATGCCTGGTATTTGACATTAGCTTCCCATGTGAGATGATCGTCAAAGATTAGCCCTAAATATTTAGTTTGTTTTTGGAAGTTTATTTTGTTATTTTTTAGGTAAAGATTGGGGGAGAGAGGGCGCATATTTTTATTTTTAAATACTACCCCTATGGTTTTTTCCGCAAGAAAATCGTGCTACAGCGCCTTTAATAGAGGCCCGGCGCTTAATTATCGCAATTGAAGACCGGGTGCTTAATAAGAGGCCCGGCGCTCATTGAGACCCGGCGCTTATGGGAGCCCAAGCGCTTATTATAATAGTAAGAAACCCGAGGCTCTTTGACACCAGGCGCGTATTGGAGACCCGGTGCTTATAATTATTGGAGACCCTGTGCTTATAATTATTGGAGACCCTGTGCTTATAATTATTGGAGACCCTGTGCTTATAATTATTGGAGATCCAGTGCTTAATAAGACACCCGAGGTAATTAAGACCCGGTGCTTATAAGGGATGCGGCTTTCAATGCGACCCGGTGCTTATTGGACACCCTTTGATATCAATATGCTCAATTTGAGGCTCCAACGCTCAATGAGACCCGGCGATTTTTAGAACCACGGCGCTGAACAAAAAGGCCCGGCGTTCATTGGTGGCCCGAAGCTCATTGAGATTCGGTGATTTTTGGAACCACAGCGCTGAACAAAAAGGCCCGGCTTTCATTGGTGGCCCGACGATTTAGACCCGGCGATTCCTGAAACCACGGCATTTAACATAAATAAAAACATTCTTCATTTAAATAATGTTTGAAAAGTCCTTTGCTTACTTCTTTAACAGTAATATTTGCAGAGGAAAAAGCATAATTGTTGCGCTATTGAGGGTATACACGACAACACTTTAAACAGAATTATTACTTTACACTAATACTTTACAGAAGCAATAGCACAGGGGCAGTAGCACAGTTTTATGCTCAAATAAGTTGATGAAATGTATTTGAAAATTAATTTCACCAATAGTAAAACATCCTTCTTGTTCGGAAAATAAAGTTTAAAATGAGTGTACATGTTTCGGTAAAGCCATCGGAATTGTTTTTGTAATACAAAATAATAAATTGTGTTCACAATAAAATGGCCGCCATGCAATTTTTGCTTTATACGCAACATACTTTTTACCACTACAGATAATTGGTTTATGTTATAAGATGTTTTACCCTCTAAAGTTAATTTAAATGGCATAAACTATCATTATTAATGGGAACTTTGAAAAAATAAATTTTGCAAAAAACGTGCTACTGCTCCTTTAAAACAATTAAACAAAATCGTCATGGTTTGAAACAAAAAATTATTGCATTTTAAAAGTGACCGCATGCAAGGTTCCATTCTGGTCCTCTCTCCATATATATATATATACTTTCCAGATATCCTCTAATGCCGAAGCTATGACATTACATGTACGCTTATGCATAAGTTGTGTCATTCTTTACATGAAAATGTATGGGATTGAGATAAAACTTGAGACGAATAAATTACAATATATACACACATGATTGAGTTTCCCATTTACATAGTATCGACATTAACAATCGATACATTGATAGCACAATCGAATTATAGCGCCATGTTATATTATGAGTTTTAATTCCATATGTTCCTATTCGTGCGTTGTGCGTGTCACGTGATGTGTATTCGCAGTTTCCATATGTGCATGACTAACGTATACACATTGCAGCGTGATTATCTAATTTGACCTTTTTTGTATATGGACACGAGATGGCTATGTCGAATAACAAGAGTCTTCAGAGAGAACTTGAGATTCAAGAAGACATTTTGCTAATTGGAAGATTTTTTAAAAATTATTATTTAAAGGAAAACAGCAAATGTTGCTGGTTTTAATGATATCTTTATAATTCTTCCTTGAGGAATAATAAAGAGATGGATATTCAAGTTCTCAAGAATTTAGTCAGGTATAAAGTTGCGAGACATGTCGACATGTGCAGTTAAGCAGAAATTCCATGTGTTTGTATTCGTGCGTTATGCGTGTCGCGTTATGCGTGTTGCGTAAGTCGTGATGCGTATTGGCAGTTTCCATATGTGCGTGAATAACGTATACACATTGCAGCGTGATTATCTAATTTGACCTTTTTTGTATATGGACCCGAGATGACTATGTCGAATAACAAGAGTCTTCAGACAGAACTTGAGATTGAAGAAAATATTTTGCTAATTGTTGGATTTTTTTTTATTGTTATTTGAGGAGAGAAAACAAATTTTGCTGGTTTTAAGGGTATCTTTATAATCCTTCCTTGAGGAATCATAAAGAGATGGATTATAAACTTCTCAAGAATTTAGTCAGGTATAAAGTTGCGAGACAAGTCGACACGTGCAGTTTGTTTGGAAAACCACATGGTCTGTGATAGGAAAACCCCAGGGGAATCCCCACTTGTGGTATCTGTATAGACGCGTTTTGCGTATTCGGACACTCTTGTGAGTGTCCCGGGGAACAGGTACTACGCCCTGCGCATCACACGTTACGCATTACGTGTTCATGGAATCAACTACTACTATTTTAGTGCAAAGTGTTAAATACGCATTACGTACTACGCATTACGCAGTACGCACTCCGTACACATGGAATCCCGGCCTTTTTTTGGAAAACCACGTGGTCTGTGATAGGAAAACCCCACTTTTGGTATCTGTATAGACGCGTATTGCGTATTCGGACACTCTTGTGAGAGTCCAGGGGAACACGGACTACGCTCTGCGCACCACGCATTACACATTACGTGTTCATGGAATCAACTACAACTATTTTAGTGCAAAGTGTTAAATACGCATTACCTACTACGCATTACGCAGTACACACTCCGTACACATGGAACCCCGGCCTTAAACTTACTGAACCTATACATTAGTATAATATAATGTGTTACTTGTACATTATTCCATATTCCAGGTAAACATATCCAACACATTCACACAGGAAGCGATTGATTATCACTATATTGCCCAGGCCGTCATAACATATTATGAACGATAACTAACCGTTACAGATTGTTTGCCTAATATACATATGCATGTCCATCATGTAATCGTTCATCGTGAGGTCGGCCGGCGATTGGGACTATGGGGACACGCGTCCTCTGGTATCTGCACTTTTATTATCCCCGCGAAGAACAGAAGTTTTGTTTTTTAATGTCTAATTATAATGTTGTTAGTAGGGTTGCCTAAACCTTATTTCTTATTTTATCTAGAAGGCGATTGTTATTGTATAATAGTTAAACATTAAATTATTCATTATTTAAATACCTATCTGTTGACTAGACCTACTATGCCTACCTCCTCTCAAGGTATGCTATTTCAACGTTAACACAGACGAAACTGAAACAGTGGAGTAGGGGATGCGTAAAATCCCTCTCCCAAGGGCAGTAAGTCTGCATGGTCTTGTGACGTCACCACCGGAACCTCACTCTCCTCTCAGTTGCAGAGCAAGGCAGTCGTGTGTGTTTTCGCTCTGAGACTGGGTATTTTTAGTGCCTTTTTTCGCTAACTTGCTATCCTGCTACTTCTTATTAATTTAAGAGTAAGCACAACGTCTATATCTACGTTCGTCGTTAACAGATTGTTTTAGACAACCTGTTTTATGTAGGTGTTGAGTTAAAGAGGGGCCTTGTTGACATGTGCTAGGTGTGCTCTACCTGTCGTGTGGCTGCATGCTTTGCACGTGCAATTCGTGTCTTTTGTTTTCTGTCACCTTTGTCGGGTGACTGCTGGGTTCGCATGGCCTTGGTCGTACCTTCCGCCAGTCCCTTTGTCTTCTAGATCAGGTGAGTCTTCCGATAGCTCGTCGTCTGCTTCGGTTGGCTTTCACCTTTGACGCAACTCGTCTAGACTCTTCAATGACCTCACTTAAGCATCTCGTCGTCTACGTTTTTGTGAGCTGTCACTCGCCGTTAGCATTCGACTCGACTCGCCTCTCCAGTGTCTCGCCTCGCCAGTCACTCGCTTCTCCAGTCACTCGCTTCCCCTTTCACTCACTAGTCACTCGCTTTCGGTTTTCGACTCGACTTGATTGCCTCGTCTCGTCTGTGAATTGCTTCGCCAGTGTCTCGCCCCGCCAGTCACTCACTTGGCCAGTCATTCGCTTCGCCAGTCAATCGCCTGTCACTTGCCTTAGGCCATTCGCCTCGTTCACCATGGCTAGATAGTAGTGATATTGACTTCGCACCCTTTGGGTTCGTAGCCTCTGCCTTCAACACTTTCGATAGTCTCCCTCGTCTTGCCTTGCGTGTTTCTCACTTAAGCGTCTCTTCGTCTACGTTTTTGTGAGTTTACACTCTTGGTGTTTTTGGAGTAATTAGCTATTGGAAGGGTTGTTTTCTTAGTGTCAGATTTAGTTCTTACACTACTCTACTTCAGTCAGGTTGTCAGTTCCTTAAGGGCCTCCGGGTCCGCTGCCTCCTTGCGTCTTGCTCACACCCCCACGCGCCGTGTCACGGTGGTGTCGCCCACCCGTGACTCCTCGCCAGACTCGGTTGAGCGTGAGGTCCGCTACTTTGACGTCTCTGACCCTCCGTTCATCAGTATAGTGTCAGATGCGGAGGGTACAGGGTCGTCGGATGACCCACCAGTTGTTGACTAAGTCGCCATGTTGACGGAGGTGGCCTCGTTCGCGGAGGTACCACTCAATCAGGTCAGCATCTCGGGACCTTGCTCGTCGGTAGCCAGGAAGGCTTCCTTTTGTCCCGAAGGTGACATAGCTCCCGCACGTCTTGCTCTTCCACCTCACAGGCTGCTGCTGGATGCCTCAGAAGATATGGAGCAGATCATCTCGTCTGCTGTCCCCAACCATCTGCTACCGCCATTAGTGATGTCAGATAAGCGCCGGCGTCAATTGCCTCTGTACCCGACTCCCTTTCAACTCATCCCGCCTGCTCTTGATCAGGCTTCGTCTCGCCTGATTGCCCCCTGATTGCTTGATGTGATGCGTCAGTGGCAAAGAATGTTGTGGTTGCTAACGTCAGCTCAGGACCTGACCCGCAGGGGGAGGTTATTCCTCCGCCCATTAAAGGTGTTCCTGAACCCCCACATCAGGGAGACTCGTTCTATGTTTTGAGGTCAGGGAGGGGGGTCAGCCTTACTTGGTTTAGCTCCCGACTTTGTCTGCAAAAACCAAGCAGATGATGAGGCTTACTGTACCTTCTCTATTCCGGTTCTGGGTTCTGACTCAGGAGAGATCGATCTCTCTCTGTGTCCGGTGAGGGCGTTGAGGGTGTACGTGCAGCGTACCCGCAGGCTGAGGGATGGCAGGCGTCGTCTGTTCTTGCTTCAATCGCCGAGGAGCACCAAAGAGCTAGACAAGCGAGCGTTGGGGGTGTACCTGAGGTCGGCAGTCATCGATGAGTACAAGGCCGCTGACCTGCCTCCTTCATCGCGTTCAAATCCGCATGAGATCCATGCAGTCTCAGCCACGATGTCTTACCACTGTAACATCGCGGTCTCGGACGTCATGGCAGGGTGTTTTTGGCGTTCCTCAGAGGTTTTCGCCAACCATTACTTATGAGATGTCTCAACAGCAGATCTCGAAGGCATCTCTAGGCTGGGTCCACAAGTGTTCGCTCAGGTGAAGGTGGTCCCCCCGACCAGACCAAGAAGGGGACAGTCCTCTTAGGAGTTTTGTTCCCGCAGGTCTTATGATGCTCATTGTAATAAAATTTGTTCGCATTGTTTGCTCCTTATCTGTTGTTTTGTTCTTGAGCTTCGCTTTTAACACCCCCTCCCCGCTTGGGTCGGGGGCAGTGTGTTAATCAGAACTTGAGTGGCTGGGTTGTCTCTTTGATCCGCTTAGCGGTAGAGATGGTGTCTCCCTGGCTGTGCCTTGTCCTCACCACAAGGTGGAGGACTCGTAGGTGAGCTTACACTCAGGGCTTGTTGCTGGTCTCGTCTCTACCACATATCTACTGACCCGCCTCCATGCAGTGGGATTCTAGGCATAGTAGGTCTAGTCAACAGATAGGTATTTCAATAATAGTATGTTTTTGATTAAACGTAATTATTTATACTTACCTGTTGACTAGACCTACGCGCAAGGCCCGCCCATCCTCCCCGCTTGATCTGTCTTGCTTTTTATTGGGCCTGTTTGGAGAGTGAGGTTCGGGTGGTGACGTCACGAGACCATGCAGACATAACGCCCTTGGGAGAGGGATTTTACGAATCCCCTACTCCATTTTTTCAGTTTCGTCTGTGTTAACGTTGAAATAGCATACCTTAACAGGAGGTAGGCATAGTAGGTCTAGTCAACAGGTAAGTATAAATAAATATGTTTAATTAAAAACGTAGTATTTTAGTAACATGTATATATTTTAGATGTAGTCTCTCAAAAGGAATGGTGCATGTGCTCTTACTGATTGTTTACTTTAGTGTATGTTGTACATGCAGTGAGACGTTAATTAAATATCTGTAATCGCCCATGTGAGATACTGAGTGTAATATTTATACGGCAATATTAAACTAGTGTAATGCCGCCGCGTGTATGACGTCACAATAGTTTGCGGTCATGACGTCACAATTGGAGTAACGTCGTCACAATGGTATCGGACTTGCGGGAATCATAGTTTCAGAGTCATGTCGGCTATTTCGCTGGATTATATGTTGGCGAGTAATAAACAGAATACTAAACTCTCTTCTATTGAAAACCATTTTTATTAAACTCGTGAATGATTTGGTATCAAACTCGCTTTCGCTCGTTTTATAAATACAAAATCATTAACTCGTTTAATAAAAATGGTATTAAAATAGAAGGTCGTTAAGTATCCTCAATGTCTGCATACAGGCCAGACATGTCGGTTAACGCTGCGTAATTGTGTAGTTGTTAGTGGTTAGCGCATTCGGTTTCGTGTCCGGGGTTCGGATCCCGCTAGGGACACGGCAACTTTGTCTGCAGTAGAGAACTCAGTCTGATTAAAATCGACGGTTTTCCGTGGAATAAAAATTGCAAAATAGTGCATCTACCGGGATACAAACTCATATCAGTCGTAGGTTCCACGCCAAACCGAATCTACAGAACCTGTTCGTAACCCGGTAGATATATTATTTTGCAAATTTTATTCCTCGGAACAAGGTCGATTTTAATCAGACTGGTAGAGAACTGTTCTATATGCAGTAAATTTTTGGTGCACCAAATGGTTCGCTAGTTCCAGATGATACTCATGTATCACCGTAATGCAAAGCAACCATGGCGTTGCTTAAATTACACTTGTGACGTCATCATATTGTTCTTTCACTCCATTATTTTTCAGTAATGGAGAGTTACACATCACATCATATTTTTGAAGTAGAAATTTAATTTCTTTTACTGTGTAAAGCAATTCTGATAAAAGAATACTAATTTGAGTGTAATTTAAGTAGGGTAATATCCTCGTAACTCTCCATTCCTAAAAAATAATGGGCCTCGGCTCCATTATTTTTAAGGAATGGAGAGTTACTCGGACATTACCCTCTACATAATACTACAGCAACCGTGATAGGTAAGTGAAATATTCGACCCGACCTTATCCCCTGTAGTGAAACAAAGCCAACACGACAACATGAAACTTATTACCTAACCAACAAAGAAGGACAAATAACATTATCGATCGAATTATCATAACATATGACATACAGATGACACGGTAATACGCATTAAGAATAAATAAGCCGAAACAAAAACTGCACAAAACATGTAGGCCTATGCATGCATTCTACATTAGACTCGCATTGTACGTGTTCCGAATGCAGAAGCTTACTCTAGTTTGTAGGCCTATTAGTTTATGTCTCGTAACTTCCATTTCGCTGTCCTTAATAGAGCAGGTACACATTATCGTGGATTAAATGGCAAGTTACAAGGGCAGCAATTTCATTTAATTAAACTTTTGCCTATCTCAGAAATAAAAAAACACAATTTAACTAAACGCATGACCATATGAGAGCACGTACAAAGCACTCATAAAACAAATGAACAAGAAGAGAATGGATGACGTCATAACTGTAATTTCATTCTTCGTTTTTCTTCCTCATTGAGAACTACTTTGAAATATCTTTAATTTACATCTCGAACAAGTATATACATGTAATTAGACAAGAACAGGCAATGTACTCAACATAAATATGTAAAGCGTAAGGTGTACGTACGTTGACGAGAACTGGGTGGATAAAACGTGGAACCGAATATATCGAATATTTCGTCTAATACACGTCCTGGCGTAAATTCGATACCAAGCGTCTATTGAAGACCGGCGACCGGCGTCTGTTCGAGACGAGAGAAACAGTGACAGAGAGACACAGAGGTTGAGAGAGAGAGAGAGAGAGAGAGAGAGAGAGAGAGAGAGAGAGAGAGAGAGAGAGAGAGAGAGAGAGAGAGAGAGAGAGAGAGAGAGAGAGAGAGAGAGAGAGAGAGAGAGAGAGAGAGAGAGAGAGAGAGAGAGAGAGAGAGAGAGAGAGAGAGAAGATTGATTTATTTGCGTCTCACGCATAAAACTCATCAAATTGGTACAGTTATATAATACAGTATAAGAGTAAATTGTATGCCCAGTGTGAAATATAAGTCACCCGACTAACGACATATAGACCATAAATATGGTCTCTGCTTAGAACTAGGCCTTCACAATTTCAGAATGTAGAAACAGATTGCGACATCTGACATCCCCTTTACTAACCTATACTTACTACTTACATAAAAGCATCCAACTTCCCAACAATATACTTATACTTGAGCGCCATTTTAAGTTGCTCGATACGAAAAAATAATAATCTTGTAGGCCTACCTTATTCTAAAGAAATTTGACACTAAAATTAAATTATTAAATGTTTTTTTCTATATAGGCCTACCTAACACTCCAAATCAAATGAAGATGAAAGCTCGCTTTCCTGAATAGCTTAGTTAACTCTGTTATGGAGATAGGGTTAAAGGAGCAGTAGCACATTTTTTGAAAATTTTATTTTTTCAAATTTCCCATTTATAAAGATTGTTTATGTCATTTATATTTACTTAAGAGGGTAAAACATCTTATTACACAAACCAATTAATAATAATGGTAATAACGGTGTTGCTTATAAAGCAAAAATTGCATGGCGGCCATTTTATTGTGAACACATTTTATTATTTCTCATGACTTTACGGAACAATGTAGACTAATCGTTTAACTTGATTTTCCAAGGGAGAGAAGGGTGTTTTACTATTAATGACATTATTTTTCAAATACATTTCATCAACATTTTTGAGCGAAAAAACGTGCTACTGCCCCTTTAAGGTCAGTTTGTTGTTATAAGTCATTATATAATGAGCACTGAATGGTGACTGAATCTAGAAATGTATTTTTCTGCGTGAGAGAATATTCAGCGACATGGACATTCGATTCAAACTTGTCGAAGATGCACGAGATGCTCTCCACAAGAAGATATCACGCATGCTTGCTTAAAGAGCCATCACGGATGTTAGTGTTTCAAATTTTTGGAAAATATACTTATAACGTCATTCGCCATCACTTCGACTAGCGCGCGCTACGGATATCTGACGTATATAAACAGAGTCCCCTTTTTTGCGTAATACGTAATACACAAACAGTTGGCGCTTCCGAAGCGTGAAGGCTCGTCTCTAGCGCAAGTCGCCATAACAACCCATGTGCTGTACGTTTCTCTCTTGCAAATTACCCTTGTCACACATTACTGAATGTGACGATTGCTTTACAAACTATGTTTCTAAATGTCCTGAGAATATACAAATTATTTCCTGTTTAATGTTCTTTTAATTGAGAAAAGACCAGCAAATTATGACAAATTTTTACTCTCATTAATTATAAATTCAAGAAAAATACCTAGTTGGGTAAAACAATTATTCCAATATCTGTAGCAAATACATAATTAAATGAAATGGTAAATAAATAACCATAATTTTTTTTATATATTTCGATTTCTTTTATTGCTCATATTTTTTCTTATTCTTTCGTGTCTTTGTTTACTGTGTGTGAGCTATACCATAATGCTTCGCGCTTGAAAATAATAGACTGGATCTATATTTAGACTGGAAAACACCTTTACTAATTAATGCAATTTCTCGGCTTATTTTAAGTTGGAAAAATTAGGGAAAAATTAAGTGTATTTATTTCACGGAGATAGATTTTTGGAAAAAAATTGATATTTTCATCAACATCCGTGATGGCTCTTTAAATTTACGTAACAAGATGGGAAAGAATGTACAGAATAATGAGAGTAGTCAGCCAATAGTACACCTCGGGTCTATGATAGTCACAACGACTGACGCTGACAGCTCGTATTATCACGCCTTCTCCAATTGTGCTTCGTTTCGTTTTATTTCCTGCGAGCGATTTCAGCCAATCCGCAAAGATGTAATAGAATCTGAAAATAACGGTTAAAATATCGGCTAGTATTCGGTAACGGAATGGTGCCTTCCAGAACGCAGGGCCATGTGACACTTTCTGAGGACGATGCCTTCGTCTCAAATAGACAACCTGGTTCTTTTATTTTGTCGTGGATGTGAGAATGCGATACGTTAACCACCGACAGTATAATAGCGTCTGCTGAATAGGCCTAGAGTGTTCATATATATCAGTAGTATAGAAGGGGGGAGCTCATGCTCCTCAATGAGGAACCAAATGAGGAACCGTTAATGTATGCAGCGTAGCTCATTAATAGGCTAATGTATGCATGACGTCACAGGTTAGAAAGGTCGAGGAATCATTAGACTACACAATGCAAGGATGCTTTTGAACCTATCCATGATCATTAGCGAGAACAATGGTCTTTTCTAACACTACCCATCAAGTAATGAAGACCAGTCGAACGAGTTTATAGTTTGGCGCCAAAAAACTATTTGTAGGTATGACGTGTCATGAGCCCTCACAACGCCTAACGCCCGTATTTACCATATCGCCGAACAAATACACTTAAGCCCGTTCTGACCTACTGGACATGAATGGATTGTTTATTCTGTCAACAGAGGCGAGCTAAAAACCGAGACATTTTAAGCGTATTAATATATATTTGCTGGATAGAGTTCTGAACTAGTTTAACAGATATTCACGGAAAAAACGTATCTATGTTTTAAAGTATAAAAAGTATAGAAGGAGATTCGTCAACGTTTAAAACAGAAACTTACACTATTTAATATTATAAGAACTGTAGTTTATAGTTATTCACAAAACAAAATGTATGTATGTAAACCAATTTATATGAGTTTTTCGGAAAAAACGTATCTATGTTTTAATGTATAAAAAGTCTAGAAGGAGATTCGTCAACGTTTAAAACAGAAACTTAGAATGTTTAATATTATAAGAACTGTAGTTTATAGTTATTCACAAAACAAAATGTATCTATGTAAACCAATTTTATATGAGTTTTATATGAGTTTTTGTTTAGCCTTGATAGGTTGTCAACTGTTAAAGATATGGTAGTTAGTACTGATATAAGGTGAAATGAAGGCTGTCTCGTCAAACTTCATTCTAACACATTTTATCGTACAGAACTCAAAAACGTATTCAGGCGGAGACGAATAGTTAACCATTTAACGTATATTTTTATAAGTGAAAATCTATATACCTCATTGAGACATCATGAATAGTACTGTGCTTTCAGATATTATGTGTTAGGAGTTTATGAAACGATTGAATCACTATTCAGAAAACTCAATATGATCATCAAAAGTTTAAAACTCATTATCAAAAAGATAGAATTCACATTTCAACTCATTATCAAAACAATAAATATACGTTCCATCTTAATATTATCAAAACATAGAATTTAAAATCCAGATAGCTATATTCTAGAAACGTGTTCTTGCGTCATGTCTAACACTCCTAGTCAACAGAACATATAAAGCGTGACACTAGCTCAATGGAAACCCGCATACTTCGATGCTTTATATATATTCTGTCAATAACATTGGGGGTCACGTTCTTTTGAGTTAGTACACACGTGTGTACTGTATGAGGTCTACGTGTGTGTTTATCCCACGGATATATAGTACAATAGGGAAAGCTGATTGGTTGGTTGGTTGACTGAACTGAAAGTTATATACATGTACTAAGTCTCCGCCACTAGAAACCGTCTTCATTCCACCGTTGAGTCTCAAGCCGACAACACCTAAAAAAAGTATCAAAGGACTTAAACGGATGTTTTAAAGTGAAATATGGATTCCGAAAAACCGTGAGTAAATGTTAATATATATTTTCGATATGTTTTGATTAAGATGAAGGTTATCTCGTTGTGTTATAATAGTCCTAGTGAAGACTGATATTATTTAAATACGAGAGACAGTGGTAGTTATCATTTAATCATGATGTAAGTCATATTCTTATGTTTCCAGTTCTTAAAATAGATCGGTTTTATGAAACAATGTTCGTGAAATAGATATGCTATACAGTGTTAGTATTTCATTTCTACAGGGCTTCTGTTTTTTTCCATTTCTAGTACATTCAGCTGTCCACAATGTGGGAAAAAGTTCTCACGTCCCGCGAATGTGAACAAACACATGCGTTCGGCTCACCAAGGAGTGAAGTACGTCTGCGACAAATGTAGCCATTCTTTCGCTTCAAATTATAATTTGAAGCGACATAAATGCGCTGCCTTGGCACGTCAGTTCATGGAATACCAATGTAGTGTGAGTATATATTCTGCATAAGTTTATGAAACAGAATATTCTCATTTGAATGTTTTATTGATATGTTAGGCTAGCCTCTGGTTTATAGCGAGATAATTCCATAAAACAAGCATGTTATGAGATGCTATAGCAGTTTTCCACTGTATGATGTCTATACGAACACAAATCAAAGAGTAAAACAGCGTATATGATATACTAATGCTATGATAAGCAAGCTCATTCAACCCTTTAAGAAGGCTATGCCTTATGAGTCTAATACCCAACTCTAAACTGGTTTTCTGTCCACAGAAATGCCCCGAGATATTCTCCTCCCCTCGTGAGTTGGCTATACATTTTCAGCGTGTCCATCCATCCGGTGAGTTTTAGAATGTTTAATATCACAACAAAGTTCTTGTGTTGTAGTCATTGAATTTTATATAGGTGTTGATATGCGTTACAGCTTTAACAGTGAGAGGCTAACATTTGAATGAATTTTATATAGGTGTTGATATGCGTTACAGCTTTAACAGTGAGAGGCTAACATTTGAATTTAAAGTATATGGAAACATGTTTTTTCTATGTATCTCTATAGAGTCTTGAGCAGTTAAAGTATGTGATGTCTACGCTGTGGTATTCATGTCCGATATTGAAACTGTCTGTATGTATATTGTATCAAATATACGCACGCCACCACACGGGGGAAAAAGGGCTATATCGAGCTTTATCTTGGAGGGATGTTCACATGACGTGTTGTTAGTGTTTGTTAATATCAGACTGTTATGCTTTATGATTTATGCTTTATGTATAAGCTATAAACATGTGTGTTACAGCCTCCAGCACGCCACAGCCAAGTACATCGAGGCCTGACATCTCCTCTCCTCTTCAACAAACAGGTAAATAGACATTTCAAATGGGGAGCCACTATTTACTCAGGGCGTTTTAGCGTTGGGTATAGTAGGGCTACAGATATAACGCTTAACAATATAATGATGATTAAATCATGTCAAGGTTAAATAGAACGATATAGCGAATATACTTATGTATCTACATATGTATGTATTTAGATAGATAGGTAGGTATAATGTTAAAACACCTTACTGTTTTTTCATTAATGTCATACACATAGCATAATGTTATTAATGCCATATTCCTTTCTTCACACAGCTCCCTCTCCTCCCCCGTCTCGGACTTATACCTGCCGGACCTGTCACCAACATTTAGAAGGCAGGAGCTCTCTCTATCGACACCAACACACCGGCAGCGGGAAAGAGCGCCAGCCCACCCCGTGGAGTGAAGAGGGAGACGAGGGAACTGAGGGAGACGAGGAGGGAGTTACTGCACCCTGGGTAGAGAGGAACACTGGCGAGGTGACAGAGCCCGATCTCCGGGATGCCTATGAGCTGAACGCTGATGCCATCCTCGCTCATAACCATCCCGGAGAGGTCGCCTCGATGTTTAATGTTCCTCTCCACCCCAACTTTTCGATAGGTGAGTTGATGGAGCACGCTAGAGACATCTATCAATCTTTGGATTATAGTTTTAGACTCAATTTAGCGTTCGGTGTCATCCTCCGTAACGTGGAGACGGGGCAGTATCGCTATTTTCACCCTTACAGCGCAAACCCTCTCTTTACTTCTCCCCTCTATATAACCGAGCAAAGGATCTCGATCAATTGCGCCAGAGATTGGCAAGTTTAGATATATCCTCATTTCTCATGAAACAACGCGAGGATACGAAATGGAAACCCGTTTTGATTACCAATGTACAGTTTTATACGTACAGAATTTTCCTTTAGGCCATACCCCTGTGACACTCCCTGACTATATAAAAAATCATAGGGCTATCATCTCTTTAGATTGTGATAGACATGGAAAACATTACCAAGATCAGCTCTGCGCTTTCCGCTGTCTGGCGTTACATCGAGATCCCTCTGCTCGGGCTAGTTTAGAAACACCTACGAAAATCCTCTATCAAAAGTGGGTGGACTACTCTTGTCAAAACCATCTTCCTAACATCTTTCGAGTCGCCCCCGAAGACTACGAGGGGCTTTCTCCTTCCCTTCTATGTGATTTCGAAGCTTGTTTCGGTGTGAATGTTAGCGTCTTTCAACTCGACGAGGACAGGATAGCTCAACCCGTCTATAAAACACGTGGCGTGTTTCAAGAACACATGTATTTAAACCTCTATGAAGAACACTTGTCCCTCATCACCGATATCAATATGTACTGTAAACGCTATCGCTGTCCCATCTGTTCCATGCTCTTCAAACGTAAAGATAAATGCATGCGTCACCAGCGCGGTTGCTTTGCTCAAACCAAGCTTCGGTTTCCCGGTGGTTTCCACCGTACACCCAAGACGGTGTTTGACGAGCTGTCAGAGAACAATTTGAAGGTGGATGAAAGTGAGAGATTTTTCCCGTGGTTCATAGTCTACGACTTTGAATGTTCACTCAGTCCCATCGATAGCGGGACCGATAAACTGAGGTGGATGCAAGAACACCACCCCATTTCCGTCAGCATCTGCTCCAACGTGGAAGGGTTTACTTCCCCTCGCTGCATCGTTGATGCTGATGTGGATCAACTGATTGCCGCTATGTTGGAGTACATGACAGAAATTGCCGATAAAGTAAGCGAGATGGCTTGCGAAAAATGGTCCTTGAATTTAGGCATTTTATGTGCTTACGCATCCGATAAGGATAAGAATAAGGATAAGAAGGATAGAATCGGCATTCAGTCTGCTAAACAGTCCGTCACCCAATGCGACGTCATATCTGATGTTGCCGACTCTGTTGTCACCGACTTTATTGATGTGTCTGATGACAACGAGTCTGTTGACATGTGTGACGATGACGTCTCTGTTGACATGTGTGACGATGACGACAGTTCTGACGAAGAATCCGGTGCAAAACCGGTGGGTAAAGATGATAAGACTAAAACGCCTGAACAATTACGTGGAAAACGTCTGTCCTATCTTTACGAGAAGCTCTCGGGGTACTGTTCACAAGTCCCCGTCCTTGGTTTCAATTCGGCTCGCTACGATTTGAATATCATCAAGGAGAAGCTTCCAAAACATCTCTCACTTGACAGCGCAGAATCTCAAGCTTTCACCGTCAAGAAAAATAATTCTTATCTTTGTCAAAGTAATAAGACTTTCAAATTTCTTGACGTCACGCAATATCTCTCTCCCGGAACGAGTTACGCACAGTTTCTCAAAGCGTTCGGCGTGCAAGAGAAAAAGGGTTTTTTCCCGTACGAGTATTTCACATCGGCCGACATTCTGAACGAGACGCGACTTCCCCCTCTGGGTGAGGCTTGGTATTCCAGTCTCAAACAGAAGTCTGTCTTGGACGACGGGGTGAAATCAGTCGAGGAGAATTATGCCGATCTCGAGGCCGTGTGGGAACGGGAAGGCATGACCACGTTCCGTGATTTCCTTGTCTGGTATAATAATCTGGACGTGGGACCCTTTGTGCAAGCCGCAGAAGCCATGCAACGGTTTTATAACGAGGACGGTATCGACCTCTTTAAAACCACCATGTCTGTCCCCGGTGTGGCTAGACAGAAACTGTTCCGAGAGAGTCAGAAAGAGGGGGTCACTTTTGCATTGTTTGATAAAAGCAATGTAGATCTCTATGACACGCTAAAGGCTAACGTGGTCGGCGGTCCTTCCATCATTTTCACGAGGTACCACAAAGCCCATCAGACGTTTATTAGAGATAACCCCCAGAAGCCATGTCAAAGGGTGGTTGGGTACGACGCGAATGCGTTATACCTGTGGGCTATAGATCAAGATATGCCCACCGGCCCTTTCGTGCGTAGGAAAGCAGAGACGGGCTTCACACCCGAACGCAGGGACAGGTACATGTCCATGTACTATTGGATGGACTGGTTGAGGTTCAAGACCGGGAGGGACATTAAGCATAAACTGAATTGGGGTCGTGAAAAACGGGTGGGACCTTACCTGGTAGATGGGTTCGTTCCCAAGTCGAATGTCTTTGACAAAGACGTCGTGCTGGAGTATTATGGTTGCTATTACCACGGCCATGAATGCTTCCTCACGCAAAAGGCTCGGGGAAAGGAGAAGCAACGAGCGAAATTAGCTCAGCGCCTAGAACGAACGCGTACCCGTGCCGCCTTTATTCGTAAAGAAGGCTACGAGATCATAGAAAAGTGGGAATGCGACTTTTTGAAGGATCGCAAGGCAGATCGGGAGCTCTCTTCGTTTATTGAAAAACGTCAGCCACTTTTTTATCAAAACAATAAAAGGAACCTGACGGAGGATGAGATTCTGAGGGCCGTGGTTAGAGGGGATCTGTTCGGCATGGTCGAAGTGGACATTCGAGTCCCCGACCGGTGGCAAACCGGACGGAACCCTCACGGCACTCGTCTCTCCCCCGAAGAGTACTTTCGAGAGATGGCCCCCCTTTTTTGTAATGCGGAGGTTCCACACGAGGCTCTCGGCGAACACATGCAACAGTATATCACAGAGAACGAGCTGAGTAAAAAACCGCGCCAGATGTTAGTCAGCGGTCTCAAGGCACGACAGATGTTGATAGCCACCCCGCTGTTGCAATGGTATCTACAACATGGGATGGTAATCACTCGTGTGTACCAAGTCGTCGAGTACACCCCAAACGCTTGCTTTCACTCGTTTGTCGAAGACGTGTGTTCTGCCAGACGACTGCCTCCATACGCGGGGATACGGCAAAGTTGGTTGGGAATTCAGCATACGGCAGTGTCTTAATCAATAAGGAAAAACATCAGACCGTGTCGTATGTCTCTACCCCCACAGAGGCCAGTAGACAAGTCAATCTCCCACAATTTCGTAAACTGACGGAACTGGGCGGGGAATATTTCGAGGTCGAGAAGGGTAAAAAGCTCTTAAACCTCGACAACCCCATGCAGCTGGGTTATTTCATTTTGCAGTATGCCAAACTGCGCATGCTTCAATTTTACTACGATTTCATGGACGTCTACGTGGATCGTAGTGATTGGGAATACATGGAGATGGACACTGACTCCGCCTACATGGCCTCTCCGACGTGATCCAACCCAGCAAACAGACAGCGTACCAAACACAGTTGACGGGATTGTGTAGAGCCAACCCTGAAGATGACAACTGTACGCGTTGGTTTCCACGCACGTGCTGTTCTGTGCACGCCCTCCAAACGTACTCCGGGTTTGTTCAAACTCGAGTACGAACGGGACGAAATGATTGGACTGTGTAGTAAAACATACTTGGTGACACAGTCTATTCTCAAACGCAAACCGAAGCCGGCCTCGAGTTTGAGTGTGCGTTGTGCTCAACGTCTTTCACAACGTGCCCGACGCGTGCTGAGTAAGCGTATCCCCGTCGTGAAGACAGCCCGACTTCGTTCATCCATCCCTGTCGTCGGTTACTTCGACCGCCGGGTCAAATTCTCTTGCAAAGGCATATCCAAACGCACGTTGAAAACACCCCTCCAAGCGTTTAGAAATGTCTTGCGAACGCGGGTACCCGGCGAGGGAATGAACAGAGGGTTCCGTCTCAAGGGGAATACCATGTGTACTTATCAACAAACGCGCCGTGGGTTGAGCTATCTCTACTGCAAACGTCGAGTGCTAGACGACGGCATTCACACGGCTCCTCTCGACATAGAGCTCTGTCCCTATCCGTCCCCACGTGACGAGAAACTAGATGACACCGACACTTTTCTTGTCGAAATTTTAAATGAACTACTAGAAAATTAATATAAATCCTATCTCAATCAAATCAAAATGTCTCCAGCGTGTTCCCTCAACTCTCCTACTATTCTAGTCATGTACAAAGCGGAGTTAATTATTATTTATTAATTATTATTCCTATATCCATCATCAGTATTTTTGTATCCCTCCATCCATCATCAGTATTTGTGATATGTGATATGTTGAACCTATGTGATATAGACTATGTGATATAGACTATGTGATATACACTATGTGATAGTATCTTAATTTATGTGTGAATAAAACTGTGTGTGAATTAAACCATGCTATTATCTTAAAAGGTCTTTGTCGTTATCTTTCCTGATATGAAAATGGAAACACATCACGTCAAGTAGCATTAAACTGCAATAACCAGATATAAACGTTTGATTGTAAGCAAAATGATAATAATCAGTAACGTGGTATAGCTGCTTTTAAAATACAACTCAACAGTCGTGTCACGTGACGTGACGTGAGTACATATTTATGAAATACGAGTCTAATGCAATGACTAATCCTGATGTCACGTGATGTGTTTGTCCTAGGCGACATGAGGTGTAGGCGATATGATAACATCTTATCATTCCCTTCAAAGGTGAAAGGGATGATAATATTCTTTTGTAACAACACGACTTAAGCATGAACAACACAAGACTAGTTTTCTTTCAATTTTATTCGTAGTGAAAAGAACTTGATAGATTGGCGAAGATTCAATATCATACAGAAGCAATACCTCATTTCTAGAGTTATGATACAGACGAGTAACATAAAGATAGTTTCTTTCAAATGAACACAAACATTCACATTTAAAACTTATCATAAAATATAGTCCTATTTTAATAAATACACGTTTCATAGACAAGTTTCTAGAGTCTTGTTATAAATACAAGTTTCATAGTCAAGAACATTAAAAAGTTTCCAAGGTTTTAAACTTCTTGTTACCGGGAACGCCGTCTTTTACTTTACCCTGCACATACATGGCCTTAGAGAGTTTTCTCTTGCCTTTTCCCACTTGAGGGAAAAAGGTGTGTGAACGTGGTAGAGATTTTACTACACGAATAAACATGTCATATCCAACAACGGGTTTCTTACTATCTTGTAACACAAACTGACGAATCAAGTCAATCACATTAGACTGTTTGATGCTATGTCCATGTTTATCCAACAATTCAAAGCGATCGTTCCATGACACGTGTCCGAGAGATTTCTGACCTACGAGATATCGCCATAGAGATATCAATCGTCCCTTTTGCTCGTCCGAGCGAACGTGCGCTAAAAGTTGATCTAACACTACATGCACGGACGAGGAGGACGGGTGCTCTACCGATGTTATGACTATGCGTGGATAATGGCTTTCTGTCGATTGCTGCAGCTGATCGCGTGATCGCGTGTTAGCATGAAACGTGTTCCGCTTAACCGTGGGCTCTTCTTCTTCGTTTTCTTCAGCACATGTCGTCTCCCTCGCTACCGCTCGTGGTGCTGGTGTCTCGTTCGTCATTGACTGCAGTTGGGGAGCATGGTGATTCTGTGGTTCTGTCGTCACGTGCGTTTCCCCCATCCCTTCCATCTTCCGATGAGATGGGCGAGCTTGGGACAGAAGTTGATGGTACCTGTCTCGACTCACCACCACCATTGCTCGCATGTTGCTCTCTTTTTTCATGGCTTTCTACGACTCGTAGATATCGGTCTAGAGCTTTCACGCAAGTCGGAATGATAAAGTGATGAGAAACGAGTAGACTCAACAAGCTCTTGTGTTTGAATCCCGCTTCTTTCAAGAGTAAACTCGATCTAGGTCCTCCTCGCTTGATGGTCAATAGACGAATGGCTTTCCTGTATCGAAACAGTTTGGTTTTCTCTTGCTCTGTCAAGGGAATGATTCCCATGTTAATATTGAACAGCATCGTCACAATGGCGCGATACTGTTTCGAAGATAGGTTGGGTAAGAGGGGCCTTGCGTTTCACCGGCTTGGCTTTTTCCAACACGCGAAGCATGTCTACATTTTCGCGCAGAAGCTCCAAGGCAGTCATAGTCTCGTGAAATGCGTCTTCGAAATGATATAACAGTAAGGTCCGCCGTATGCGTTGGGTAGATCCACACCTGTTCTCCACGCGTGTCGTAGGGACTGTATGCACTCTTCCTTCATTTCAAACTCGCGGACTCGACTTTAACGAAATGTCTTCGCACCGGGAAGAGGTAGGCAGACTTCTCAGCGATAGGATATGAACGGGAGGCGAACACACGATATCCCAGCGATACACCTTGTTGTTGCTCATAGCGCGTCCGACCATGGAATGAGTCGATTTTCTCGTGTCTGTCTCTTTTTATTTATTTATTTATTTCGGTATATAATAAGTGAGCAGCTGATCGGGAAAGATACCCGTACTTAAGCGTCCGTAGCTCGTGTCGCTATGGGGCGAGAGATCGACGATCAAATAACCATACTTGCTCCCTTCGATGGCGTCTTTGTAAGATTCGGCAAAATACTTGCTCTCTCCCGGAAAGATCTGCGAGGCTAGTATCCGGTACTCCGATAATGATCTGGGATTGCTTTTCAGGACAAATATATGTGTATTGATACTGATGGTGCGAGTATAGGGTCCCTTAGCGAACAGGCTTTGCTGTAGATTGATCACCGTCAGTCCGAGATGATGCGATAACGTTGTGTAAACTTGTAACATAAGTTTGCTGTGAGCTATGTCGTCCATCAAATCGTCTAAGACGACGAACGCCTGTTTACCGGATTGTTCGGACCACGTCCGTAGATCGCTGTCGGTAGGCAAGCCTTCGTGAAACTGTATGTGTTCGATAGTTCGTTCCATCTCCGCGTAGATATCCTGCCATGCCCCGTAACAATACAGGACGAGATTAGGTGGTTTATCGAAAACGCACGCCGTATTCTCTAACAAACGTTTTGCGAAAAATGTCTTTCCAGAACCGGAAGCACCGAGAACCGATATAGTGGTCGGAGTGGTCCATTTCAAAATACAGTGATCGGACATCTTGTCTCGGTCGCGGTTCGAATCTCAATGAAGATACCTGCGTGATAACCTAATATATATATATTGTTTTTTAAGCAGCGTGTGGGGCCAATATTCTCTGTCGCTGTCGTCTGGCTTGACGCATGATGTTGTTCCTCGCTTCATCCCGCACGTGTCTCACGTGTTCTGCGTTGAAGATGAACGCGATTAATCTCGTATGTCGAATCAGTATACGTTTGATGTAGGCCTCGCCAGTATTCGGGTTCACGATGCGTCGCAAAATCCTATAATAATTATTGTCTGGGTTTCGTTGCAAATACACCCGTTCCTGTGTACGCGTGACGGGTATACGTCCCTGAAGCAGACGCATGACGATGGCAATGACGGCCTTCACCTGACCGCTGTTCATAGTACGTATATCGTTCAACGTTTCCTGGTAATCGTGTTGGGACAGAACGTGAATCATAAATTCATAATGTCTCAGAACGTATCTCGCCATGACTTGACCGACCGGTGGTACACCTCAGAATGAGACATACTCGTGTCTACTCGGATAGTTCATAGTATCTATCGCTCGCTCTCTCTATCAATCATACGTGCACGCACTCGCTTTCATAGCAATAGAAAACTCTATACTGATATTTTTATCAAATTTTATTACGACTAATATGAAACAGGTTATACAGTCAGCAAGACAAACTCACTACACTACATTACATATTAACTGATAATGAAAAGGTTTCATAGTTCTCTCTATACTGAAGAAAAATAATAAAAAAATAGATGTACAATCGTGACATGACTTGCCTAACCGATGGTACTTGTATAGTGTCTACCTTAATAAAAACGAATAGTATATGGACACAGCAATGGGGAAAACGATTTCGTACACTATATGTTAACAATGGAAAATAAAGCAATAGCAATATCATTACACAGAAAATGTACTAACGATATACATCATGCAACACAAGTCAAACAGTATTTAAAATAATTGCATATAAACTGAGTGACAAAGTGATCGTTGCAACGTTTGTCTGTATCGAAAAGGCTTGAGATGTCTCTTAAACTAGCTCTGTTTTTACATTTCTCTAACAGATAAAATAGACAGTAGAACCCACAAGCACTCGACGTAGATTGCTGTAAAACTTTCGTGTTGTATTGATAACTGCGAGAGTGTCTCTTTAAAAAGTGTTCAAATTCTTTAGTGTAATAACCGGGTTTCCTTCCAAAGCTGTCGAAAAACTCGCCGCTGCCTATCCCGTCGAAATAGAATGCAACCCAATGTTTCCCTCGAGTTTGCGCTATGTCCGTGTTGACAACACATCCCCACGGCTTTCCCCTACTACTGGGTGTCGAGGTCGCGCTAGTCAAGTTGTCTCTCGCATAGACTCCTTTCACGTATGTATGGAGACTCGGCTCGCTACGAATGGCGCACAGTAACTGTTGAGTGTTCATTATTATTATTATTACTTCAGAAACACGTTGCGACTTTTGTCGATCTCGATCAGAGCTGGGAACTTGGCCAGAGCGATCACGTTAAAGGTCTGTGTCAGGGCTTTGCTGAACGTGATTTCCAGACGCAGGTTGCCGGACTTGGCGAGGTTCAGATAGTCACCGCCGTCGTTTCCTAGCATCGCTTGCAGGTTAAAGACGTACAGCGCGTGACCAATCTTAAATTCGGTTCGGTCCAGGTTCAAACCCTTGTCTTTACCCCATTCGTTGTTCCACTTGTATAGGGAGTTGTAAGCCTCCACGTCGTCCGTCTCCAAGGGACGTCCCGGTACTGTGTTCCCGTTCAGGTACAAGCCCATGCTTTTAATCATGTCTCCTTGGAAACAGAACGGATTGGCCGTGTAAGACCCATGCTTTTAATCATGTCTCCTTGGAAACAGAACGGATTGGCCGTGTAAGACCCGTTCACTCCGTTCGATTGTACCATGGCCACGAACAGACGACTGGGAACTTCGTCTTGAAACATGGCGTCCCAGTTAAAATCCATGCTGGAGGAAGCGACCGTAGACATCTTCACTATACTTCTCTCGTACGGGTAAAGAGCGTTCCCCGTCTCAAACTGTTTGTCCTGTACGACGATCAGGGCGTCGTTGATTTTCAGTTTGCAAACCTTCAGATAGACGTCTTGCAGTTCGATTTGATATTCTTTGTCCGTCTCGGCCGACATCAACGCAAACTTGGCGTCCGAGCGAAACAGTTTGACGTCGAGATCCACGCCGTTCACCAGGTGGCGTTTGAAGGAAAATACGTCCTCACTGAGAGGTCCGGAAAGAGTCAGCGATTTGTTCCCGGCCACGAAGCTGCCTCGGTTGATGAGCCCGTCGTTCCCGCCAGCGTAGGGATCGCCAGAGTTGAATTCTGCCACCGTGTCGCCCGTATCTTTATAATACAGCTGACTCGTGAGCTGGCTTGACTTGGCGTCGCTTCCGTAGTCGAGGATGGTTACCATCAGCGCTTTGTATGGGTACCCGGCATTGCTGGAGCTGACCTGTTGTTTTTGCAGGTGAACCGTCACCTGATTCCACAGGCTTTGCAATGTTAGATTGACGGGTCCGACTTTCTCTTTATCGGCCAAGTTTGTGTTATCTGCGTGTTTCACTTTCAGTTTGACGTGAAGACGAGTCTTGCTCAGGTCTATGTAATCTTTCCCTCCGTTCGGAACGTGAAACTCGACGGGACTGGAGTCTGTGATGACCGATAGAGGACGTATGTTTTCGTAGTAATGTTGAAGTATGCTGGTCTGGTAAGGGGGCAGAGAAAATACGTCCATAGAAACGGGGAGGGCCTCGGAAAATTCTTTCTCTGTGAGTACGGACATGATTACTTCTTCCAGATATCTCTCGGGTCGATAGCAGGGGTATTCTTAAACTCGATGAAAGAACGTTTGGAAGAGCTCTGTCCCTCACGACGCACTTTCTTAGAAGTGACGATCTTATCTCTCGCTTTTCGTTTTATAGCCTTGGTTCGCTTCTGAGCCGCTTCGGCTCTCTGCACCACGTTCTGATTGGGAGATGTCAGGGTGATGTTCGGTTTCGAACCCCGACTGTTATGTGAGGGGGTCGTCGATGATGTAGATGGAATGATAATGAATCGTGACCCGCTGGGTCGTCCTTTGATCACTTTTTGTCCTGGACTTTTTCGACGTTCAAAAAATTCCATAAACTTCTTGGTATCGGGAATATGCACTTTACGTTCCATGATCGAGAAGACGCAACAGTATATATATATATATATATATATATAGAAATATCACAAGAAATGTTCAAACTCTATGGCAATATACATAAAAATAAGAAAGTTAAGAAAATTAAGTTTGGCAAACGTTTTCAGCAGGTACATCCTGTACCTGCTTCATCAGGCCGTTTAATGACGTAACTGACACACAGTACATAGCACTATGACGTCACACAGGAACCTATGACGTCATAATGTACTTGACAACAATAGTTTGTTATGAAAACAAAAATTATGTTTTGCCATTTAATTTTGGAGCATGCTGAAAACGTTTGCCAAACTTAATTCTTCCCAACTTTCTTATTTTTATATATATATATATATATATATATATATATATATATCTCTAACTCAGGAATGGATAGCGTCGCAACACGAGTGACACGTTCACCGTCTCTTTCAGAAATGAATGCGGTGTACCCTCTGCACACTTTATATAGATTTTGATTTCGGACGTGTCTTTTAACACGACTGGGATATACCAGGGCTGGTGAAAAGAGTAGTTGGGTCCGTCTCTCAGATCGACTCGTCTCAGTAAGGGTAGATACTGTTGTCCCACGTGCGAACTGTCGCATAGGTCGCACAACACGTCAATCGATGTATCGTTGAGCTTTTTAGTATCCACGGTACCGAATTTCAATTCTAACAGAGCTACCATCCACACTCCTTCCAGTTTTAATCGCTGAGATAGTTTCACGCTCGTGTAGTAATCCTTCTTTGAGTCTAGGTCGTTAAACACGATGTACTTATCCATGATGATGTTATTTGTTTTTCACCTGGCTCTCGTCAACCCACGAATCGAAGCTAGAAGGCCAGCCCGCCCATCTCACCAAGTATAGCGTTTTACCCCGTTCACGTTTTCTACGTATCACCTTCTCTATGTCCCACACGGCATCCAGATCCTTGTCGACACCCTGTAATTCCTGTTCGTAAAAGCGTCCCTTTAAGAGCTCGTCGTGAAAATCTTTCAAGGTGTACAAGGGGAGACGTTGATCTCTCATGCGCTTGTCTACCTTGAATAACTCTTCCGTCCAACGCAAGTGGTGTTCTTTGGCGAAAGGTTTTCTCAAATAACTGATTCTGACTATATCACCAACTTTATACCGAAACGGAAGCACCTTACTCATTTTGGGAGGCTTCATGTAAAGATGGCTCCACACTTTCGCCTCGTTTCGTTCGTTCACGTCTGCAGGGGCCCATTGTCCTAAACTTCGATGTAAGGTATGGTTATAATTGTTCACTAAATCCGCTAGAACGTCTATGTAGCGCTCTGTGTTCTTATGTGTCAGGTATCTAGCTATGAGAGTCCTCAACGTTTGAATGACTCTCTCGGCATAGTTTGCTTTAATATCTTCGTTCTGCGTTGTAAAGAGTTTGATAGACCGACGCTCGGTAAAGTCGCGAAAAGTTCCTTTAAATTCTGTCCCTTTATCCATCCTGATCTTTTGAGGTTTGCGTCCATCCTGTGATAGAATAGTGTTCAGTCCCTCGACGACGGACTCGGGTTTCTTGTTTCTTAAAGGGGCGACCCATAGATAGCGAGACAAGATGTCTATGGCAATGAGGATATAACGTACACCGTCGTTGGCTTTGGCATAACGACTCATATCCATTAAATCCATATGCCATTGCTGATCTATAGCATTGACTATCACTTTAAGTCTTTGAAACCTACGTTTGATCGGTTTATGTAAGGTGTAAGCGTCGTGCTTGCTCAACTCGGCTTTCACCTTAGAGATCGTGGGTACGTCTTGAGTACGTCGTTTTAAACTCTGTCTAAATTTACTAACCCCGTAGTAACTACCCGGTGACTTGGGATCGAAATAAACACTCTCTAACGTTTCTGGAGAGGACATGTTTCAAATGTCGTGAGCAGCAACACTATGAAAACGTTGTTGGTAGACACTGCCTTATATAGATAGACATACATATAGATACAATCTCATGAATAACAGACACGAGTAATCTGAGATATAACATTCTTTATTACGAATAGTAACTTTACAAACTACAACATGAATATTGAAAGCTATATATCTATACATATACATCAATATACATCAATATACATTAATATTGAAACGGGTGGGTAATAATCATCAACATAGCATGGAGCATGTGAACTTTGTCTTAACGAAATGATCTTTGCAAATATAACATTTTTAACACACGATCTTTGATGGTGTCCAACCATTCGCTCGTCTTATAGTGCGTGTTCAGATAGTCCTTGCATCTATAACGACACAGAGCTAGGGAAGACACGTTGCTCAAGTCGGGGTCATCACGCATCAGCTGAACCCATTGGTCAATCACATGATTATGGTTCACTTCCTCCAAAGCCGTGTTTATAAACTGCTGTAGTTTCTCATTCTCGAACACGTCCCGACAGGTATGATATTGTCTGTCGGTTTGTTCAAACATACACGCTATACAGACCTCATTTCCGAGACGTTTGATTATATGACAGAGTTCCATGGTGTAACATAGCGTGAGTAAGGATATCATGTAGTCGTTCACTTCGAGGGATGGATGTTGTGGTACACAGATGGTCTTGGTCTTCTTAGTGATAACACGTTTTAAACCTTGAACCTCCTTGGTAACTTTCTTCCCTGCATCTCGTACACACTGATCACGGTCTTGAAACCATTGGTTTGACTGTAGATAGACTGGTTCGTGAATATGATCGGCTTTGGGGTATACATACTTCCAACTGTAGAATGTTACTTTATCACGGGTCATTTTATCACTAGCCATGTTCAACGTCCGTTTGAGAGAGAGAGAGAGGAGTACGGGACAGTAGACTTCGTGAAACCAATTCTCTGTATGACTCACTCGCTTCAGTGTAGCTTCTTTATATCTGGGTGCTATTTTAGGATATGATGACACGTACAAATCATGACATGTCCTCTATAGCTCTATTCCCTTCACTTGGGTTATGCATACATAGTTAATATAGTCCATAAACGTCTAGGTGAATATACATACTATTGCGTGGTTTCTTCCAACAGTGCCCTCACTCTGAGAAGTTGTTGCCATTCCTCCGGTTTTAAGGCTATCCCTTTACGGGTAGGTTTCAATTCCTGTTCACCCTCGGGTAGCCACCACTGTCGAACATCCACGACTTGTTTCGGGGGCTCCACGGATACAAAAACGTTCTCGCCCAACTGTAGGGAGTGAGCTGATGGTAAGCTTTGTTGAAAGTAGTCGGCCACCATCTTTTCCACACTCTTGATATGATCCCACTGCTCGAGAGAGAGTCGAATCCCCTTCTTGGTAGGATAAAGCACGCCTTCGGAACTCCATTCGTATTGACGAATGTCTATCTTCCACTCTCCACTCCAAAAGGTAGATAGATGTAGCGAGTGTTACCTATATGAAACAGACTCTCTCGCTGATCTCTCTGCCGTTCGTCGTCCATGATGGATCCACTATACTGAGTCTTCGTCCAGTCCTGAGATGTGTCTTGACTGTTCGTTGCCATGCTTCTAGAAAGTTCGTATGATCTTGTAAGTAATAAGCAATAACGCTGAGAAAAGTGAGTAGCATCTAACTCCGTGGGCTTTCCAGACTATAACTGACGTATAGGTTCGGGACATGAGCTTTCTTATAACACTTCCAGTCACATGATACATCATAGTCACGTGATACATCATAGTCACGTGATATTCAAGTCAGAACATGTGATGTGTTAGACAGCAGGTCTGAACATGCTTGAGTTCTATGATAACATGTGTTAGAATGAAGTTTGACGAGACAGCCTTCATTTCACCTTATATCAGTACTAACTACCATATTTTAAAAGTTTACAACCTATATCAAGGCTAAAAAACTCATATAAAACTCATATAAAATTGGTTTACATAGATACATTTTGTTTTATGAATAACTATAAACTACACTTCTTATAATATTAACCATTCTAAGTTTCTGTTTTAAACGTTGACGAATCTCCTTCTAGACTTTTTATACTTTAAAACATAGATACGTTTTTTTCCCGTGAATATCTGTTAAACTAGTTCAGATCTGTATCTAGAAAATATATATTAACACGCTTATAATGTCTCGGTTTTTAGCTCGCCTCTGTTGACAGAATAAACAATCCATTCATGTCCAGTAGGTCAGAACGGGCTTAAGTGTATTTGTTCGGCGATATGGTAAATACGGGCGCGCTACGGTGCGATGGCTCATGACACGTCATACCTACAAATAGTTTTTTTGCGCCAAACTATAAACTCGTTCGACTGGTCTTCATTACTTGATGGGTAGTGTTAGAAAAGACCATTGTTCTCGCTAATGATCATGGATAGGTTCAAAAGCATCCTTGCATTGTGTAGTCTAATGATTCCTCGACCTTTCTGACCCGTGACGTCATGCATACATTAGCTTATTAATGAGCTACGCTGCATACATTAACGGTTCCTCATTTGGTTCCTCATTGAGGAGCATGAGCTCCCCCCTTCTATACTACTTATATCACAAAATACGTAAACATAGCCGATGAACATGTTTTGCCAACGTGATCGCGATGTGCCTGAACAAATCAGTCGTTTACTTTGTTATGATCAAACATTCCTACCGGTCTATGAAAAAGCAATTAGATTTCATTCATGCAAACGTTTTGGAACGCTGCGAACTTTCACATTTATATGTAGACTTGTATAACGCGCCACGAATAAGCTATTGTCCGGTAGATTGCATCAGTATGTCTACTCTTTACACGAAAACGTGAAGTAGGTCATGACCTCGTACATTTGCATGTAAATGCACACTTGAGAGGTCACATGTTGATTTTAGATGGAGTAGCACTAGCAGCCAATTTTAGAATCTTGCGATGTTTTCGTTGTACAACAATTTCAAATGATTTAATCTCTAAAACCACGCCTACTTATATTTTTTTTTAAATAGACAAAGGAGAAATGTAGTGGCCATTCCACTGGGTTATATTGCCTAGTATGGTGTTGTGTGTTATTCCCTGTCACCCGTGTTATAGACTTACGTTTAGTCTCTGAAATTTATATTTCACTAACAAAAATTCTAAGTTGGAAAGAAACAAATTAAAATAAAAAGGAGTCTCTGAGACTTTTTCATTTTCTGAAACAAAGCTCTCTCCTGTAATAGACTGTTTTTTTTATGTACATGGCAAGTATAACATGTTTATGATAGGCCTAATGTTAATTCAGTATATATACAGAGTGATGCAAAAAGTATTCGGACGGTGACGTTATTTCCATATACTTGCATGTTAATTTAGTCTTGGATAAATAATTTTCATAAAATAAATTCTGGTTTGATCAATGTCAAATTTTCCAGGTTGATTGGAAACCATCTCAGCTTGAAGAACATAATTTGGATTAAATATTCTGACGACAATTTAACAAATATCATCCTATTTACCCACTTGTGTACATTAAACAAAAACGGGTCCCATAGATCGCCGTGTTAAATGTTTTCACAACTATGTATATATGTTGATGAAATTATTGTCATTTCCTTTATATAAAACGGAAAATTAAACATAAATTATGAGTTTGTTACCAAGATGATTCCTCACAAATGTGATAGATGTGAAAAGAATCGGAAAAAAATCCTATCTATGATAATTATTTATCCCAGACTACTCAAATGAACTCAAGAAACTCAAAACACTCGCCGTCTTCAAATCTCATCTAAAAACACATCTCTTCCGAGAGTCATACCTGGACTAATGTGCCACCATGTGTTATTTCCAACTGTCAGAGTAACTTCAGACTTTTTAGCGCTATGAGCATACAGTTGGCGCCATACAAATGGACTTATTATTATTAATTTAACATGTAAGTCTATGGAAATGACGTCGCTGTCCGAATACTTTTTGCACGACTCTGTATATTGCAAAACAATCACAATACAGGAGCTGTGTATTGCAATATATCGCAATACAATATTTGATGCAATATCCAGCCCTATTTGTAGTATTGTTACATATATTTGATATTACTATTACTAAACAATAACGAAACATAAAGAAACAAAGCCCTAACTATTTTTTCATAAAAAATTGTTAATTGGTTTTCATTTTAGACTTTTACTGATTTATTTTTCAACAAGTAATTAGATTGATAAAATTAATGATAATGTTAATCATTCACAGAAGTCTGACATCCAATTAATTTCACCTGTAACACAACTACTTAGCCCAGAATTTATAACTATGGTCATCTAAATATGTAACACGTTTCATTATGATTATTAATTTCCATAATGTAATATATATAGAGCGTCATTGAAAACACCAAGTACTTCATTAAATTAATAAATTCCAGGTGATGTTTGTAAGTGTTATGACAATTTTATCAGTATTGGACTTCTGACTTCAGGGTTTCAACATTTTTGTCAAATTTGTGATCTCCCTTGTTTTAAAAAAAATGCTCGCCGCTAAAGGCTGCAATACTGCCGAAGCGGCGTTAAGCAATAATTCACTCACTCACTATTAAATGTCTGCTTTTTTCGCAATGTTTATCTTTTACTTGAAATTTTATGAACAAATTTCTAAAGGTCACTTATAAGTTATGTATCAAGTAGTTAGATTGATAGTAAAAGATAAAATATTTTTGAGGTCACTAAGACATCTTAAAGATGGTCTGGTCCAAGTGATATCGAGATTGCGGTAGAGACCGTTACGCAATGTCTAAATGCAGTTAACAAGGTCACGTGACGCAAACTGGCCGCAGGCAAGCCACCCCTAGCATTTTCGTATCCAAAGTGAACTCGGCTCAATCAGGATTCGTAATCAAAAGGGTACTCGTACGAGAGACACTGCGGGTGTTGGCATTACCGTAATATTGTATGGAGAACTGGTTTGTAGGAGTAAATGTTGGTATTATAGTTGAGTATCGAACAGTGTATTCGAAGAAGAGTTTTGATCGAAATTATGTTTGAATAATCGGCAGGTAACGGATCTGTCATCTTTAGTCTGACAGAGTGACAATGGTGCATGCATAAAAACAATACAAAAGCTTATATCATCTAAACATAGATGTACATTCACAGTACTGTAAGAAGTTATTATCCATTAATATATGTATTAATTGTTCTCTCAACTGTTGCATCGTGTCCTCAAACTTCCCATGCAAGTCATAACAGCTCAACGCACCTTGTTCAACTTCGTAGTGCACACAGCTAAGCCAGCACTAACTTCCCTCCATAAGTCCAAACTTGCGCCAGTCTACCATCACTGGCTAAGTTAAGCCTGACCGCATTTCCTTTACTTCCCTTTGATAGTGTAGCAGAGCCCACTATGAAGTTAAGGTTCAGCGCACCTCTACAGTAGCACAGGAAAATAATGGAAATGCATCAAGGATTGAATTAGCCAGTGATGGAGACTTGTGGGAGTTATGACTTGTGGGGGAACTTGTGCCAGTACTGAAAAATTGAAGAAATGCAGCATGGCTTAAATTGGCAAGTAATGGAGACTGGTGCAAGTTATGACCTGCAGAAGTTTCATGTCTTCCTGTTGGGATCGGTCAGCGTCCTTCAAATGAATCTGAATTTCAACCTTCAAAATTGAAGCCTTCATTCCTCTCTGCAAGTTAGCTACATAAATGTGCTGCTCACTTGGGATGGTTCTGGCAACTTGTAAACATCTTGTGAGTCTCAGTGTGGTAACCCATATTCCTTTGCTGAAAGCTTGTGCCCATTTCCTAAATACAATTTTATCAATGTGATAGTGAGGCTTGTTTACTTTTAATGACCTCTCGACCACTACCTCCCTCGCTCTACCCTGTTGTAGATTTACAAGAATGCCTATAGCTGATACCAGTTGAGAGTAACCTTGACCACATACTAGCCCTACAAGGCCATCCAGACACTGAATGTAAACACTTAGTCTTGATACAGTTTATCACAATCAATGTACACAAGCTCTCCTTAGTGTGTGGCTTATCTCAGTTCAATAAGTAAAAATGCTCCTTGACTCTCACCCACCGCTGGAATTTATCTACGACTGTCAAAATGTTGTAGCAAATGAAAGGATAGAAACTATATCTCTAATAAATGAAACCTTGAAAAATCAGTTTATTATAAATACCAAAGCGGTATTGGAGAGGAAACCTTGTCATGTCTGCTCCTGGTGGACCTGCTTTAAACACTGGTGTAATTGTAGATAGGATCAAAGGCTTTAGTCATTAACCAATCATTAATCAACTTTACTCAATGGTACCGGATAATATTATTATTAATAATACAGCTGAGAAAAAGGTTAAGACAGGTATAATCATGTTTTAAATGAATTTAATCTGCAAAAATACATAAGAGAAATCATATATGACCAAACGAAGAGTCAACTTTGTAATATCAAAACTGTTAAATATTTAGATGTCTTTCATCCAGCACTAGTGTAAGATTATTTCTTGAATATCAGCGATGAAACCTGCCAGTTGTAAATGACTTCACCATTAATTTTGAAATTATGATAAACCAGAATATATGTGATTTTAACAAAAAGTAATTGGGCAACAAAGATTCTGGAATAAGTTTTTGAAAGTGGTACATAATAAAACCACTGTGTCCTATATCTTACACACAATGACCCTTTATCACAATATTTAATATCTATAATTATATAAATGTCCTTGTTGTCTATGGGTGGGTGTCTGCTGTAGAGACCTGTTCTTCACACAGTAATATAAGGTTTGGGTGGAATGCTACACTGAATTTCAGCGCCGTACCACCCATGATTCGCCAGTTTCTTCTGCTGCTCTCTGGTTTCACCGTAATGCATAGTCACAATGGTGTTGCAGGCTTTCTTCCTGCAATAAATTATACCAGCATGATATGAATGAAATACACCTGAAAGTACTCCAAATTACCTCACCTGACCTTGTTCTCTGAAATGTGCTCTGTATCTTCTTCAGGTAGAATCTCTTTACATCCCTGGCAGCATGGCACGAGATGAAAAGGACGTCAACAACGGCGCCATCATCACAGCAGCAGACTTCGAGGCACAGCTCAAACCCTCGCTAGTGGCGGCCAACTCTGAGGATGAGAATATAGACCGTGGCAACTGGTCCAACAAGATGGACTTTGTCCTGTCATGTCTGAGCTACGCCGTCGGACTCGGGAACGTCTAGAGGTTCCCCTATATCTGCTACACAAACGGGGGAGGTGCGTTGCCCTTCGACTTGATTATCTTTAACTACGTGTCCGTAACATTTTGTAATTTGAAATCACACTATCGCTATTGTACAGATTCTTGACTTTTTTCGGGGGAAAATCCCTTACTGTTGCAGATCTTGTGATTCCAAATATAACAATATTGCATGATTTGTTCAATATCTAAATGTCAGGTACTTCCAAAACATTTGACCTTGGGAGCTGTGCCCCTTTGCATCTATCAGAGGAGTATTGAATGTAAAAATAGCTGAAGTACGGGTGATCGGACCCTAATTTTTTGGGGGTGGCTGATTCAGAGCTGTTGATACTGTCAGACTGTCAATGCTGGTCATTGGTGCCTGACTCTGAGGGTATGAATGAAAATTCAACTATTGCAGATTGTATTGTACAATTGTACAATTGATTGATTGTATCCAAAATATAACAATGTTACATTTTTTTTTATCTAAATGGCACCTACATGTGTGTCCAAGGTAATAACCTAACCATGTTTAACCTTTTACTGAACCAAAAGATCATTGAAAATTCAATGACATGTCACTTTTTTAAAAGCAAATCAATTGCTAACATTGACTTGATTTAATAAAGAGCTTTGTGACACAGGGTCAGTGTTCAAGCCAGGCTGGGAGATTGCGGGATTCACGCATAGTATTTGGTTCTGACGCAAACATACTCACCTGTCTGCGCCCCAAGGCCGCAGTGAAATTATTAATTACTTAAATCAATTGTGCACTTGTCTTTGAAAACAAGAGTTTATCATTTGAAATAAAACTCACGTCATAAAATATCGAAACGAAACCCGGAAGTTTATCACTTATCATTCGCAATGTCTCACTAATTTCTGACATGTTGTAACTATTTTGATCTTTAGCTGTTCCATTTAGCCTCGTCGGTATCTACGGAACTGAGCTTGCTGATTGGTTGAAATGTTATGCGTGGGAGGGGCACATAATAGCCTCTGTTAAAGTGTTTACGCCACAATGAAGTTAAACAAAGTGGATTTAATGATAACTTTTCAGTCATATATCCTGTTAATTATTCATAAATCGCTTAACATGATATATTAATATGCATTAATGAAATAATTAATTTAAAACATGAAACCACATGTGTTATGCTATAAATAACCTACTCACTCGGCAAGAAGTGGCGATATTTAACTTTACGGACATTACGGCCTATTATTTCATTATATATTATCTCAAAACTGACTTCATGAAATATAAATTAAATATTAATATCATGAATTTAATTTAATAAAATATTAACGAAAGCATTCGTACCTACCCGGTAATTAAATCTGAAGGTATCGACTTGTGATAATCGAGTTACATTCGATATTAGATGATTTGGTTTTGTTTTCGTTAACCATTTAGACTAATTTATATTAATGTTGTAAGAATGCTGAATATTTTTGAAAATATATTTTATAAAATCAGTAACGAAAATTCGTTTGGATAAGTGTTATTCCAAATTGTTATTCACAATGACCAGTCATGTAAATTTTTGACACATTTTTCTCTAAACTTTTCAACCAGTCATTGAATGTGATTGACCTCAATACTGTCAAATTTCTGATGTTTAACAATTTATAGAATTATGCAAACTATATATTCAGCAACACATTTCCAACAGTACGTAATGTACACACATATAATACGCTTCTCATTTTAAATTTGACTTTTTGTTGACCAATAGGTTTGGAAAACCATCTTTCAGTTTCGTATGGAACTGGAAATAATCTGAGACACTGTTTTTTGGGTGTTTTTTTAACTATTATTTAACTAAATTGGTATTTTTGAATTTCTAATGTATCATGAATTCATGATACTAGTAGTATCATGAAAGTTCTTGTGATACTCAGCTCTACTAAACATGATAAATTAAAACAGGACAGTTATCTTTGAAATCTTTTATTGAAAAAATTTAAAGGCCCCATAAATATCCAGTTTCTCCTTGAATCAAAAAAGGTAAAAAGGGGTTTTGCAATGAATCCTTCAAACGAAATAAGTTTGTATCCAGATAAATGTACTATTTTGCTACTTTTAATCCTCGGTAAAACTGTCAGACTGAATGCTGTCCCAACAATCAATTTAAGACCAACTACCACCAGTCTGTGAGGTTTCACTCATACAGCATCCACATTTTGCAAGAATTTATTAAGTTTCTCTGCTCAGATTCGAATGCTTTTCATGTGTTGTTGACATCTGGCTTGCCTGCTAAAACAACATAAGAGTGGCTAACAATAACAAGTTTTTTCAATAAAATTTCTGGTAACTCTACTTCAATTTGTATTTGATTAAGATGAACAGTAATGCGACATTTTAAATTTTTTAATATTTTTAGCAATGGGATTGTAGCATTTAATTGGATATGGAAATATATAAATTGCAAGATCATAGATGTGACTAACTCTCTGTTCAAAGTGAACTTGCTCAAACATATATAGATGCCCAATGAGTTGATCGCAGTTCTGCATATCATTGTCGATCTTTCCGCTTGGGAAATGTTGGCACTGCAGAAATATGTTGAGTGAGGACAGGTCTATGTAGCAAGAACTGTAAAGGTGCATCCTTCAGTTTCCCTCATGTGTGTGACTGCCTGTTGCAGGTGCATTTCTAATCCCGTTCATCATCATGCTGTTCATCACCGGCATCCCCCTCGTCTTCCTCGAACTCTCCTTCGGCCAGTACGCCAGCGAGGGCGTTGTCTCTATATGGAAAGTCTCGCCCATATTTCAAGGTGAGTCTTCAAGCATCCAGCTCAATCAGGTAATTTGTATCAGAAAGGCTTCATCAATTCCTTGATTGTCTTAGCAACTTTAGTTTAGAATCGCTACTGATAACCATCACAAAAAATATCTTATGGAGTGTCTGGATGAGAATACCAATGAGTGACCATCAAATTTACAATGTATCATTTGCTGACAAAATAAATGCTATAATTATAGGATATCTAACGAGCTTCCCCTTTCATATCAAGTTTATGTCCCGAGTGAAATAATTTTGCTCTGTCTCGAGCCTTGGTGAGAGACAAACCAAATTATTTCACGAGGGACATGAACTTGAAATGAAATGGGAACGAGTTATGTATCCTATTTTTTACCAACATGTAATTCATACGATTTATTGTGTTTTAAAATATATGTATGTTGTCCCTATAAAGGAACAGAACAGCGTAGTAATATCAACCCTGTCACAGCATCTATAAGTTCATAATATTGCGACGTGAAATATTCACGCTTTTAAAATCAAACTTAAAATAATCTGTGATGATCGGTATGGCGAAACCAGTCGCACTGGTCATGCTGAAGGAAGCGTACGAAATATAACGTCTACCTGCTCGAGGACATGAGATTAGAGTTATCCGTCCTTTGAATGACGCCCTGTCATGACAGCCGCCATTCGCATGTGTCTCGTCGTCGGAATGTGTAAACAAGCTAAACATTTAGTAAACAACCTCACTAAATGTTAGTTTTAGATGACCTTCGCCGTTGAAATGCCTTTCCTTTCGGTTATGTTTGCGTTGTGAGTACAAATTCACTTTGCAGCGTTATGAACACGTAATTTTCACCGAGATACTGACTGTTCGGTGCAATGTCATTCACACGGCTGCATTCTAAACTTTGTGCTTGTTAGCTCTGCTCTAGTCATGGTGTATTTGTTAATTATTCATTAAAATCAATCTGTGCGGTGAGTACGAGTTCCTGCATTAACTGAACAATGAGATAAATATTAATTATAAATTGTCGTAAAATACTTGTAATTTCATGAATGAATTCACGTTCGTTTTATGAATGAATAAAGTAGTCCAGGCAGTGTCAAAGTTCATTGTTAGCCAATCAAATTACTTGAAGGTGTTATGACACATATGTGTCATAACAGTTTGTTATGAAACCCCTTTACGGAGTACCACGTGGGTAATAATGATGTATAATAACCAGCCTTCAATGTTATACGAGCTGTGAAGACAATCAGGGATATAAAGAAACCTTGCAGATACAAATATCTTGATGTAGCAGAATGGTCCTCAAACTGAACAAGGTTCACATGATCTAGCTATAAAAACCAAAATGTATATTTATTATGTGACGAACAATGAAACACTGGGATTTATGTATAGAATAGACTCCGAAAACACGTCATTAGTTGTGCACGAGGTTTAGTCTGAGGCCGTTAGGCCGAAGACTAAACCTCGTGCACAACTAATGACGTGTTTTCGGAGTCTATTCTACTTAAACCTAAATTAGAAACCGGTTTTAGTTTCGTCTTCCATACACAGCACTATTTAAAAGATGTAATTCAACAATCTATCCATGCACACGTCACAATGCACGCAGTGTACTAATGACGTGTCTTTTCGCATTTGATTCACGTGCACAAGCACATAAATCGATTGTAACGCGGAATGCACGCGCTGAGATAATGACGAGAAACGTGATAATGACGATATATATAAAGGTGTTTCAAGCATCAATTCATTACAGTCTTTCCAGATCGTAGGTAAGCATGTCCAGTGATAGCGAAATGAAATGAAAAGTATTGTTGTGGGACCCAACTCCGTAAAACCAGAGAGATGTCCTGTTCACCTTCACGAGAAGTATCTGTCTCTGAGGTATATACTCTTTATTTATTCATTTGTGTAACTTTAATTTTTCACGAATAATAAATGCTAATTAATTAACGTTGTATCACATGGATGGGCGTTTATAAGTTTAATATATTTTAACTGTGGTGTTTAACACTCTGTTGAGTCTGTTATTTAGTTGTAACTTAGGATATGTAAATCTTCCGACTACATTTTATCTTGCTAAAAGTAATAGAACATATAAATTACACTACTTAACTTGTACATATCTATGTAGAATGATACATATGTCTTAGTAAACGAAAATTTCCAACGTCTGCAACCTACTAATACAAGTAACTAATACAAAACCGTAGGTATCATTATAACGTTCATTTCAAATGCCGAGTATTGTTTAAAAGGTATCAATATATAAAATGAGGACATCTTTGTTACTTTAATGACATATTCTACACATATTTATCACCATTAGAATGGTAACATAAATACCCCATTAGTGCATATTGTGTTTAAAGGTATAATAAGTGAATTATCGGATTCAAATACAGCTGCGTACCGAAGGTTTGTTCATCAACATGTGAATGTTAGTGCAAATATAATGTAAATTGACGTTCACTGTAACGTCAGTCAAATTACATCACATACAATGACATAGAATCATCATACATCCATGAGTAAAACAATCATTCTTAAACGTATTCTCTGTACATATGTTTATGAAATATTGCATAATGAAAAACACAGGGGGGGGGTAACATTTGGAAAATTCAAATTTCATTAATTTTCGAATAAATGTTTCCAGAACATCTAAATGAGAACAAACTCATCACAAATACATTGAATAAGTTTAAGAGAAAGAATATAATGTATTCTAGACCAAGTTGATTACTTACTGAATATTTCACAGAAGAAAATAAAAACTGCAGTTTTGAAAAGATTGACCCCTGGTCACTTCAAAGAGCTGCCAAAATTGTACCAGTTTACTATGAGATATCATATCAGATTATATTATGCAACATTCAACTGTCTTTTTATAATGCGAAACTGCAAACTGATCGGTCTAATTCTTGCGTTGATACAGTCTTTCAAAGATATGCCAAATTATGTGATATTTGCACTACAACACACCACCAGGTGAACAAACTTTCGGTACGCAGCTGTATGCCAAATTCTTAAAATGATGCAAGTTTATAAATGAGAACATACTGTTTATGAAAAGTATAATTTTAAGGTAAATCGATGCTTTAGAACGATTACATCGACGTTTTAAGTCGTCATTTTGCATCCAAATCAGTTAGGAAACCGTCCATTTTTACCCCAACTCTTTATCGTGTTATTAACATTGGGCATATGTGAATAAAAAAAACTCATTTACTCTACCTTCGAAACTAATTCTGTGTATTCTTTATTAATAAAGTTAAAAAGGACGAGTGACGAAATATTCTGCATGGTGGGCATCCTGGTGCAGAGGAAGACAGGAACAGCCTCGTCAACTGAAACCCGCTCTGGACCTTCCACGCCTACTGATCACACGACCTATGCCCCCTCTCCTGTCCTCTCCCTACACTACCAGGACCCGCACCGACTTCTCATGTCTCCACCCCACGAGATGACACGAACCCATCCATTTCACGGTCGAGCGTAATGGAACAAAGATTACTCTCACAATGTGAAGGCTATTGCATTCTGCTATTAAAATGTTGAACCTGCGAGTCTGTTTTTTTATTATTTTCAGTTCCATTAATGTCGCGTTAAGTGCTAATGAATAAATGGGGGGGGGGGGGGGGGGGTATATTGAGGGCTATATTAATATATCTATAGGGGTATTTTTGTGGAGACGACATTCCAGGTGACGTTCTTTTTGACACATAAACGTGATTAAAACATGTTTATAAAACAACCCGGTTGACATATGTTACTATGTGCAATATTCGGAACATGTATTGGTATCACATATGTATCAAATCGACAATCCACTTGAATGTCGTCTCCACAAAAAATATCCCGATAGAACTGTCCCTTTAACTTTCCCAGTGTTGAGATTATCAATAAATCACATGATGTAAAATATGTATTTAATGATTCGTAGTTTTCTTATTCCACGCAACATTACCTAATGTCACAGCGATACTCGTGGTCACATCATGGCTATCCAAGCTTACCGAAAAAACATGCATGTGGCATGTCAATGTGTTGGTGCAAAATATAATGACGAGTTACATATCTATTGACGTCTCGCTGAATACTAATGACGAGTTACTTGACACTAATGACGTTTGAAATGTGAACATTTCCGAACTATTGATGATTAATTTAGGTTTAACAGTGAAATAAACCGTCTATCAAGCTATAGTGAAAATAACCTTTATTTTCACTGTGGACAGTGTCTGATATAATTTTACGTCTTAAAACAATTGTCTGACGTAGCGAGTTGGCTTATGACATCACACTGTTGCCGTGGTAAGGGGATGTGGTGACGCTCAACACGAAAATGATCATGTTCTGGCATAATAACAAGGATGCAATCATATGATAAATAGAATATCTATCAATTCTTTACAAATACCATGTTTATCTCATATCGTGAGGTAGAAAAGTTAAAGATTTTCAATGCGCCACTTATGAAAATATAACCTTTAACGCCTTTCTATCTCACTTGATGAGATAAACATGTTCTTACCCAAGCGGGCACAGATATGCCGGGTATTAAAGTTTTCATAATGGTCATGGGAATTACAATTTTTCTAAATACAACTTGCATTTTGATTGGTTGACGGAACTACTTTGCGCTCATTCATGAATTGCTAAGTTCTCCTGTTCAAGCTAAATCACATAATTGAACAATTTCGAGCATACCTAATTGAAGTCACACGTCAGTAAAACATATTAAATATAAAATCATGTTCAACCTATGTTTCCTAGACCGTATTTACAGTACTAAACTTGCAAGGCGAAGCAGCATGCAAGAGTCGCTGACTGCACTGCCGTGACGTCATTGCTTTGTGACGTCATTAACCATGACGTCATTTGGTGACGTAGTTACACTCCTGTCTTGCATTCCAACAGAACGATTATCGATTCACATTTTCAAAAAATTTCTCTCATTCTGCGACAATGTTTATAATATTAATGAGTTGTTTACTTCGTCAGTAAACCATTTTGGGAATAAAATTCAAAAGTTACTTTAGAATCTTTCTGGAAAAAAAAGCGCAAGTTGTAAACTATTTAGATGTGCGCATCTTGAAGGTGTGAGAGAGTTTATGAATGGCGTATGAGTACAATCCGTATTTTGCAGTCTAATCAAAGATCGTGAATTCGCGTCTTGTTTTTCGATTTGTATGCATTAAAATGATCTTGGTCAAGAAAAAGAATAACCAACTCGGTGCTCGGAATTACGAATTATCTGTCCCTCGTGAATTATTATGTCAAACTCCTCGCTTAAGCTCGGAGTTTATCACAATAATTAACTCGGGACAGATAATCCGTAATTCCTCGCAACTCGTTGATTATTCTTATAGTATTACTCAAGAAAATACGGATATCGTCTATATATCATTAGGTGGAGTATTCTTTCATTCATCAATTTCATGGCAACAAGGATGACATCCAGCTACTACTAGAAGTATTTTTGTCCAGTGTCAATATATAAATCTGATTGCTTCACTCATTGATAAAACTTTGCTTCATATTCATGATCCATCCTAAACTTTTTAAAACATTGAACTTCATTATATCATTTGACAAAATTAATTTCTCATCTGCCATGAATGTATGAAGATTTATGACCAACTTCCTGTGGAAAGTGACCAGTGTAATGAAACTCGTATCAGAAGCAGGAAGTTAGGTGTGGCAGAAGTAGTATAGAAGGGGGGAGCTCATGCTCCTCAATGAGGAACCAAATGAGGAACCGTTAATGTATGCAGCGTAGCTCATTAATAGGCTAATGTATGCATGACGTCACAGGTTAGAAAGGTCGAGGAATCATTAGACTACACAATGCAAGGATGCTTTTGAACCTATCCATGATCATTAGCGAGAACAATGGTCTTTTCTAACACTACCCATCAAGTAATGAAGACCAGTCGAACGAGTTTATAGTTTGGCGCCAAAAAACTATTTGTAGGTATGACGTGTCATGAGCCCTCACAACGCCTAACGCCCATATTTACCATATCGCCGAACAAATACACTTAAGCCCGTTCTGACCTACTGGACATGAATGGATTGTTTATTCTGTCAACAGAGGCGAGCTAAAAACCGAGACATTTTAAGCGTATTAATATATATTTGCTGGATAGAGTTCTGAACTAGTTTAACAGATATTCACGGAAAAAACGTATCTATGTTTTAAAGTATAAAAAGTCTAGAAGGAGATTCGTCAACGTTTAAAACAGAAACTTAGAATGGTTAATATTATAAGAAGTGTAGTTTATAGTTATTCACAAAACAAAATGTATCTATGTAAACCAATTTTATATGAGTTTTATATGAGTTTTTTAGCCTTGATATAGGTTGTAAACTTTTAAAATATGGTAGTTAGTACTGATATAAGGTGAAATGAAGGCTGTCTTGTCAAACTTCATTCTAACACATTTTATGTACAGAACTCAAAAACGTATTAAGGCAGAGACGAATAGTTAACCATTTTACGTATATTTTTTATCAGTGAATATCTATATACCTCATTGAGACATCATGAATAGTACTGTGCTTTCAGATATATCGTGTTTAACGTTATGAGTTTATGAAACGTTTGATTGGATAGAGCATAGATCATACAAGTGTAGATAGTCTAGTAGTCTACTAACAGTCACGTAGCAATAAGAAATGTGGTGCGTTTTGATAATAATAATATAGGAAGTTATTACTGATATATGTACTCGGTTGATACGACTCATTACAGCGTACGACAGTCATGAGAGCCAAGAAGGTGAACAAGATTGAGCTGTATCGAGACAGAAAGAAAAGTGTATGGTTTTGACGGCTTAATAAGGCGCCGTTTTCATAGTAAAACATCCATATATGGGCATTGTACTATAGGGGTCAGCTCGAGTTCGTGTGGATTGTCATTTATGTAAAACATCTGAATTAACATGAGTTGCGTATTCCAGCATCAAACACATACATTTATAAAAGACATTAGGTGTTTTTACATCGTGTGAACAACGACACTATATACTCTTGTTCAAGTTCAGTCATCAAATAGAACTTTATGAAAATGACATACCTTGACACGCTAGCTCGTAAATCATCGTCTGTTATATACGTTGATATGATATGTTTTCCAAAATGACATTCAGCTATATACGATACACGTTATACTATGTGCATCCATATAACCAACGTGGCAGAACATAAGCAACTTTTACGGGTTTGTTAACTGGCGAGGTCTAACGAGGCAAGACCTATAGCTAAGATAAGCAGACAATGACCAGCGAAGCTTGACACTTGAGCAGTGAATCCACCCATTATTTGGTTGACGTCGCCGTACCTCCCCCGTTGTAACACTGTTATAACACTGGCCCGCTCAAACGCACGTGGTTTCGAGATCCATCTCTCCTCTATGCACTATAACGGGGCAAGCGTGTTTTAGGCATCTCTGTATAGATTTATCGAGGTTTTTGAATTTATATCATGACAGTTAGTATTTAGGTTCGTATCAAAGGACACACAGTATATCAGGAAACCTTTTATCAATATCAATATCAATATCTTAATCCCTATAAGTTTTACAATTGGTTTCATGTGAACATTGACATGTTCCAGTTTGCTATGTGAGAGCTAACTGGTGGGAGGTTCTCAACTGTCTTAAATTTTAAGTATTCAATCAATAGTGACAATCAAACTTTATATTGCCTTCACACCCCTATAATACATAGTAATATATAATGCAATGGACTGTACTATTTTATAATGGTTTGTGATGTCTTGTCATTTATTGTAAAATGTCTTGAAACGAGTATCTTAACATGTACATGTCCTGCTCTGACGGTGGTACTTTCTAACATGCGTTGCAGTATCAACATGATCATCTGTACATTGTATATAATGGGTTTTGGACGTTAAACTGGAACACGACTGATGCGTTACCATATCGTAGCATTGCATGGATGTATGCATTGTAATACTCGTCTCGTTTTCAAAATGGTTGTCTATTGTCACATTTCAAAGCTATTCAAACGTTATTTCAAACCTTCTCTATATCTTATGAAGACTTACACACATAAAACATAACAAAATAACCTGGTTTAGACTGACTTATTTATTACAAGATGAGATACATTTGTGATAAACAGCAAGGCGTTCTACATGCAGTAAGGTGTTCTACATACAGTATTGAAAATTAATGTACAACTAATTTGAGATACACATACACAGTTCCCGTTCAGTATGGAAAGTGTAACCGATTTGAAAATAACACATATTTTCCTATGCATTTTTAAGTATCCGTCCTCTTATATAGTCTATCCCTTGGGATGAATATCCTGAGACCTCATCTCTTGGTTTGATTTCGATGCCCGGGAGGTCCCAGCTTAATAAGCCCGTTGACATAGAGGGACGTTTCTTATCACCTTTCTTCTTCTTCTTCTTCTTCCTGTTGATAGGATCATGTAATGTTTTAATGATGTGAACCGTTTTGGAATTGGCTAATTTAGAACGCATCCTGTCTCTTCGAACGCTGAGAGTCGACTGATAGTGATATCTCTGGAAGCGTTTGTTATTCCTATTCACTCTGCTCGTCATCTGCATTAGCCCCGTCGTTTTCGGTAGCCATATCCGAGTCAGAGTCGCTCTCAATTTCAGGCATATCCAGGTGAGTCAGAATGTCTCTCAGATTAGGTTTCGTGAAACGACGGACCTTACTTTTGAGGGAGGACTGGTTTGTTGACGGATCCATGTCGCCCAGACTGACGAGAAGGGGTAGAAACAGGGGAGCCTCTTTAAAGTATTGGGTAAACTCTAGGATACTGTTGAGACTTTCGGCCAGTTTCAGTTCCCAAAGCTGTTTCAATTTTCTGTCTATCCATTCTGCCGTTCGACCTAGTCGTTGGTATTTTTGTCGTTTGACTCTCATCACGTCTTGATAAAGGGTATAGACCCGTTTCCAGATACGTTGCAGGCCTACGTTTTGCCATTCCTCTGCTTCCGTGTCGGTGACTGGCCAGTGGCGTGGAGGCGGAGGAGCAGATTGGACAGCGTGATCACTACTACCACCACCTTTCTGACGGCGCTGTAGTCCATCATCCTCGGTGTCACTGTCATAGATGACACGTTTCCTCTTGTTGGATTTCAAAGCGCCTTGATGATCTGCCGGGCACCAAGATCGTATATGGTGTTGCAACGAATCGACATCGCTCAGCAACGTGCCACAGGATGTACAAGCCGTCGCCATGGTGAAAGGTCCAGACTCTTCGCTCGAAATGGATGCAGTGTCGTCCAGAAGGGAATGAGACGTGTGTTCAGCTCGAACGTCACGACCTGTCTGAAGATCTGAGTCAGGTGAGATTTCTTTTATCTCTCGGTGGTGTTGCGAACCACCACCACGACCCTGCTGACGGTTGGTTATATTTCGGTGTGACAGGACGTTGAGATGTAGTCTATTCGTTTCACTCGTAGAAGGTTTGAGATCCACCGTTAGATTTCCATAAGGCGTTTCAACAGCTCTCTCGTAAACACTCATGAATTTACCTATATCATCAGGGAATATTCTTCTCGCAAATACCTTCACCTGTTGTCTGTCCACGGGTGAATTGAACAGGGTCACGTAATGCGAATTGAGAGCAATGTCACGAGATTCCTTGCCTCTCGGGAACAGGTTTTGCAATAGGAGAAAGATCAATACATTTTTGTGATGGGAAGTTTGAGTAAACAGACGGGATATCCGCTTGTCATTCTTTGCTTCCGCCAGAAAATCGTCTAGAACCAACACGTTCTGCTTATGGGCATCAAAGTAATTGTCCTCCTCCAGGTTATAGGGTAGTCCTTTCACAAACTGGACCTGGGGTAGCACTTGACGAATGCTCTCGTATAGAGGTTGCCACACGGAATAACACCAAACGATCGAAACTGGTAATGGTTGAATCAAGCCATGTCGTAATAGGTTGAAGACGAATACACTCTTCCCCGAACCGCTTGGCTCGACCACGAGAGCGTTGGAGGGAATCTCGAGCTGGAATCGCTGCTCATGAGGAGGCGGAGGAGGAGGAGGAGGAGGAGGAGGCGGAGACTGACCGCTCCACTGGCCACTCTGAGGAGGAGGAGGAGGAGGAGGAGGAGTTAGCGACTAGCCACTCTGAGGAGGAGGAGGAGGAGGAGGAGTTAGCGACTGGCCACTCAGAGGAGGAGGAGGTGTGTAAGGAGTCCACCCATGCCTCTGCTTCTGATGTCTCAGTAGGTTGTCCTTACATGTAAAACTCTTCCCACAATCCGGACAGGCGACCCTCTCCATTCCGATCTAATACAGATATGTGAGGAGAGGTTGAGAAGAAGTCTTTTTATACTTTTCTAGCCTCTGTCTCTTTAGCGCAGCTAGAGCCCTGTCCACAACGCCTTGTGTCGTCGAGATGTGTTGTATGTTCACTACAGTCGGTTTCCTATGCTCGCTCTCTTTAGATGCAGTCCGTTTCGAGTTCTTGTTCTTCTTCTGGTGGGTAACAGGTTTCTTCTGAGATGTAACCCGTCGCCTCTTCGCTGAAGACTTTGCTTTAGAAATCTTGGATTTCCTAGCTTGGGTCGTCTTGCCAAACGTTGAGAATATATCTCTCGGAACAACACTATCGCCTGAAGTTCTCGTCTTCATTTTTAAAAAACGTCTTATCCGTGTGCCAGTAAGAGGTAAAATGTCACTCTGTTCCTTCGGCGCTGACGTTTTATAGTATCTTGTTGTCGTCACAAGAGCACGAATGAAAGTGGATAGCTAATTTTCTTCTCACGGTACACTTGTCGCTATGTACTATGAAACGGTGATACGTGTATTTCAATTAAGTCTTGCAGTACACACAGGTAAAGAGTCCGCTCCCATCTTCCCCATGAGCATCTACGGGCAACAGGCCTCGACACGTGGCACACTGATAGGACATCTTAGTCTCTCCTGAGTAACGACCAGTCTCTAACTTGTGCTTATATGTTAAAATGAGGCGCATGCGCTGTAGGGACACAACATAGTTACTATACAAATATATCTCTCGGATTGAGAGTTATCTCCCTTCGTTTGGCAGAGCCATGTCCCTCGAGTGGAGGAGATAGGTCGTCCTCTCGTTTGCGTTTCGTAGTACGCTTTTGTCCTTTCGTCTCTGCTTTCTGGACCACGTCCTCATTGGGTGGTGTTGGTGGTGTTGGTGCTGGTGGTTTTGGTGGTGATGTGATGAGGATGAGACCCGAACCCGGGCGAGCTTTCACCATTTTTTCACCTTTACCTCTGCGATGAAGAAAGTCTAAAAACTTCTGGGTATCCAGAACGTACACTTTCCTTCCCATCGTACGTTTTTAAGCATAAACTCAAACACGACTGATACGTTGAGAGTCTCTGTCGAAAATGAAGGAAGAGAGAGTTTTCTGCCTATTTTCATAGAAGAAGAAGATCAATTTGTTGAATCATGTAGATTCAGACCAAAGTGTCAAGCTTCGCTGGTCATTGTCTGCTTATCTTAGCTATAGGTCTTGCCTCGTTAGACCTCGCCAGTTAACAAACCCGTAAAAGTTGCTTATGTTCTGCCACGTTGGTTATATGGATGGACATAGTATAACGTGTATCGTATATAGCTGAATGTCATTTTGGAAAACATATCATATCAACGTATATAACAGACGATGATTTACGAGCTAGCGTGTCAAGGTATGTCATTTTCATAAAGTTCTATTTGATGACTGAACTTGAACAAGAGTATATAGTGTCGTTGTTCACACGATGTAAAAACACCTAATGTCTTTTATAAATGTATGTGTTTGATGCTGGAATACGCAACTCATGTTAATTCAGATGTTTTACATAAATGACAATCCACACGAACTCGAGCTGACCCATATAGTACAATGCCCATATATGGATGTTTTACTATGAAAACGGCGCCTTATTAAGCCGTCAAAACCATACACTTTTCTTTCTGTCTCGATACAGCTCAATCTTGTTCACCTTCTTGGCTCTCATGACTGTCGTACGCTGTAGTGAGTCGTATCAACCGAGTACATATATCAGTAATAACTTCCTATATTATTATTATCAAAACGCACCACATTTCTTATTGCTATGTGACTGTTAGTAGAGCTACTAGACTATCTACACTTGTATGATCTATGCTCTATCCAATCAAACGTTTCATAAACTCATAACGTTAAACACGATATATCTGAAAGCACAGTACTATTCATGATGTCTCAATGAGGTATATAGATATTCACTGATAAAAAATATACGTAAAATGGTTAACTATTCGTCTCTGCCTGAATACGTTTTGAGTTCTGTACATAAAATGTGTTAGAATGAAGTTTGACGAGACAGCCTTCATTTCACCTTATATCAGTACTAACTACCATATTTTAAAAGTTGACAACCTATATCAAGGCTAAAAAACTCATATAAAACTCATATAAAATTGGTTTACATAGATACATTTTGTTTTGTGAATAACTATAAACTACACTTCTTATAATATTAACCATTCTAAGTTTCTGTTTTAAACGTTGACGAATCTCCTTCTAGACTTTTTATACTTTAAAACATAGATACGTTTTTTCCGTGAATATCTGTTAAACTAGTTCAGAACTCTATCCAGCAAATATATATTAATACGCTTAAAATGTCTCGGTTTTTAGCTCGCCTCTGTTGACAGAATAAACAATCCATTCATGTCCAGTAGGTCAGAACGGGCTTAAGTGTATTTGTTCGGCGATATGGTAAATATGGGCGTTAGGCGTTGTGAGGGCTCATGACACGTCATACCTACAAATAGTTTTTTGGCGCTAAACTATAAACTCGTTCGACTGGTCTTCATTACTTGATGGGTAGTGTTAGAAAAGACCATTGTTCTCGCTAATGATCATGGATAGGTTCAAAAACATCCTTGCATTGTGTAGTCTAATGATTCCTCGACCTTTCTAACCTGTGACGTCATGCATACATTAGCCTATTAATGAGCTACGCTGCATACATTAACGGTTCCTCATTTGGTTCCTCATTGAGGAGCATGAGCTCCCCCCTTCTATACTACTGGCAGATGTTCTCTCTATCTGTGTCATAGACCTACAGCCCCGAACATGATTCTAATTATAATCTTGTCAATCTGAAAATTAAAACAGCTTGCACAAATCTGAAATCCAAGTTCTGGGACCCTCAATGCAAAATGAATAATTGACCAATAAGCTGATGGTCCTGGACTATCTTGCAGCATTCTTCATCTTATAATTCCATTAGTTAACAAGTGATGCTGATTACTACAGCAAGTGTTACTAGACAAGACTATTCACAAGAAAAATGGACCAAACACGTTCATAACTTGAAATGTAAAATGCTCAATCTTCAAATGAAACCTTTAAGTTTACCAGCAAAATTAAAAAGCCTGAATGAAGCTTGCAATTAAAATCACAACAAATTTCAATCCTATTATATGAATGTTGCAGCTCCTATGTCCTGCTTGTCTAGTACTTCATTATGATAGATGGTGACAGATGTTCATGTGACAGATATATGACCAGTAGATGAGTTCTCATGTGTACTCGTCAATTCATTCATGTGTATAGATCATTAAAAAAATCAATCCCCAATGAAACCGCTGCAAAATGTTAATTAAGTCTGACTTACAGTAAATATTGCTTTTGATTCTCGTGACTTCTGTCATTTGCTAAAATATGATAAGCAGTATATGAGTAATAATCAACAACTACAGGGATAGAAATTAGCACTAACCCGCTAGCCCATGGTTTATGAAAAAGAAGCTGGGCTAGTAGAGTGTAAAAACTAGTTAAAACTTGAGGTGAAATGGTCATGGAGCTGTATTTGGCTAGCTGGAATAAGTCTGGACTAGTACTTTTAGAAATGCTACTGCATTGAAAAGGTTAATTTTGACCCCTGTTGGTCCCTCTTTGAAAATTCTATTCAATACCAGTAAATGGGAATATAATAATGTTGAAGTGAAATGAGTTAATAATTTGAAATTAATGGAGTTTTCTGAAATAGCAATAAAGCAAATCATTCATTAATCATCTGTTTTTACGCCTCATGTCTGTTTGTTACTGGGCTAGAAGAATGTTGGCTGGGCTAGTAAGATCTGAAAGCTGCTAGCCCAAAAGGCTAGTGACTATTTTAGGTTAGTTTCTACCCCTGAACTACAACTGTGTTTAGAGTTCACTCACAGGGTTCTTCCAGTGCAATATTTCACAAATTCTTTTGACCCTCTAGGTCCGTGGATGAACTGGATTATTTCAGTCGGTGAAGCAATATTAATAATCCTCGCTAGATCGGATTTGTAAACTATAAAGATAAGGTAGTTTCACTCAACTCAAAGCAGACACGGGTAAAAAAAAATCGGTGGTCAAGCTTTATCTGCTTAATTTAAATAATTACAAATCTGAAAGAATTTCCATAAAGTAACCAACACTTCTTTACTTTCAGACCAGTATAAAATTTAAAAAAAGCAATTGCTTTGCGTCGACCTGATTCGCTGAACACTGTCACAGAGTTTCAGTTCATACCTGTGTAAACTTAATTTCGTGACGTCACATCACATTAAGCCACACCCCAATGACGTGACGTTCATGGCTAGTTGTGTTGTGGATATTCATTGTTTGATGAACGAGTTGTAGGCGGGGCTAATTACGTTTTGACGTTTTAGGTATTAACTTATTTAAGAATTTCCATAAAGTAACCAACTACTTTCAGACCAGTGTGAGATAATGTTTGTGTCTCTTAATAAGTCCCTTGTGCAATGAATAAGAAGATTTAAATTACTATGGCGACAAAGCTTCTCAATGCTTAGAACAGAGTGCATTATTAGAAGGCTTCCCTTTATTTTATAGAGTTCCCATTTCAATTTCTGTAAGGTTATCCCCCCACCAAAAAACATAAAAGGGAAAAAAGGTTTGTGTGGGAGAGCATCTGTCTGTCTAAGACAAAGGGTTAATGCTTAACGAAGAGGGAAAATAAACCAATAGTCATTAGTTAATATAAAAAATTATTTTTTTCAAAATGATAAGTGTCTTCAGAGGATAATTCGTGAATACTTATACAAGGGAAACAACTCTTCTAGGCTGTGCGTCTGTTTTTCCCAACATAAAATATGCCACAAAGTTAAATGGGGGGAAATTGCCTTTGCTGATATTTCAGTGGAATACTATTTGACATGTTTGTAACAAAATTGATATAGGACCATAATCTTTGTTTGAGAATTTTGTTTGCAATATTTAACTTAAATAATGTAAAGTTGGTGAATAAGAGAATAAATATAAACAAACATAGATTTTCTGAATAAAATGTTCACCCTCATTGAAACTTTTCCCCAGATTCCGATTCTGATTTGATGTTTGTGTCCCTACAGGTGTTGGCTGGGCGATGTTCATAGTTTCTGGCTTTATAGCCATCTACTACAACATGATCATAGCCTGGACCCTCTACTATCTCTTTGCATCATTCGCTGCGGAACTTCCCTGGAGTTACTGTGGGACCTGGAGCTCGCCACGTATGTATCGCTAAGATTCTCATCCAAAACTTACTCCCACTTTAGCAGTGATAAATTTACAAATATGACAAACAAAGTCGAGGAACTCACAACCACAAGCTATTGTGAGTATCAGCAGATATAAGTGAGTCCCTCAATAAGTAAGCTAATACCACAACAACAACAAACTTCTGAGTCTGCTTAAATTTGTATGAGTCCTTTCCAAATTATTGAATTTATCACTGCTTTAGCTATTGCTTGTGAGAGATCCACTACATACTACAGCTTTTGTCGACCCTTGAGCTGTGAATACACTTACCGGTATATTTTGTCGACCCTTGAGCTGTGAATACAGCCATATTTGTAGTATGGCTATAAGGGGTGAAACATGACTAGTTAATTAATTTAGTTTAACAACATTGTTTTTCCTCTGTATTTTGCTTTTAGTTTGGTGCACAACAAATTAAAGTGTATTTTCAGTTTGTATTGCATACCACATTTAATGTTTTGTTACTTAAATATCAATTTTATTTTATTAATATTTTAAGTTTTATTTTTACTTTCATAAGACTTTATTTTCAAGAACAAATGTTGTGGATTTTGTTGTGACTTTAGTTTGGGGCACTCTTGTATTTGTATCATACCAAGGTTTCTCAACCTCAATACGTACCGAATCAAAGCTCTAGTGTACCGTTTTACCCCTTTGTCTTATGCCAAACACAGAGTATTGACTTTGTTATAACTAAGGCTCTTATTCCTTCTCCCTGACAGTTTGTTTTGATAATCGAGACGAGATGAGCAACTGCACAACGTATAACGGGACGTGGTACAACTCGACCTGCTTCACCCTCAACAATTCTGGAGCTGGCCTCTACAATATGGTTTTCAAAATTACCAACGCTTCAGACAACGGCGACATCCGCTCTCCAAGTGATGAGTACTTTCAGTGAGTGAATATACCTGAACTTTCTACCTTATAATCACTTTAGCTACCGTTTCAATCAGTGCCAAATCATTTATGTATGGCCAATTTACAGGTATTGTGCCAACTTGGACTGGCCACTGACTAAAGATTGACAACCTTAAATATTCAGGGGTGTACCCTTGTGAATCACCTGTAATCATTGTAATTGAGGAAATTTTACGACTATTTCATTGTGATTGTCATGTGTTCATCAATATCTGCAGTCCGACTTCAAAGATGAATTAAAGCTGTGATGGTTGATGTACAATAATATATGTTATAATTAAAAACATGAAGATTTTCTGGATAAAAACTTCTTTAATGTGAAAATACACAACGTTTCGGAGTACATACCCACTCCTTCATCAGGTGGAATGTAAGGAAATAACAAAATATAGTACATTTATATAGCAAACAAAACAATGGTGGGGAAACTCAATCAGGGAGATTAACATGCATGAGAATGGAATACAATGGGGATTTGTGATACAAACATGATGGGGGTGAGACATGAGAATGATGAGCATTTGCAATACAAACATGATTGGGAGTAAGTAGATAAACAATGGCCTATAGGCTTTATTGAAGATGAAATAGACACACATGATGAAACGAGGGAGGCCAATTGGCTTTATTGAAATTGTTAAACAAATAATAATTATAGTTGATTGGAAGAGAGGCCAATTGTTGATGTGGGTGACTTTGAAGTTGTTCCATGGTGATTGGAGCTGATAGGTGTTGATTGGTGATGGTTATCCAGAAAATCTTCATGTTCTTATGTATACCACTTCTAAATGCCCTTCTAAGATATATTATAATCGATTTTGAAAATTTATGATCGACATGATACATAGAGAATCTGACCCAAGTGTCTTCTGATATCAACTATATCAACACGGGTTAAGGCTACAAATATCCAAGGCTTTCAAGGATATTTTTACTTTAATCAATGAGTGTTGATATATATATATAAGAAGACACGAAGGTGAGATTTTACAATGTAGTTATCGCTTGATCTCACGCAAGTGATAACTACTGTGGGATCCAGTTTTGGATGATTAAGTACACTATCACTTATACATGTACAGATGAATGTTATTTACTTTAACCACCTACGAGGACAATCATATGCTTCTCAGTGTTCTTCCTAGATGTAAGCAGAGGTGGTCAATTTGGTCAATTCTGAACAAATGAGGCCCTTTCCAATGGTGAAATTATCCAAATTACTCCGAATTTTAAGAGACACAAAGCAAAGGGTAGACAATTTTCCCAACGAACCCTCTAGGAACACCACCAGATTCATATTTTCCATATGATGTCAAGGCAAAATATCACATGGTCTTGGTGTCATATCCCTTGGTCTTGTTCTGTTAATACTAATATTCAGGCACTGGCGACACAAACAAACCAGGATATAAACACTGACCTGGTATACCGTATTTCCTTGTAGCCGGGAGGTGCTGGACATCACTGAGGGGGTTCACGAGATGGGCACTGTAAGGTGGCAGCTGGCGCTCTGTCTCATGTTGGCCTGGATACTCGTCTGCTTCTGTCTCGCTAGGGGCATCAAGACCTCCGGCAAGGTGGGCAACACATGCATGCAGCATTTCTAGTTACTTTTAGTCGCAAATCAAATCCTACAGTCATTGGTATTTATGCAGATCCAACAATATCTAACTAGTAAGTTGATCAAAATTGTAACAATCCAGACGGGCATGCTGTTTTTTTATCCTTGCCTGCATTTAAGGATTGTTTTACATGTTTTGTGCCTCTATCGAAGTATAACAGTAACAAATTGTATAACATCGCGTAGCGTAGCGGACCGATGTTATACGAAATTTGTTGCTGTTATACTTCGATATAATAATAATAATAATAGGACATTTATAACGCATATATCCATACAGAAGTAAGCTCAAAGCGCTACAGGACACAGGACACAGTTCACAGTTGGAAAGACATCTGGAAGAGGTGAGTTTTTAGTCCAGAACGAAAGACAGAGAAGTCACTACTGTTCCGAAGAGACTGGGGAAGATCATTCCAGGCTGTGGAGGCAGCATAGGCGAATGATCTGCTGCCATAATGAACATTGTTTACTTTGGGAACAAGCAGAAGATTTTTGTCCTGAGAGCGGAGTGATCTGGCTGGTTTATATGGTACGAGAAGGTTGGAGAGATAAGTTGGTGCAGTTCCGGATAGGCAGCGGAAGGTGAGACACAGAAGTTTGAAGCGAATCCGGTACTCGATGTGAAGCCAATGGAGGGACTGAAGAATTGGAGAGATGTGATCAAACTTTCTTGATTTGGTTACAACGCGTGCTGCGGCGTTTTGAATTCGTTGAAGTCTCTGGATTTGGGTTTTGTTTGCACCAGCCAGGAGAGAGTTACAATAATCCAGGCGGGTTATAATGAGTGATAAGGCGAGAGACTTTGCTGCATCCATTGTCAGATAGTGTCTGATTGAACTTATGTTGCGTAGGTTTGCAAAGCAAACCCTGGAGAGTTGGGTAATATGATCATCCAAGGAAAGGTCAGAGTCAACGATGACACCAAGATCTCTGGCATTGTTGGAGAATGGGATACTTGCACCGTCAAAATCAAGAGCATTGACCGAGCACTGTGAACGCCGTTTTTTGGGGCCAAGAAGGATGGACTCTGTCTTTGAACTGTTTAGTTTCAACTTGCTGTTGAGCATCCAGCACTTTGTTCTTCACAGCATTGTTGAAGTTCCACCAGAGCACTACTTGCTTGATTCGGTATGACGACCTTGTAAACCTGGGAATCATCAGCAAAGTGATGGCGGTCAACTTGATGGGCATCAATGATGATCCCAAGATCTTTCATGTAAAGGCTGAACAGAACTGGACCCAAGACAGACCCTTGTGGGACACCACAGATTAGGTGGGCTGGGTCAGAATAACAATCGTTTATGAGTACTTGCTGGTGACGAGACGTCAGATATGACTTGAACCATTGAAGGGCCGTGCTATCAATGGAGAAATCAAACTGGAGTCGTTGGAGAAGTCTGTCGTGGTCTATGGTGTCGAAAGCCGAGCTGAGATCAAGAAGGATGAGGATGCCAACTTTGCCTTTGTCATTGAGGACTTTTAACAGGGCTGTCTCGGTGCTGTGGCTACTGCGATAGGCAGATTGAAGAGAGTCATGGAGATTTTGACTGTTGAGATGATCATTTAGTCTTTCACATACTGCCCGTTCGACAAGTTTTGAAACAAATGAGAGGTTCGAGACAGGTCTATAATTACTTAGTGAGTCAGGGTCGAGATGGGGCTTCTTCAGCAATGGTTTAACCAGTGCAGACTTGAAAGCAGCTGGGAACACTCCGTTCTGAAGGCTGGTGTTTACAATTGCTGTGAGGGAAGGAAGGAGAATGTCTAAGTTAGATAAAAGGAGAGAAGTTTGCATCGGATCAAGAGTAGTTGGGTTGCATTTTCTAATCATCTTGAGGACCTCGCCACATGTGAATTCACGAAACTCGGTGAGTTTTTCGGCGCTATTGCCATCATCTGATGACAGTGGATGTGGTTCATCAACAGCTCCAGCAGAAACTGTGTCAACAGTTTGCAATGAGTCTTGGATAACATCAAGGTTGTTGCTGGGGTCAGTGTCAACCATCGACTTTCGGATTTTTACTATTTTCTCTGTAAAGAAATTTTGAAATTTGTTTGGCAGTGTCTCTGGAGATTCACACTGAGGAAGTGGTGAAGATGACTCTTTACCAAGGAGTCTGGACATCAGTCTGTGTAGGGCTTTCGGTTCAGATGCGAATTCCTTGATTTTAGTATTAAGGGCCAACTGTTTACACTGCTTCACCAGCGAGTTCACTATGTTTCTGGCAGTACAGTAGATTTGTCGGTGCACTTCTAGATTGGAGCGTCTCCAGGCTCTCTCTGCTCTGCGACAAGAGGACTTGGCAGCAATGACTTCTGATAGAGGCACAAAACATGTAAAACAATCCTTATAATTACAAATCAACAAGTTTTTTCTTTAAATATTTACACAAATCTAACATATTTGTCATTTATCACGGGAGGCAGCAGCTTGTTTACACGCAACAATACATGGCTGAGGCAAAATTGAGGAATCCTTAATCTAAAACGGCAGAGGATTCAATTTCGTTTTCGCAGCATTCACATGCATACAATCAGGGTTCGTTTTTTCTGGTTTACGCAATTCGTGATTAACCCTCATTAGCATATCACGTGACGTTCAAACATGGCTACCGTTTGCGAAGCGCTAGTGGATGAACAAGCTTGAGAACTTGTATCGATTAAAATGAAGTGTTCCCGGTGAAATTAATTGTCTCATTCGGAAAATGAATGAATATTCCAGTTATTGCCGTGGGTTTGAAGACGAAATGACATGTGTATATCTTATTTTGCATCAAACGTTACCCTCCGTTGTAAGAACCAACTGACACGTCCGTTTGTTCTGATGGATTGTGACGTCATAAGGTACGAATGCACGAGGTATGGTAGCACATTTTATCTGCATTCATCGAGAATTGTAACATGAATTCGTCGTATCCTTGATTCTGATTGGTTGATTTCCCTATGTTGAATGACAATGAATACCCGCAAATTACTTGGGGCGAATCACCGCGAACATATACATCGTGTTCACAAGATTCGTTCCGACTCCAAATTTATTTTTTCTATTTCTCTTAATATGTACTCCTTACTCAAATTTGATAGGTGACATTGCCATTTTCTAACTTATAACTTTATTCCTAGGTCTTTTACTGTGTTGATGTCGGAGATAAATGTTTATCGCCATCTAAAGGATACGTGAATATTGTGAAGTGAACATAGTTGAGTGACACTGTTTGAGCTTATGTGTAAATTGTTGCTAATGTACATATTACGCTGAGTATTTACATTTGTTTTGACCTGACCACACCTCTTACAAAAATGGAACAGTCGCAAAGTCCTTTCCACTCAGAGATAGGTACGCAAAAAGAGAGTTCGTTTCAAAACGCCTGATAACTAACGGTCATGTTACAAATTTCGATAAATAGTTGCGTTTGTAAAATTTCCGGGATTCATTGCTATTCAACACCCGCAAATTTCAGCGTTTTAAACTAAATTTGCGGTTGTTGAATAGCAATGAATCCCGGAAATTTTACAAACGCAACTATTTATCTTATAAATGGCAGCATGTTTGAGAGCTCTCGTCCAATCAGAAACCCCAAAATTAGTGTAACAAAACCATTTTGTAATTATTTGTAGTTAACCGTCATGTGAGAGTCGTCAACTTCCAAACACAAGGCATAACTCTTGCCAGTCTCCATTACCGGCTGATTTAAGCCTTGCAGTATTTCCCTTGCTTTGTTGTGCCATGGGTTGCTGCACCTGAAATGCATATAGTGAGCCCGGATTTCTAAGCACAGAGATCTCAAGGTACTGCAAGGCCTAAATCAGCCAGTGTTGGAGACTGGCAAGAGTTATGCCTTGCATTGGGAAGTTGGTGACTTGTAGGCAACATGCGAAGCAGCTATGAAACACTTCTTTCATTGGTTCCAGCCAGGGTACCAGTGACCCTCCATCATTAGCAAGTGTTGTGCAGTTTCAATTTCACTGAACCTTAGCCCACAAGCTAAACATTGTAGGGAGATACCATGCTCATCAAGGATCTACACAGTGGAATTGTGTACAAATAATTCTGGTTTTATCTCCCCTTTCTGAAATATGAGCATGGCAAGAATTATCCGTGAAATCATCTTTGACGTTTTCATGTTGGCATCTAAAGTTTGTTCGTTTGTGTTGATAATAGAATCTTCCCGTACACTGTACTAGAACTATCTTAAGAGTTTTCAGTCCGTCTTATTGCTCTATCTCAATGACAAGTATTTCACAATGGTGTTGCAGGCGGTATACTTCACAGCATTCTTCCCGTACATTGTGCTGACCATCCTGCTGGTGAGAGGACTCACTCTCGAGGGCTCGGTGGATGGCATCCTCTTCTTCCTCACCCCCAAATGGGAACAACTCGCAACAGCCAAGGTGAGACTTTCATACACTTGACATTTGTTTTGTCTCCTTCATCAAACCAGCTTCTAAAATATCTTTCATCGAAAAATTTAAATTAAGGTCTCATTTTGAACTTATTGTGTAAGAGAAACATCCCCCTTGCTTTACTGCCTGTAATTGTATAGGGGTTCTACCTACACATTGCTGTCTTGATTCTGTAGAGTGAGGGCATTTCAATATGAAAAACAAAAAACAGAAGCAAATAGAAGTAATATAAAATGGAATGTGAACTCCAGAGGGAATGTCTTGTTCACCAAAATGTGTTGTCCTCAAATCAGTGATAAATTAACTCCCTGAGTCCTGCATCAAATACTCATAAAATTTGGAAAGGATTTGTTAGGACTCTGTGAGGAATCTAGTCTATGATAGTGTCAAACTCACTTGTTACATTCTGCTATAACCAACTTGCTCACGTAGTATTACTGGCTGCTAAAAGTGTCATGATCACAGGGGTTAAAACATCTTCTCAGTGTCAATAACTGAGTGCAGGTTTTAGCACTCAGTCACTGAGCTCTATGAAAGTGAGGCTAATCTGGTGGTTATTTTTATTTTGGTCATTGACATCTTGGTGAATATTTGGGTGAGTCAAGAGTACGATTTGGCAAGTCATTGAGCGTTTACATATTTGTTAATGAGTGAGCGTGTACGAAGCTCTACTCCTGTGTTGCCCTGTTGCAGGTGTGGGGGGACGCTGCTGTTCAGATCTTCTTCTCCCTGTCTCCATGCTGGGGCGGCCTCATCACCCTGGCCAGCTACAACAAGTTCAACAACAACTGTCTCTTGTGAGTGGACCAGGCAGGGGCTAACCATAATTAACCAACCTTATTTTGAAATTATTTTAAATCAATTTACATATTTTTCTTCATAGTATCAATTAGCAAGAAATACCTTGTGAAAACTGTCAATGGGAAGATAATTGGGATTTCTCCTTTGCCCGCAATTTGTAGTTAATACTCTTATAGATTAACTCTATTCAACTTACCTCACAATCATTAGTTAAGGTGGCAACCCAATCTCCCCTCTCCTCTCTGTTAAGACCATAAAACAACCAATTTTACACTCATTTTAACTTTATTGTCGATGTTACAGTGATGCGGTGCTGGTGTCGGTGCTGGACTGACTGACGAGTGTGTTTGCTGGCCTCGTTATCTTCTCCATCATTGGCTACATGGCACATGAGCTAAACATGCCTATAGACAAAGTAGCAAAAGATGGTAAGTATTACCCATATGGTTCAACATAACCTCTCTCATTTTTTGCATGTGCCCATCTGATATCACTTTTGGCCAGAAGCCACTATGTCATCACCTGTTTCAATTTGAAAATTGACTATAACTCTGAGGGTGCTGAAAGCCAGTAATTGCACAAAGGTCCAAACCAGTTTCTTGCTCTGGGAAAACACATCCTACAGTTTGAAGTTGGTGCAGCAATTCTGGGAGCTTTTGTATATGCTTTGATAAAACTTTCTGGACTATCACATTTGATTGTGCGTTAATCACGAGGCCATACATAGAGAACAACCACTGACATTTAAAAGCTATTTTGCAACCGTGCTGCATCCATAATGAGCTTTAGAAATGTGCTTTTTTTTCTTTATGACTAATGAGTCATAGCTTCTTGCTCTTAATAATTGTGAGGGTATTTACGTCCACACCGAATGCATGCCCAAGTTGCTCCCTACTTTCTTACCCTTGTAATAATCCTAGCTGCCGTTAAAAGGGGCAGAAGCACATTTTTTCGCTCAAATAAGTTGATGACCTAATGGTAAAACACCCTTCTCTTTGCAGAAAATCAATTTAAAAATGAGTTTACATGGTTCCGTTGAGCCATTAGAACGGTGTTTGGTATAAAGCCAAAATTGCATGGCGGCCATTTCATTCTGAACACATTTTATTATTTCGAATGACAAAACATGGCTTTACGGAACAATGTACACTCATTTGTAACTTGATTTTCCGAAGAGAGAAGGGTGTTTTACTATTGTTGACAGTATTTTTCAAATACATTTCATCGACTTATTTGAGCGAAAAAACGTGCTATAGCGCCTTTAAGGTCATCTCCATCACATTTACCAGGTACCCATTTGTACTGCTTGGGACAGAGGCACATTGTTAATAGTGTCTTGCTCAAGCATTTCAATTTGTGGGGCGGTGAGATCACCCTTCAACCTCTCAATTGGTCACCCACCCATTCAGCAAGTTACAACATGCAGGGGTTGAAACATCTTAGGTCACTGACTTTCTAAGATTTCCTAATGACTTGTCCAAAACATCACAAAATGGTTAATAATTTGCCTCCTTTTGTAATGAATTGAATATCAAATTGACAAAAGCTCTGTGACTATGTGCAACAAAACGTTTAAAATTCTATAACTGAGCTATCCAAACCGAACCCCAGTTACATCTTAAGCTGAGATTGGGTACTAACTCTTGTATACCCTGATTCTATTCGCAATACCCCTGGTTTGTATTCTAGGAAATGCAGTAATCTGTTCTTACTTCCAGGTGCTGGTTTAGCATTTGTGGTGTATCCTGAAGTGGTCACTAAACTGCCTATATCACAACTGTGGGCGGTTCTCTTCTTCGCTATGCTGGTGACACTAGGACTCGGCACTCAGGTGGGTAGTCACTGATGAATGAATGTGGCTAACCAGAAAGAGGTTTAAGGATTGAATAGAAATTGTGTAGATGTATTGGCAATGGGTGGATGAACAATTTAAATGGCAGGTAGATTGTTGGTTGAATGAAATGGCTTTATTTGGATGGAGTAGTGGTTGGAGAAAAGGGGTAGATGATTGTTGGTTCACAGATGAATGTTAGATTAGTGGAAATGCATTCGTCCATTGTATTGTTGAGTCCAACTTGAACTTGAACTCTTGAATTGCTTGATAAATGAGTTGATTGGTGAGTTGAAATATGCGTCTTTTGATTACATAGCCAATTTTCTGCAGTCGGTAGATGCTTCTATTGAAGAAAACAGATGCCATGTCTTTATATTTACTCTCCACTATATTGTAAGAAAACCCTGTAACTGCTGTGTTGCAGATAGCCACAGTGACAACGGTACACACAACCCTGAAGGACCAGTTCCCCCACATCTTCCGTGGAGCTCGCAAGTCTCTCTACCTGCTCATCATCATCACCGTCGTCTGCTTCCTCATCGGACTCGCCTTCTGTACCCAGGTATGCAGCAGAACATCGTCACTTTGTTATTCCCTCACACTTGTTGTCAAACAAATGGTTCAGAGGTGTAAGTATCTACATGTTTGTGTGTTACTGATACTTGATCCCATGGGCGTGCTATAAGACAACACCTTATTTCTAGGGGTGTAACAATACATTGAACTATCGATGCTTCGCAATAGTTGGCTTGCCAATAGTACTATATCGATGGTATATACAAAAACGACACTATCGAAACTATTAATTTTTTAACACAAGCCCCACTGCATTTAATTCAAGATTTTTCATTTTACAATGATAAAAGGGAAGAACTAGAGATAGAGAAAATAGCAAAATGACATAGTCTTTTCATTTATGATTTCTTTACTGATTTTGGTTCCATAGTTCTTACATCAATTAAACATTTCTACTAAAACCTTAAAAAAAATTGAGCTGATTATTGCGTATTTGTATAAAAAACCCTATCGCAATAGTAAGTGGCAATAGACTTGCTATCGCAATAGTCTCTTTAGGTCAATAGTCATCCCTACTTATTTCTCTCCTCACATGAAAGATATTGAAGCTCATGTTTGATGTTGACTCTTACAGGGGGGCATGTACGTACTTCAGCTCTTTGACAACTACGCGGCAACCTACTCTCTGCTGGCTATCGGTCTCGTGGAGTGTGTCGCCTTGGCCTGGGTCTATGGTAAGTAACAATTGGGGCCCTCTCTTTCTACGTCTCTCGGTCCACTTCTTTCAGTCAACTTTCTCTCAGTCCACTGAAGAAGGACATGCGTGACAGTAAGATATGTTTTGACTTTCTGCTTGTGACACACTCTGACATCCATAGTGTGTTTATGATGTCAGATGACAAACATTTTTGGCATCAACGAAGCAATTCTGACGGATATACACACATATAAATGAAAGTAAAACATATTCTATGTGTTACTTATTAATTTTATTCATGAAATGTAACCCATAGATTAATTATCTGAAGTCAATTAAAGATATCACTCCCAAATTCAAGAGGCTTAAAGAGCCATCAAGGATGTTGATGAACATATCGAAAAATTGCCAAAAATCTAACTCCGTGAAATATATACACTTAATTTTTCCTAGATTTTTTCGACCCAAAATAAGCCTAATTAGTAGAGGAGTTTTCCAGTCTAAATATAGATCAAGTCTATTATTTTCAAAGCATTGTGGTCTAGCTCACACACTGTAAGACACGAAAGAAAAATAAAGTTTATGAGCAATGAAAGAAATCGAAATATAAAAATGTTGCTGGATGTTTAGTTACCATTTAATTTAATTTTGTATTTTTTTAAATATAATGAAATAAATGTTTATCAACTAGGTATTTTGCTTGAATTTTATAATCAATGAGAATATATTCGTCATCATTTGCTGGTCTTATTTCCATTATAAAGTACATTAAACAGGCAATAATTTGTATATTCTCAGAACATTTAGAAACATTGTTTACAAAGCAATCGTCATATTCAGTAATGTATGGCAAGAGACGCAAGTGCATCACATGGGTTGCTATAGCGACTTGCACCAAAGACCATCCTTCACGCTTCGGAAACGATTGTTAATGTGTAGTACCTTTTATGCAATAAAGAGGATTCTGTTTATATGACGTCAGATACCCTTAGCTCGCGCTACTCGAAGGGGGACTTCTCTTTGAAACCAAATTTCATTACAATGTCGTGATATGAAAATTATTTATCACATGTCATGCTGTAGATAACAGATTTCTCTAGCGGTTGACGTTATAAGTATATTTTCCACAAATAATTTTGTATTTGAAACACTAACATCCTTGATGACTCTTTAATATTATCTTTGTGGTGGCACAGACAATGTTTAACAGAATGTGTGTAGTCAATATGGTCACTAAGTAGGTATTACACTGGTGATTATACAAAATTATCTTTTTTTTATCTCTTTATTTCTTTTTGATATGGGTACAGCATTTTCATATATAGATGAAGTAAACACAGCAAGTCAAATATTAATATCTAATTGAATAGGTTGTGGCATGATGACTAAAATGTGACAAAAGAGTCATATTTGCATTGTGTATATGCATTTGATTTATATAGTTGATAATTGTAGTATAATTTTGGTTTCAAACCCGCTAGAGTAGGTAGTCTGTTTGCCAATTTTTTGGAATAAATGAATTCTTTCGTTAAAATATAGAGGAAATTCAGGACATCGTTCCTTCTTTCTTTGAATCCCAAAATAACTGTTTCGGCATTTAATTTCAATTCGGTGTCGGTTTCATTTTGTATCCATTCTAGTAGATCCTGCCACAACCTTTTGACAAATCTGCATTCATATAGTAAGTGAATGAGCGATTCTATTTCAGCATCACAGAATGTACACAGTGGCGATTCTATAAGTTTATAATTGTATAAATCTTTACATGTAATAAGAATTCTATGGAGAACACGATATTGGAACCATCTGTGTTTTGCGCTAAAGGCTGCTCTGAATGGTATGAGATTGTATATTTTCCATTGATTTAAATCAAAATCTGTATTCAATTCCTTTTCCCACTTAATTTGGTAAAGATGTTTTTGGGTTGTGTTGTCTTTGTGTAAAAGTTTGTTGTAGAATATACTACATCCCTTTTTAGCTTTATAAAGTATTTCCAAATTGGGGGGAATAAAAGGCAAATCCTTCTCTTTACTGAACTTGACCGAACCCCGTTTTGAATAGGATTTTAGAGAAGCTAATAAGCCCGCATATTCAATAAAATTTGTCTTAACATCGTATAGACCCACGAAGTCGTTATAGGGTAGAAATGTGCTGTCCTCGTTTAGAAAGTCATTAATGAATTTAATATTGGATTGCAGATAATGATCGTATATTATAGGTTTTTTCCCTATTATTATATTGTATAAGATACCCATGGCAATAAAACACAGGCAGAAAAACATAAAACATGCTCGTGATTTTAGACGTCAGTTTGAGCGTCGCTTAGCAAATGACGTCATATGTTACGTCACGTTGATTGTTTAATGCTAGTGGATGTGTTCTACGACGGGAGGCATTAATATTTTCAAAATATACTTTATACAAACAACATAATATCTCCACGGTTTTTATATAAAAGCGAGTAACTATTTGAAGGCATCTCATATAAAAAATAGAAGACTCGTTGTCGTGCTTTATCGTAGTATAAAACATAGCAGAGAGCATAAAACACTCAGGGCTGCGCCCTTCGTGTTTTATGTTCCCTGCTATGTTTTATTCAACGATAAAGCACTCCAACTCGTCTTCTATTTCTTAAGTCATTTAACTGTCTGCTGAAATTGATTTCATATTTACAGTTTTCTTGTAAATCAGACCAAGCATCAAATACGTCTTTCCAGAATGGGCTGATAAGATTGGGAATATACTGTGTCTTCAGATACGAAGGTCCCATTTCTATAGGGTTTAATTTACTCACTTGGTGTGAGGTAAAAACCAGGTTACTTAATTTAGAGTTATGTACATATAATCTTCTTATCCATGATATTTTCTGAGACTTAATTGTTTCTAGTACTTTTAGACCGCCTTCTTCATATGTTTTTGTTATCAAACATCGTTTTATTCTATCAGGTTTGCCTTTCCAAATGAAGGAGAATTTTTTTTTTGAAGATTCTTTATAGTTTCTAATTTTGGATTTGCTAGTCAGGTAAATAAATGATTAAGAGTTGGCAATATCAAACTCTTTAACACAGTTATTCTCCCTAAAGGTGTTAGATCTCTCAGAGACCAAATTTTCATTGTTTTGTCGATTTTCTTTAGTTTATCTTTATAATTTTTCTCTACCATTTCTGCTTTATTGTGTTGAAATAGAATGCCTAAAAGTAGAAATGGCTTTTGAGTATTATATGTTATCTTTGTGGTGGCACAGACAATGTTAAACAGAATGTGTGTAGTCAGTATGGTTGCAACACTAAGAAGGTATTACACTGGTGATTATACAATATTATCTTTGTGGTGGCACAGACAATGTTAAACAGAATGTGTGTAGTCAATATGGTTGCAACACTAAGTAGGTATTACACTGGTGATTATACAATATTATCTTTGTGGTGGCACAGACAATGTTAAACAGAATGTGTGTAGTCAATATGGTTGCAACACTAAGTAGGTATTACACTAGTGATTATACAATATTATCTTTGTGGTGGCACAGACAATGTTAAACAGAATGTGTGTAGCAGTCAATATGGTTGCAACACTAAGTAGGTATTACACTAGTGATTATACAACATTTCTGTGTTTGCTAATATTGTTGACTCTGTAACTGTTGCAGGAGCAGACCAGATGCTGGGAGACATTGAGACGATGTTGAACAAACGTCCCCACATCGGATGGAGCTACAGCTGGAGATTTGTTGCTCCCGTTGCACTTCTGGTATCTACTTGCTTTCATTGTGCTCTACAAGTTTCTATGTCTTTTTAATCAAACAGCATCAAATTATTATTGCTTTTGTTTAAGTGAGCCTATAATAACTTCAGACTTTGAAATTTAATAAGTATGCTCCTTGATTTTACTGACCAAGCCATATGACTGCCATACTTTGAGGGTAATGCAAAATATCTTTCATTTCTACATGACCGGTGTAGCATTGTACAGTAATGAAATCGCAAGTACATGTAATTTAAACTGATGTAAAATGTGGTGACAATCCCCCTTTTTAGCTCATCTGTCCTGAAAGGTCTGATGGGCTTGTGGTATGGCATGGTGTCCAGCATCCGTCTGTAAACTTTTCACATTTACGTCATCATCTAAAGAACCACTTGGTCCAGGGAGCTCAAATTTTGTGTACAGACTCCTTGGCCGATGGGGATTCTAAATTGAAGATTTGTTGACCCTGTGACCTGAAATATTGGTTACAGGGGTCATGACCTGTTAGCCTTCTTTTATCTTCTTCAGTACAAAAGAGCGCTAGCAAGATGAAATGTTGTGTACAGACTCCTTGGCCAAAGGAGATTCTAAATTGTAGATTTGGTAAATGTATTTATTGAGATAACTTAGATATTCAACCTTAGATAAAATCAAAGAACCATGATGAGCTACAGAGCCCATGGCTCTATTTTTTATACCAGTTTAACTTACACTTTAAGAAGATGTTTATAATTAAGGAACAAGGACATGAAATCTATTTCTTAAATTATCAAAAGAAATTTTTTATGCAGATGGTTGTATATTTGTCAAGTATTATCACTGAGAAGGACATCCTTATCAGAAAGTATTGATTCCGTCCAACCATTGCTCATAGTTTTACAATGTCAACAACTCTTTCAGTTAATCCTCATCTTCACCTGGGTTGACTTCAAGCGGACGAGCTATGCGGGCGAGTTTTTCCCAGTGTGGGCAGATGTGATTGGCTGGTTCATCACCTTCTCCTCAATCCTCGCCATCCCAATTGTGGCCTCGTACAAGGTCTTCAACCACTACCGCAACAACAACTGTACCCTTATGCAGGTGAGTTGAGGACATGGCTTCACCTGACAGGTATTATGTTTATCTTCTATATTATGTAGATTTGAAATGTAAACTACTATACCCACTGTGATATTTTTAAAGGAAAAACTGATAATCTATTTATCATTTATCGTCTTATTTCTTGTCACATAATGACCTTGAAGCACCAGTAAAATCTCTGTCCCCAGAGTATAAAGTTCCTGAGCCGACCAACAGCCGCCTGGGGACCAGTTCTGAAGGAACACAGAATACAGCGAGAGACGCTGCAGGGATCTCTGCCAGAAAACTTCGAATCTCAAGTCCCGCTTACCCTTGGCTCAAAGAACAACGGGCTGGGCAACACCACCGACACCAAGTGCTGATTGACTCTCCCCGTTTTAAATCAATCCATCCATCGCATGACACTGTCAAGGATAGTGTATGTCAGTATGTAATCTCAGTGTCATGCAAACAAACCAGCTGATGACCCATCGATCACATGTTTGATTTGACATTATCACTGTGATGTTCAAATATCATGGTTGACAATTATTCAGTCGCCATGTTGTCCCTGATATTCGTATATCATGGTTAACAATTATTCAAACAGTATGTTGTCACTGATATTCGTATATCATGGTTAACAATCATTCAGACAGCATGTTGTCACTGATATTCGTATATCATGGTTAACAATCATTCAGACTGCATGTTGTCACTGATATTCGTATATCATGGTTAACAGTCATTCAGTCACCATGTTGTCCCTGATATTCGTATATCATGGTTAACAAATATTCAGACAGCATGTTGTCACTGATATTCGTATATCGTGGTTAACAATCATTCAGACAGCATGTTGTCACTGATATTCGTATATCATGGTTAACAATCATTCAGACAGCATGTTGTCACTGATATTCGTATATCATGGTTAACAATCATTCAGACAGCATGTTGTCACTGATATTCGTATATCATGGTTAACAATCATTCAGACAGAATGTTGTCACTGATATTCGTATATTGTGGTTAACAATCATTCAGGCGGGATAGTTCTTCCTGTATGTTATGACTATGGAATATTAATTGCTACCCATGATGAAAGACAATCAAATGAATAGTCACCGTAGAAACCGGTTTCTTTCTGGTGGCAATCCTTGATGTCAAGTTGTTACCAAGATGTCGTCTACCATCATTGTACTGTGCATTTGATTTGATCTCGTTGCCATGGATGATATCTATGCAAATGCGAGAGAGAGTATTCCGGTACAACATTTTAGGTTCCCTCAGTGTCCATTTGAAGAGGAATTTGTGACACGGGTATATAGGCCAGGACCATTAGTCAAAAGATATGGACAACCCGGAAAAAAATAGTAGAAAGCTGATTTTTTCTGAAGACCTTAAAAATATCTTACTTATATCAATGGCACAAAGTTCTGCAAATTCTAGCTGGTGGCTTTTTCAAAATGGCCGCCATTGCCAAGATGGCCGCCGGCGTTTCGGTAAATTGTTAAATTATTTTTATTTTTAAGTTAATCATGTCATGTCATATATCAAATGAAAGCCCTCTTCAAATAGGATTCAAAAATGCATAGTTTAATAGGGTAATTAGTGTATTCATTATTGGGTTTTGAAAATTGCACACCCAACAGGAGTTGCTTCAGTGGTTCAAGAGGAACATCCTTGAAGTTTTGTCGCAACTCCCTTGTGCTCACAATACCCTGGGTACGTCGAACTGAGGTGCTTGCTAACTCGCAAAAGCTTGACTCGAGGACGAGTCACTTTGTGGAGGGGGTGTATGTGGCAAGGTGAAATGAAAGTGTTCCTAGTGGCTTCCTACGGGGCTACTGGTCCCGGTTTTGATTCCCACTGGAGGTGATCTCACTATCACTTCTGTTACAGCTTAATGTAGTGTGCAGTCCAAGTTGACAAACATGAGAAGAGTAAAATCACTAGTTTGCTTTATGTAAATGAAGATCATTACCGGCCCGACACCATCCACTCTGACCTGTGTTTTGCACTACAATTGGCCGAAAAACATGCATTTGCCATGCATTGTGAAATCTTCAAAGCTGAACAAGATTATTATTTACCTTGGAGCTATTCATTTACTGATGTCATATATTGGATCGATTGGATATGTGGTGGGAGGCAGTGGGTTGGAAGGTTTATGGGCTATTTTCTTTGCTCCAAACTGAGTAATTCATCTGATAAGTGGTCATGCATATGCCTGAGCCCAACGTGCCCATTTCTTTCTTCATGTCATCATGCCTACTCCGTTAGAACACCTGGTTGTATGGATGTCACTCTGCTCAGAAATGTCCACCAATCCCTGCTGAATGGAGAACGTGTCGTTCTACTGATGCAGTCATAGATGAAGAATGTGTTCAAAATCTGCTACCAATGCGAGTAGGACAGGCAAACTCTGGACTGCATATGTTAAGCAAGTATCAATTCTACTTTAATCCGAGCTGAACGCACAAGAAATTGGAATTTGCATATTGATGCAATCACAGAAATGATCCCACTGTTTCATGCTGCAGGTCATCTTGCTCATGCGAAGTCTGCTCGCCTCTATGTTGACCAGATGGTCTTCTGACCAATCCTACAAGTACAGACACATTCTTGAGTGGAAAGTTAGTGATCAAACAAAATTTAGAAGAATCTAAGGAGATTTAAAGTATCTGGAGGTATGACACTTGGCCATGGCACCAAGGATAGCACTTTTTATCCCACCGGTATGTAATACTGTGGGATATAGTCGTCGCCCTGTCCGTCCGTAATCATTTCGTTTCCGGAGCAGAACTCGAAAACGGTTCATGATATCTTGTTGAAACTTTCCATGTGTATTACCCAGCAACTGAAGTGGCACCTTTTGATATTTTGAGATTTCTGAATATTTTCCATAGAAACGTGTTAGATTTGGACTTTGTTCAGATATAGGTTCGTTTCCGGAGCACAGTTCCAACACTTTTCACCATATCTTCCTTAAACTTTGCATGTGTATTACCCACTAATTGAAGTGTTGTATTTTGATATTTTCAAATTTCTGAATTTGTTTTTCGTTTCCATAGAAACACGTTGGATTTGGGCTTTGTTCAGGGATAGGTCTGCTTCTGTTGTAGAACTCCAAAACCCTTTATCATGCCTCAAACTCACCATGTGTATTACCCCTAAACTGAAGTAATTTATATACAATTATCTGTCAAAGATGTGTTTTATGAATTATGTGGGACCGGTGGGATATGTCATCTTCTGATGGCTCTTGTCTTAAAATGAGTCCATTCCATGCCACGCTGCATTCCAATATGTGATGCTCTGAAAAAGTTCAAAGATGTACACACACACACACTTGCGCTTGAGTAGCATGTCTAGAGGTGCGAGAAACTACTGCAAACTCGTGGAGGAGATATGATTTCATTTCTGGACTTGACTTAATCACACATGTGACTCTCATGAATAGCATGGTTGAATTTACTTCCAATTCAACCCCACTCACTGTGATTTGGCTACGTTTACACATTTTTGATCAGTAATAGCTAATGCTGCTTTGCTTCCAACTGAAATTGCTGGATCTGTATTTGCCGATTTTCCAGCAATAACCTCGTGCATTTTCAGTCGATTGAAGAATGTGTGTTTCGAAGCAACCACCCTCGTATTTAAAAAATTCTCTGATAAAGGAAAACACAAACGTTATAATGGCAAATCTTCTCATATCACTGTGATTTCTGACGATGAACTCCCGGGAGATGCACTCTTTGTCTATGATGGTGGTCACCTTCTCCGTTGTCTTTCCTGACCTGTTGATGTTACATATGGTCAGATCTGTGACCGTTATATATTGCACATACTCATTATGTGGTTCAGAACCAATAGTAGTGTTTGATGGATATGATAATATCCCATGTGTAAACAGTTTTTTTTAGAGCATGATTATCTAATGTTCGCACATGCAGCTTCTAGGTGTGACACAATCTCAACTCTCTATAATCAAGGAAAGAAGAAAGCTCTAGCCCTCCTGTTGGACAATGCTCAAAACTAGGATTCTTTGAATATGTTCGATCAGCATTGAAGTTCCCAGGATGACATAACTTGTGTTTGAGAAACATTCCTCTTGTAACTCTTTGTCTCTAAACAAACATCGATGTATTTCAAATCAGTCCATAGAGCTAGATTATCATCCACTTTCAAATTGGAATCACTCCCCCCAACATCTTCAGAGTTTACCTCAAATAGACAGACATGTATCAAATGCAATGAAGTTGTAAAAGTTATGAAGATTTTTTTTCTTTTGGATGCACTACACGCATTGTGGTTGAACTTGTTTTAAAGCTAGGTTAGAGTGTTCAAGCCTGTGTACTGGATGTCACGGAAACTGCACCAGTCTTTTATTTAAGTGACTTACTGTGAATATATGATATATGTATTTGACAAGGATTATAGTCATTATTACACTACATTTCCTTTCTACAATAATGAGTTACACATTTGTGAAAATGATTTTAGCATTTCCTTTGATACACTTCATGCCATGATTGGAACAAATGTATTATACGAGTCGATGATCCAGCAAATCCCCGTCCAAAACGGCCGCCATTTGGAAAATGCCACCAGCTGGAATATTCAAGTCAACTTTATAACTAAAACCTCCAAATGCACAAATGTATTTCTAAATGTTTTAATCATCAATACGCGTTATATGATTTTAATGTATCATCAATTCTCATGATAAGCATGGTTTGGGTTTGGAAATTATGTTTTAAATAGTAAACCGAAAAAAGGTATTGAAGACATTTTCAAAACCTTATAATGGATAAACTAATCACCCAATGTGGAAGAACTATTTAGTTTTGGAATGCACTTGAAGAAAGCTTTCATTTGATATATAACATGACATGATAAACTTAAAAATAAAAATAATTTATTAATTTACCAAAACGTCGGCGGCCATCTTGGAAATGGCGGCCATTTTGAAAAAGCCACCAGCTAGAATTTGCAGAACTTTATGCCATTGATATAAGGACAATATTTTTAAGATATTCAGAGAAAATCAGCTTTCTACTATTTTTTTCCACCTCATGTCTAATGGTCCTGGCCTAATATGCATGATGACTTTCTTGTAAAAAAAATATATTAATGTTCAAGTCCTTGCTTGCCATCTTTTTGAACTGGTGTTGGATATTGCAAATGGAATATCAATTTTCACCCTGAAGATTGATAACTGAATGGTCCATTCAATTACTGCATGTTTGCAGCTGACAATTATATAGCAACTCTTTTACGCTAACCTTTCAATTGTACATGAATATTTTGAAATATCCTTGGTAGACATTCAATTGTACATGGATGTTAAGATATCCATCGTAACCATTCAATTGTACATGGATATCAAATATTCATGGTAACCATTCAATTGTACACGGATGTTAAAATATTCATGGTAACCATTCAAAAGTATGTGGATGTTAAAATATCAATGGTAACAATTCGGATATTGCATGTTTATATTCTGACAAATCAAAAGTAACTTTTCAATTGTACATGGATATTTTGGAGGAAAAAAGGTATTCTTTCAATTGAACATGGATATTGACAAATCCATGATAACCATCAATTGTTATAAGTTTCTTTGCTGACAAATGCATGGTAACTGTTCATTGCCATTATATCTTCTTTTGATCCTCCAGCCCTACTATGGTGATGATCCGTATGCAACCGATATACTTCTTCTGTTTGTACATTAGATAGCCTTGCTATGATTCTGTCCGAAAGTGTTGATGGTTGTCATTTTGAACGGATCTAAATTTAAACTCATTGTTCATCCATAGATTTGAATGTAGGTGCTGATATTCTTTAAAAAAAGTATTCATGATAAATATGTTTGATGGATAACGTTTTGCCTATATGTATAGTTAATTGCAAGACAATCATAATGCTGACTGTGTTATTTGGATCAAATGAATGTTTCAAATCTGCTGAGTAAACAAAATCTTCTTCAAAAAAATATACAGTCAGCAAAATATTCTGTATCAATTGCAGTAAACCAAGGTTCATGTACAGTGCAGCTCTATTCTTCCAGTGAAGTATGGTATGTGTAAAAGAACGGTGTTGGCATCATTGTGAATAACTCGCTGTTTCTGCATATGATACAGAGATTTCGTTTGTGTGTGTATCCGGTACTAAACACGTGGCACCTCTTTTCATTTCGGTCAAATATTAAAGCATCCATTGAAATATAACAAGTTGTCAAGTGGTTGTAATCAAGCTATAAAAAGATGGGAAGTTTCTGTGCATAAACTGATTTTAAAATAAGTTTATTTGAGCTATTTTAGTTTGGGGAATTTTGGATGTTATATGTACAAAGGGCTTCTTGTGACCTTCATACATACAAGTTAATGGAGAGCCAGTAGACTTTTGCAAGGACCAGTGGTCCATCAAATATTTTAATATTGATGACCATCTTTTTTTAAGTATTCAAATTATCGTAACATGCCGTTTTTGTGATTGCAATGGTGCTATTTGGAAGAACACAGAGCCCAGGTGAGAGAGCTCATCACGACAAGATCCCAACAACAATTTGTACCATTTTCATGTTTTTGAAACTAATTTCATGTATATTACACAAGTTGGTGCCATGAATAGGTATGTGCAAGTGGCATACACCTATATTTGTTACAGTATTTGCTACTATGGAAATGTAAAGCAAATTTATTATGAGGCATATGTTTGTTTCTAATATGTCTAGTTGTATTTTTAGCTCATCATGCCTGAAAGGCCAGAAGGGCTTATGGCATGATCCATGCATGGACCATTGTCCATCATCTGCTTGTCTGTCGTCTGTAAACTTTTCACTTTTTCAATGTCTTCTCCAGAACCACTACACCCCAAAAGCTGAAATTTTGTGGTGAGGTACCTTGCACTTTATTGGTTTCTTTTGAAATGTTAGTGCCTATACAAAATAACAATGTCTGTGCAATCATTTAACAGTATTTATAGCTACATTTAATTGAATGACCTTCTATCTTGCCGCAGTTGGTTCTATCTGCAAAAAGTCCTGATGAGCTACAGAGCCGATGGTTACTTGTTTAGGATGTCATGATATGAAAGGTCTTTAGATTTTATTTTCAAAATAATACACAGGTTACGATGTTGCGAGTTTACAATGAGCCTAGTGTATGTCATATTTGAAAACAATGAATATATGACATTACTTTGATTAACATAACTCAACCCTTCATACATATGCAGTCAGACCCTGTGTATCTGCATGATGTGGTTAAAGTTGAAAAAAAACGTTGGGTAAGTGAATCATTATTTGCATAAAAATGCATAAGAGTCGATTTGAAATACTTGTCTGCAAATGGCTGCGTTTCCAGATATTGGGAGTCCGGCTCTCTGTACATGTGCACTTATTACTGTGTCAGTAAACAAGCAAGAACAACCAATTTTCAATATTTGATATCACTATTATCTCATGGGTTAGCTTTTATCAATATTTGTTGTCCAATTTAACATGATTCTGTCTTCAATTGTCTCTCTCATCTCTGGAAGCAGTTACTGTCTTTAGTTTGTTTAGTTTTCCTCGTGTTATTGTTTGAGTTTAGTAGCACTGTTGGCTGCAAACATTGTTTGATTTGTTCACAATGCAACCTATATTTTAGGAGAGAGAGAAAATAGACTGTATTGATTTGTGATTTTATATCATGAGAAATATTGCTTTTGTTTTTATTTAATTCATTTCCGTGCTATGCCTGTTATCAGATTAAAACAATTGCAAGGATTGATAATTATCATTATTATTTAATCAATCTTGCATATCACTATCACATATATTTTGTTAAAGAATCTCTTGTTAAGTTGTAGTATTTGTTTCCATCATATGTATTTAAATGAACAAAAAAAGTGTTGCCAAATGAATAAGAAATATTTTATTTTGCTATGTGCTGTTATCAACAAAAGCTATGATCAACAATCTTGCATATCAATCAAAATCTTAAGTATTTGACAAGTGTTTCGGAAAGTACCATATGATAAGTACAATCAGCAATGTGTAAATTTGCAAAAAATAGTTTTTTGGTCAAGGTCAACCTTGACAGTGTAATTCTGTTTATTACCCATTTGGTTGAAAGTAACTGAATTAGTATTTTCAATACGAGCTCATGTTAACATATCACGTTTGCCTAGCAACCATTGTTGAAGCGCGACTTTGGTATTTCATCGTCTGTGACGTCATAAAACTTTAGCTTGCCGTCGCAAAAGAAGAAGGCCGTTTCCTGGCTATTTTTATTTGATTCAAATGGACTAAAATTTGATATAGAGACATTTTTACACTTGAAAGTGTACCATTTGACTCGTGCAAATTTGTGTATATATAACACTTGCACTCGATCGGGCAATAACAAAATTCACACTCACACTAAAAGTCATATGTGGCACTTCCTTGGGTAATAATCTCTATGTAAGCGGAGCGAGCGTAGCGAGCGAGCCCCTTTTTAATCACGAAGATTTCTCTTCATAGGTTATAACTGACTTAGAACTCCACCTACTTTTGATTGACAGGTTCAATGACGTCACTGTTTCCGTGATTTCCTACGTAATCGTTTCATATGACGCGATGTCGCTAAGCTGTATGGACGTGTTTTTATGAACTCTCACTTTTCGAAAACGTATTTGATCGTAACATTTGTTATGGTAAAACTAGAGATAATCTTCCGTCTGACTTTGAGGTGAGCTCATTTTCCTCTGTTCATTGCATTCGGAAACCATGAAAAAACCGCTGTCTAAATCAAATTGTGGAATGTGCGAGTCATTAGAATTAACATTGCTGTTTCATATTTTAATGCAGATGGAAGGAAATATCTATTTAGTAATTATGCTTTGTGTTTAGATAACATAAAAATAGAATATAATTAATTTATAATTTTATAATAAATTAAAGTTTTTTGTTTTAGTTCGTTAAAACTGATCGTTTTCGTTTGTAAAACGACTTTAATAAGGCTGAAACAAAGTGTACACTTACTATGCTTACTAACAAATGCATGCTGCATGCAAAGTATTTCGAAACTCATTTGTCAGTACCTTTATACCGCCTGTGTAGCGTAGTGTCGAGGTCGTGTTTACTTTGAGTCACGTGGGGCACATGTCAATAAAAAGTTGTAAAACATTGTTGTCATTTGTTTTCGACCAATCAGGCACAGAGAGGTCGTGTCATGAAGAGCGTTTAAGCGTTGAGTTCTTAATCATTAAGAGTCTATTTTGTCAGGAAAATACGACCGTCTGATTGGCTGAGAAAGTAGGTTGAGTTCTAAATCAATGTCAAGTTTCAACGGTTTGAGCAGCAGGTTATTAACACTTGCACTTGCTGCTCATCTGCTGAAGATAATGACTTGTAATACCTTATTTTTTCAGTACCCCTCGACTCACAGGCGCTTAATTGAGACCCGGCGCTTAATTCTTTAATAGAAACTTTAAGTTTACTAAGGAAGCATTAGTAAATTGCTTTAGACCCTGCTCTTATTTTCTCATCTATTCTTGACCGCCCGGCGCTTATTGGAGGAAATACGGTACTTTGTTGTAATGACATCTTGTACTGCGGATTGACGTGGTGTCATAATGATTAATGTGTGAAGTATTCGCGCTGTGTGACGTATGATTAACTTGCAAGTATGAGAGAGAAAGAGAGAGAGAGATTGATTGTGTGAAATAAAGCAGGGCCTAGATTTTCGAAGCTCTCTTAGCGCTAAGATAGTCGTAAGTACTTTACACTTAATAATTTAACATTGACTTGCGGCCATCTTAGCGATAAGACCAGGGCCCACTTGCACAAAACGATTGTATCTCTACAATAGTCGTAACTGTAATTGTAAGGGAATTGTAGGGTTACAACCCTCTTGCACAAAGCGATCGTAAGTCTACAATAGTTGTAAGTTACAATTGATACATACAATAGCTAGTACCTACTAGACCGTATGTGGTAATTCACACGTATGTGGTAATTCACATATTATTTAACTACAGAACAACATATTCCTCCACTCCAGAAAGGCATTTCATAACAAGATATACCTTTTCAAATGACACGTTTTAAAGATATTCACACTTAACTCATATTACAAAAGAACATTGAAAATAAAAGATCACACAATTGGCGCACAGAGACAATGGTATCAAATGAATAAATCAATTCCACAGTTCATTTCATGGTACAGAGCTGGAGTAAAGGGAGAATAACCTATACACAGCATCCCATTCATTCAAAAGTATTTATGTCATGCCTGTGTCACTCCGAGAAAGCATTTGTACCAATATAGTCCTTTGCAAATGACTCTTTTTAAGTAAAAACACACTTAAATTCCAAAAGAAGATTAAAAATGGACAATTGGTGTGCAGAGAATAATGGTATCAAATGAATAACTGAAACTTTACAGTTAATTTCAGTTGGGGGGGGGGGGGGGGGGGGGGAGGAGGAGGAGGTGGGAGTATCAGGGGCTTCAAAACCACCACTTTGGAAAATATTCCCATGTAAATTTTGATGGACCCCGGAGGTGGACCCCCTCCCCTTTCAAAATTTCTGGATCCACCACTGCAGTTGTGTTGAACAAAATCACAAGTTGCACACGACATTAACATAGAACTTGATTTATCAAAGGTTTTAAAGGAACTGATGACATACTTATTATAATGCATGATCCATCTAACATAATGGATCTAATAAGTGCCCCACTGAGTAATACAACAACCTGTACATTGTGAAGCATTGAGAACGCGCGTACACTTCTCCATCAATTCATTTGTACACATATAATGTCCATTCAGTCTTAAAACTGGATAAAGAACTCATATATAGTGACAAACGTTATTGCTTAACGCTATTTCGGCAGCATTGCAGCCATTAGCGGCAAGATTGTGAAAAAAGAACAATTGAATATTAATGCATCCAATATATTACAGAACATGTTAATATTTAATATACACAAATGTATGTATTTGATACAAAGAGATTAAAGTTTTGTAATCGAGAGCCCAGTACATTTTTTAAAATGGCAATTTTAATAAACAGGTTAATGGGCGATTTTCATGAAAAGGATATTTATAATAATATCAAGCAAGTAACTTTGGGAAATGGGGGGGGGGGGGATTATAAGTTTTGCTCCATCGTTCAACTTCAGTTGGCAAATTTCATACAGAAAGTGCAGTAAGTCCATGATGGCTTAAATTTATCAATAAGGACCACTTTCATCCTTAAACGGTTTCTTGCAAGATTCCTTCAACTGAACTGAAATTAAATTACAAGTAAATTAAAATTAATTTCTGGCTGGCTAGACATTTTTACAAAATTCAAGATAGAATCATTCAAGACAAGTTCTTTATCAAAAACGTATTGGTTGTGAAATAAATAAACAAAACTAAAACATTAATCTTACTAAAAATTGGACACTGATCTAGATTAACTCTTTGAAGGGCTAATAGAATTGAAATACACAATAAAGTATGGTTTTCTGGATAACAACTTATTTATTGTATATTTAAATCAAACCATGTATAACAACTTTATCAAAACAATGAAGTCAGCAGCTCATATCAAACAAACATACAATTTGGTTCTACAAATTCCAGTAAATTATATGTTCAGTGTTCATATCTAATTGATGATTTAATGTATGCACTGCAGTTGTGCAATATACACTTTATATTTCTCATATAAAAATTAAAGAAATATATGTGTTAACTTTCTTTTGGATGCTAAGATCACAAAGAAAGAATGTGTGTGCATTTGACATGCTTTTGTAGCATTCAACAAATTACGAAAAGATAAACATTGATAAATGTTTTGCTCAATAGAAATGGTCCATACCTTCCTCGGTCGTCACACGACAGGGTATCCCCCTGATCTTCTTCTGGCAACGTCCTCCCAGATCTTCCTCCGGCATGGAGTCCTCCCAGATCTTCCTCGGGCATGGAGTCCTCCAAGGTGCTGCTCCGGCATGGAGTCCTCTCATGTCTTCCTCCGGCATGGAGTCTTCCTAGGTGTTGCTCCGGCATGGAGTCCTCCCAATTGTTGCTCCGGCATGGAGTCCTCCCAGGTCTTCCTCCGGCATGGAGTCCTCCCAGATGTTGCTCCGGCATGGAGTCCTCTGAAGGTCTTCAACTGGTCCTGTAAAATGTACTTATTGCTTAGATTTATTTGCTGTGAATGTGGTTAGCTGTATGGTGCAAAAATAGTTCCAGAAATTAAATAGGATGAGTATTACTTCATGTAAAGCACATGTACTATAGGTAGCCTTAGGCATGTCCTCTTAGCTGAATATGAACTATAAAGACTTCAAGTAGCCAAGATAATATAAATTCGAACCAACCTGCAGAGGTTGCAGATTCTTTGAAGAGGATCCTCCTTGGGGTACATATAGCATAAAAATCCTTTTTTTTTAGTTATGACAGTTAGAATTTAATATTTTTAATAAAATAACCGTAAAAATAATAAATTACTAAAAAATAAACATTTGGACCACCCTAAGTGGGCCCCAACCCTGGCGGTTGCTAGGTACACCAGGGGCAGGTAACTCTAACTCACCACTTATAAATCTGACAGGCAGACAGAATAAGGGGAGGCGGGTGGCCCTACCCCAAGGAGGATCCTCTTCAAAGTATCTGCAACCTCTGCAGTTTGGTTTGATTCTTTTTCAGAAGGGATCCTCCTTCGGGTACATATAGCATAAAACAGACTCCCAAAGAAGAGTCCTGGCAGTGGAATTCTGTCTGTTAGACTGTACAATATAGATGCTCGCAGATAATTTCTTAAATCTGAGAAAAAAGGAGCACCTAACCTGAACACCGTAAGGCCGAATCCGAGGGATGGCGCGTGCCTTTGGATCAGGGAATACTGACAAAATAGCCTTCAAAACAGGAGTTATTTTATCTTAAGCAAAATGCACCCCCCCCCCTTTTTTTTGGAAAAGGACTACGGGAGGGATACAAAAAATAGTATAAAACACCCGTACTAAACCCTGAGAAACAGCCCCCTGTCCTTTTATGCAGGGTTTTATTCGATTCTCTTATCCGGAGTGCACCACGTGATGTTAGTACTAACAGCAACAGTGGCAAAGTTAAAAACAACCTCAGAAAGCTCATTCAGCTAGAGGAGTTATGACTCTGCCCATTGGAGAGAACTGTTTGACCGAACCGAGCCCGTTCCCTGGAGCGCATATCCAACTGGTAATGCCGAATGAACGTGCACGGACGGCTCCAGATAGCTGCGGAGCAGATCTCTTCAATGGGCAGGGCCGCAGCGAATGCTTTTGACGTAGTTACTGCCCTTACCGAATGAGCCTTCAGACCTTCAGGCGGGCTTATGCCCTTGTGGACGTAAGCCAGTACTATGGCTGACACGATCCACCGTGATATAGTCTGCTTGGAGGCAGGAGCCCCAGGGCTGACTCTGCCGTAGCAACAAAACAGTTGCTTGTCCTTTCTGACCGAGGCAGTTCTGGACAAGTATTTCTTGAGAGTTCTCCGCACATCAAGAATATGAGGGCGTGAACTTACTGAGCCCGATGCTGCCGTCTGGTGTAGCGCGGGCAGCTCAATAGGGGCAGTAACATGGAAAGAATTATCGACCTTCGGGTGATAAGTATCCGGCAGTCTAATGATGACTCTGTCTCTATGAAAGACAGTCAGTTCGGGATCGGAGGACATTGCATGGATGTCTCCTACCCGCCTGCGGGAAGTGACCGCCACAAGGAAGGCCGTCTTCAATGTTAGTAACTGTAGTGAAAGGTTTGCCAGGTCCACAAATTTGGGTCTTGACAACCAATCTAGTACAACAGATAGATCCCATGAAGGGCTGATCCGCCTCACTGAAGGTCGGATTCTGTCCACACCTGCTAAGAAGCGCTGGACCAGGGGATGGGCCCCTAGGAGAGCACCATCCACCGGTATGTGGAAGGCAGAGATGGCTGTAGAATATCCCCTGACTGTTGATGCGGCCAAGCCAGCATCAAGTCTAGACTGAAGGAATTCTAGAACCGCCACTAGAGACGTAGAAAAGGGATCTGGCAGCCCTCTACCTCTACACCAGCGCGTATAACAGACCCATCTATCTTCGTACTGAACGTTTGTCGAATCCCTCCGCGAAGCCAGTATTGTGTCTGCAACTCGTGCAGGAATACAGTCCTCTTGGAGGCGATTCCGGATAGAGGCAAAGCCACCCATTGAACCTCTGGTTTGGGGTGTGGCTTGCCCTCCTGAGCCAGCAGTCCTGGTTGACACGGTAACAGCACAAATGGCAAAACCAGAAACCTGAGTACCAGTGGAAACCAGGACTGCGCTTTCCACAGCGGCGCGAGCAGCACAAGCAGTAGAGCTGGCTGAACTGCTAGCTGTGACAGGACCCTGGAGATCAGAGGAACCGATGGGAAGGCCCACAGAACTCTGCCGGTCCAGTCTAGCGCGAATGCATCCGCGGCCACCGCCCTTGGGTCTGGCAGCCGGGAGCAATACACTGGTGTCTGATTGTTCGTCTCTGACGCAAACAGATCCACCTGGAATAACCCGAACAACCGGGAGATAGTTGCGAATATCTCCGGGTCGAGCTTCCATTCGTGTGGGGGTAGGATTCTGCGCGAAAGCGCGTCCGCCCTCACATTGTCCGCCTCCGGAAGGTAAACCGGGAGGACTGTGATGTCGAACTTGTCGCACCACAGGAGAAACTCCCATGACTCCTGAAGAAGTGCTGGGGACACAGTCCCTCCTTGCTTCAGGATGTACGACATGGATGTCTGGTTGTCCATTTCTAGACGAACCACTTGATGACGAAGCCTCTGCAGAAAGCGTTCGAACATCAGCCTGACTGCCTTCAGCTCTAGCACGTTGATGTGCAGGCTGGCCTCGCCCTGGGACCAAAGACCCGACGCCGAGTGGGGTCCTAAGACCCCTCCCCAGCCCGAGAGCGAAGCTTCTGTTTGGACTGTGCACGAGGGCACTGGCGTCACCAGAGAGATACCCCTCGAGAGGTTCTCTGTACTGGTCCACCACAAAAGATGCGGCGAGAGCCACCCCGGAGTCTCGAGCTGCTTCTCGTAACCCTCGGAATGAGACCACAGACCGGCTAGGGCCTGTCAAACCGGTCTCATCCGAAGTCAAGCTCGGAACACCACGTCTACTGTTGCCGCCATGAACCCCGGTAACTGGAGCCATCTGCGAGCAGTGTGACTATGGGACTCTAGGAACAAAAGCGTGGCTCTCTGAATCTTCAGAACCCGGTCTGGAGCGAGAGAGACTCTCGCCAGAACCGTGTCGAACCTGGCCCCGAGAAAGATCTGATCCTGAGTGGTCTTCAGGTCCGATTTCTTCAGGTTGATTATCCAGCCCAGGGATACCAGTAAACTGATAATCTCCATGGTGGCCGCCTGGTTCAGAGCCTGAGACAGCGCCCTACCAACCAATCGTCCAGGTACGGGTGGCAAAACCGACCTCCTGCCCTGGCGACCTGAGCGGGAATCAGCATGAGCTTTGTGAACACCCTCGGCGCCGTTAAGATGCCGAAGGGTAGAACCCTGAACTGGTAACATGTCCATTCGAACGCAAACCTCAGACATTTCTTGAACTCTGGGTGCATGGGGACATGGAGATATGCATCCTTGAGGTCTATCGAGGAAAGCCACTCGTTTGCCTCTACGGACGCTATGACCTCAGAGTCTCCATCTTGAACGATGGAACCTCTATCTTCCTGTTGAGATACTTGAGGTTGAGAATCGGTCTGAAACCCACTCTGCTCCTGACCTGGGGGTACCACCTCTATGGCCGATTTCTGGAGCAGTGCTCGCAGTTTGGACCTGAGGATTTCGGCCTTCTCCGGCACAGAGGGGACTGGAGTGTACCGTATCCCGGAGAAGACTGGTGGCGCTACTTTCCACCGAGGCAGGTGTCCGTCCCTGAGCGTGGACAGGACCCAGGGGTTGTCGGTTACCTTTGACCAAGCCGGAAGGAACCCTGACAGACGCCCGCCTACTGGGATGCTGGGCAGCAGATAGTGAACCCCCGTCTCCGGCAGCTCTCGGGCTGCCGGAATTTTGGGAGTCACCTCGGGGACAGGCGGGGTTAGGAACCCTGATTGGGCTTCCGACCCCCAAGAAAAGGCCTCCGTGAAGCCTTTCCCCCTCGAGTCTGCTTACCGCCCCTAGACCTCTGGCCTGGGAACTGGTTCAGTGGTCTGATCCAGTCCTCAGCCTCTCCCGCCGAAGGAGTCTGGGAAGCCTTGGGCCACGGACGCTTGGTCTTCCTGGTAGGTGGCGGTTTCGTAAGGAGCTCAGTGTCCTTGCAAACGTTCGCCACCTCCACCGCGTCCTTCAGCACCTGCTGTGCTCCTGGGAAGAGGGAATCCCCCAACCGGAAAGGCAAAGCAAGGAGCCGCGCATGGGTGTCCTGGCCTGCCGACGCAGTCGACAGCCAGAGACGCGGCGTGCCCATAATGGCGACCATCAACTGGCTCGCTGCGCTTCTAAGAGCGTCGCGTGCCAGATCGGTCCCTACACCCACCGATTGTGAAAGGAGCACCACCGAGTCGGACTCGGGGTCTCCTAACCTCCCTACTAGCTCCGACTGAAGAGCCGAGAGATATAAATTTGGAATTTTTAAACTTTCATAAGATCTGCAAAAGAAATTTTATTAAGTAGTGTCAAATGAAAACCAGAAATTATGAATTGGATAAACTAATGACAATTTCATTAGGGTTGTGAGCAAAATGTAACAGTTTTATCTAAATCAAACCAAACGTGACAAAGTTTGAAGTAGTCACAGCCTAATCAGAACAATGACGTCAGTAGCTCATATCATACAAACAGACAATTTCCTTCTCTAAATTCCAGTATATGATATTTTCAGTGTTCACATCTAAACAATGATTTAATACATGCACTGCAGTTGTCCAATATACACTTTATATTTCTAAAATGAAAATTAAAGAAATATATGCGTTAACTTTCTTTTGGATACTAAGATCACAAAGAAAATATGTGTGTGCATTTGACATGCTTTTGTAGCATTCAATAAATTAAGAAAATATATACATTAATAACTGTTTTGCTCAATAGAAATGGTTCATACCTTCCCGGGTCATCACATGACAGGGTATCCCCCTGAACTTCTTTGGGCAACGTCCTCCAAGGTCTTCCTCCGGCATGGAGTCCTCCCAGGTCTTCCTCCGGCATGGAGTCCTCCCAGGTGTTCCTCCAGCATGGAGTCCTCCCAGGTCCCCATATTGTCCTGTAAAGTGTACTTACTGCTTAGATTCATTTGCTGTGAATGTGGTTAACTGTATGATGCAAAAAATGGTTCCAACAATGAAATAGGCTTAGTATTAGTTCATGTAAAGCACATGTACTACAGGTAGCTTTAGTCATGTCCTCTTAGCTGAATATGAACTATAAAGACTTCAAGTAGCCAAAGATAATATCATTCTGAAATTTTAAACAACCTCATATCATAAAAACATTAAATTCAAGCATTCAATAAATTACGAAAAGATAAACATTGATAAATGTTTTGCTCAATAGAAATGGTTCATACCTTCCTCGGTCATCACATGACAGGGCATCCCCTTGATCTTCTTCCGGCAACGTCCTCCCAGGTCTACCTCCGGCATGGAGTCCTCCAAGGTCTGCCTCAGGCATGGAGTCCTCCCAGGTCTTCCTCCAGCATGGAGTCCTCCGATGTCATCCTCCGGCATGTAGTCCTCCCTAATGTTCCTCCAGCATGGAGTCCTCCCAGGTCTTCGTCTTGTCCTGTAAAATGTACTTATTGCTATTAATTTGCTGTAAATGTAGTTAGCTGTATGGTGCAATAAGTGGTTTCAACAATTAAATTGGATTAGTATTATTTCATGTGAAGCACATGTACTATATGTAACATTGATAACTGTTTTGCTCAATAGAAATGGTTCATACCTTCCCAGGTCATCACATGACAGGTTTACCCCCTGATCTTCTTCCGGCAACGTCCTTCTAGCTCTTCCTTCGGCATGGAGTCCTCCCAGGTCTTCATCTTGTCCTGTAAAATGTACTTATTGCTATTCATTTGCTGTAAAAGTAGGTAGCTGTATGGTGCAAAAAATGGTTCCAACAATTAAATTTGCTTAGTATTATTTCAAGTGAAGCACATGTACTATAGGTAACATTGATAATTGTTTTGCTCAATAGAAATGGTTCATACCTTCCCGGGTCATCTCATGACAGGGTATTCCCCTGATCTTCTTCCGGCAATGTCCTCCTAGGTCGTCCTCCGGCATGGAGTCCTCCCAGGTCTTCATCTTGTCCTGTAAAATGTACTTATTGCTATTCATTTGCTGTAAATGTAGTTAGCTTAAGTGCAAAAAATGGTTCCAACGATTTTTTGTTTGGTGCAAAAAAATGGTTTCAACATTTAAATTGGCTTAGCATTATTTCATGTGAAGCACATGTACTATAGGTAACATTGATAACTGTTTTGCTCAATAGAAATGGTTCATACCTTCCTCGGTCATCACATGACAGGGTTTCCCCCTGATCTTCTTCCGGCAACGTCCTCTTAGGTCTTCCTCCGGCATGGATTCCTCCAAGGTCTTCAACTTGTCCTGTAAAATGTACTTATTGCTATTCATTTGCTGTAAATGTAGTTAGCTGTATGGTACAAAAAATGGTTTCAACTATGTTTTGTGTGGTGCAAAAAATTGTTCCAACAATTAAATTGGCTGAATATTATTTCATGTGAAGCACATGTACTATAGGTAACATTGATAACTGTTTTGCTCAATAGAAATGGTTCATACCTTCCCTTGTCATCGTATGACAGGTTTACCCCCTGATCTTCTTCCGGCAACGTCCTCCTAGGTCTTCCTCCGGCATGGAGTCCTCCCAGGTCTTCAACTTGTCCTGTAAAATGTACTTATTGCTATTCTTTGCTGTAAATGTAGTTAGCTGTATGGTGCTAAAAATGGTTCCAACAATTAAATTGGCTTAGTATTATTTCATGTGAAGCACATGTACTAAAGGTAACATTGATAATTGTTTTGCTCAATAGATATGGTTCATACTTTCCCAGGTCATCACATGACAGGGTATCTCCCTGATCTTCTTCCGGCATCGTCCTCCTAGGTCTTCCTCCGGCATGGAGTCCTCCCAGGTCTTCATCTTGTCCTGTAAAATGTACTTATTGCTATTCATTTGCTGTAAATGTAGTTAGCTGTCTGGTGCAAAAAATTGTTCCAACAATTTAATTGGCTTAGTATTATTTTTTGTGAGGCACATGTACTATAGGAAACAATGTTAACTGTTTTGCTCAATAGAAATGGTTCATACCTTCCCGAGTCATCACATGACAGGGTTTCCCCCTGATCTTCTTCCGGCAACGTCCTCCAAGGTCGCCCTCCGGCATGGAGTCCTCCAAGGTCTTCAACTTGTCCTGTAAAATGTACCTATTGCTATTCATTTGCTGTAAATGTAGTTAGCTGTATGGTGCAAAAAATGGTTTCAACTATGTTTTGTGTGGTGCAAAAAATTGTTCCAACAATTAAATTGGCTGAATATTATTTCATGTGAAGCACATGTACTATAGGTAACATTGATAACTGTTTTGTTCAATAGAAATGGTTCATACCTTCCCGAGTCATCACACGACAGGGTATCCCCCTGATCTTCTTCCGGCAACGTCCTCATAGGTCTTCCTCCGGCATGGAGTCCTCCCAGGTCTTCAACTTGTCCTGTAAAACGTACTTATTGCTATTCATTTGCTGTAAATGTAGTTAGCTGTATGGTGCAAAAAATGGTTCCAACAATTAAATTGGCTTAGTATTATTTCATGTGAAGCACATGTACTATAGGTAACATTGATAATTGTTTTGCTCAATAGATATGGTTCATACCTTCCCGGGTCATCACATGACAGGGTATCCCCCTTATCTTCTTCCGGCAACGTCCTCCTAGGTCTTCCTCCGGCATGGAGTCCTCCCAGGTCGTCATCTTGTCCTGTAAAATGTACTTATTGCTATTCATTTGCTGTAAATGTAGTTAGCTGTATGGTGCAAAAAATGGTTTCAACAATTTTTTGGGTAGTGCAAAAAATTGTTCCAACAATTAAATTGGCTTTGTATTATTTCATGTGAAGCACATGTACTATAGGTAACATTGATAACTGTTTTGCTCAATAGAAATGGTTCAAACCTTCCCTGGTCATCATATGACAGGATATCCCCCTTATCTTCTTCCGGCAACGTCCTCCTAGGTCTTCCTCCGGCATGGAGTCTTCCCAGGTCTTCATCTTGTCCTGTAAAATGTACTTATTGCTAGTCATTTGCTGTAAATGTAGTTAGCTGTATGGTGCAAAAAATGGTTTCAACAATTTTTTGTGTAGTGCAAAAAATTGTTCCAACAATTAAATTGGCTTTGTATTATTTCATGTGAAGCACATGTACTATAGGTAACATTGATAACTGTTTTGCTCAATAGAAATGGTTCAAACCTTCCCTGGTCATCATATGACAGGATATCCCCCTTATCTTCTTCCGGCAACGTCCTCCTAGGTCTTCCTCCGGCATGGAGTCTTCCCAGGTCTTCATCTTGTCCTGTAAAATGTACTTATTGCTATTCATTTGCTCTAAATGTAGTGAGCTGTATGGTGAAAAAAATGGTTCCAAATATGTTTTGTTGAAATCAAAAAATGGTTCCAACAATTAAATTGGCTTAGTGTTATTTCATGTGAAGCACATGTACAATAGGTAACATTGATAACTGTTTTGCTCAATAGAAATGGTTAATACCTTCCCAGGTCATCATATGACAGGTTATCCCCCTCATCTTCTTCCGGCAACGTCCTCCTAGGTCTTCCTCCGGCATGGAGTCCTCCCAGGTCTTAATCTTGTCCTGTAAAATGTACTTATTGCTATTCATTTGCTGTAAATGTAGTTAGCTGTATGGTGCAAAAAGTTGTTCCAACAATTAAATTGGCTTAGTATTATTTCATGTGAAGCACATGTACAATAGGTAACATTGATAACTGTTTTGCTCAATAGAAATGGTTAATACCTTCCCGGGTCATCACATGACAGGGTATCCCCCTGATCTTCTTCCGGCAACGTCCTCCTAGGTCTTCTTCCGGCATTGAGTCCTCCCAGGTCTTCATCTTGTCCTGTAAAATGTACTTATTGCTATTCATTTGCTCTAAATGTAGTTAGCTGTATGGTTCAAAAAGTTGTTCCAACAATTAAATTGGCTTAGTATTATTTCGTCATCTTGTCCTGTAAAATGTACTTCTTGCTATTCATTTGCTGTAAATGTAGTTAGCAGTATGGTGCCAAAAATGGTTCCAACATCTAAATTGGCTTAGTATTATTCCATGTGAAGCACATGTACTATAGATAACATTGATAACTGTTTTGCTCAATAGAAATGGTTCATACCTTCCCGGGTCATCACATGACAGGGTATCCCCCTGATCTTCTTCCGGCAACGTCCTCCTAGGTCTTCCTCCGGCATGGAGTCCTCTCAGGTCTTCATCTTGTCCTGTAACATGTACTTATTGCTATTCATTTGCTGTAAATGTAGTTAGCTGTATGATGCAAAAAATGGTTCCAACAATTAAAGTGGCTTAGTATTATTTCATGTGAAGCACATGTACTGAGGTAACATCGATAACTGTTTTGCTCAATAGAAATGGTTCATACCTTCCCGGGTCATCACATGACAGGGTATCCCCCTGATCTTCTTCCGGCAACGTCCTCCTAGGTCTTCCTCCGGCATGGAGTCCTCCCAGGTCTTCATCTTTTTACTGTAAAATGTACTTATTGCTATTCGATCGCTGTAAATGTAGTTAGCTGTATGGTGCAACAATTAAATTGGCTTAGTATTATTTCAAGTGAAGCACATGTACTATAGGTAACATTGATAACTGTTTTGCTCAATAGAAATGGTTCATACCTTCCCGGGTCATCACATGACAGGGTATCCCCCTGATCTTCTTCCGGCAACGTCCTCCTAGGTCTTCCACCGGCATGAAGTCCTCCCAGGTCTTCATCTTGTCCTGTAAAATCTACTTATTGCTATTCATTTGCTGTAAATGTAGTTAGCTGTATGGAGTCCTCAGGCATGGAGTCATCCAAGGTCTTGGGGATCCAAAAATAACACATTTGATGTATGTCTGATACAGTTCCCAGCAGCAAGTTCCTGGTATATGTATTTCATGAGGTTATTTTAGATAAGATCAAACTGAATACTGTTAATCTTGAACTATTAAACGATTGTTGTTATAATCTAGAGAATTGTTTTATAATCTAAGAATATAAGATAAGCTACAGTTTAATTTATAATTACATAATTCAGTGAATTTCACACACTAAATCTAAACTTAACCATGTTCTATTCTGCAGTAACGATTCAGTGTGAACCTTCTACTTCTGAAATTACTTTATAAATGCAAGCATTATCCGAACCCTCAACCCAAGTTTAATAAATGCTATTGAATATAGTGACTCACCTTGGTCCTCTGTGGCCAGCATGTCCAGGTGCATGTTGTGAAGCTAGCAGACACCTGTTGGGAAATTATCTGAGGGGAGGGGGAACCTATCTCTTAACTAAACCTACTGGTGAGGTGTATCTACATTCTAAACGTGTGCATCCACACGGGGAACTGTGTGGTCCCTAACTACCATGATAAGCATGGCCCCCACATATAAACAAGGACATGGAGCCTTGTTATACCAATCCTGGCAAAGCCTGCAGCTATTCACCCCTAAACTAATGGTGGGGAAAGCTGATTTCGGATTGGACACCTCAAACAGACAAAGTTCCAACAACTAGGGTCACGTCCCGTCACAACAGCAGCCCTTAGACGACCAAGTAGGATGGCATTCTGTTAAAAAATAAAGAAAATAAATGATGATGTTCTACTCAGTATTTCAACCATATAACCTCTACGAATTTGGGTATATCTTATTATGATGTTATATGTGCAACATTCCTCAATTATATTTAAACTTGCAAATATAGATACAAAAATATAATGAGTGTTCGGACAACTTTGAGCATGCAATTAGCTCCACCCACAATAGTGTTGCATCACCCACGAGACATAATGAACAACACTGAAGTTTACAAAAACAATGGCTATTGGTATTATGCAGTTACACATATTGAAGTAAGTTGGGGTTTAACGGTGATTTCAATAGTATTTCAACTATACATGTGGAAACAAAAGTTAAGCACCCTTCGTTTTCTCACCAGGAAAACTTGTCTGAAGAAAGTTAACAATGTGTTAGTAAAAGTAACTGTATGGTATAAGATATTCATAATCTAGCAGTTTAAGAAATTTATTCAGATAACGTTTTGCTTCTTTTGGATATTTGTATTTACATGTTACGTTATACTGAGAAATGGAAGTGAATATTGGTTGATGTTATGTGTGTAGTTCCATTCGTTTAAGTCAACAGATCAACTTTAGTAAATGCAAATGTTGTTTTAACATCTTGAACCTAAAGTTTATGACGTAGTGTATTCACAAGGCAATAGTTCTGTTTGGTAAGAAATCAGTATCATTACAGTCCTAAGTTCTTAAAACGTCAATATTTGCTATTTTTCTTTGAAGAAATCTTTCACCTAATATACCCCTCTCATGTCGAAAGTGGTTAATTCAAAATGGCTTCTTGGCTGTTTTATGAGGTCCTACAGTAAAGACGTGTCAACAAATATCAGTTCAAGAAGGTTATTTATGTCGATAACAACTTTTATTAATCAAATTTCTACATTTTATGAATTTTTAAGTTAAATGACAAACATTCTGGCCAAAAGCCATCTTGAAAAGAGATTATAACACCCAGTGTATTTGAACAGAAATAAAATAAAAGCATGTTACTATGATGTATGAATTTGCTGGTTTACAAATCATGTCCCTATACATCATTTAAAATCGACTTTCCTCGCGATATTTGCTTTTTTATACTGTTGAAAATGTGGTGACGTTTCTTTTGTGGTTTCATGTAGTTTTTAATGTTAATTGGGGGTGCTTAACTTTTTTCCATATGTATAGTCCGTTTCTTATGAAATATTTCGGTTAAGTTGACTTGACTATATAACCTGATCTCAGTTTACTGTAGGCTGGTTACTTAACATAAGCCCTGTTTATACGGCGATATTAGATTTTCAATGTACACGTACTTGTTACTCTCAAACATCTCAATTAATTCATTTTTAATTTATTTTTATTTTGGTTAGTTTTGTTTGGTTATGACTATATCTAAGTGTTTTAATATGTATATTTAGCAAATAATTATTTCACTTATATAAAAAATTAGGCCTATTTCATTTTTGGCCAAATTTATATTTTGCTCCCAAGGTCCTGAATAATTCATCAAATAGAACCTAAATTATAAAGATAAACTTATGTTTATAACTCAGGCCTTTATAGGTTTAAGTTTTTGTTTAAGATATTTCTAGTCATAAAATACAACACTGAATGTTATGATTTAATGTGTCCTGTGGCACAATTGTAAATAAGTTTAGTTATTCAGTACTGATGTCTGTATGAAAACGACAGACAATATTATACATGTGTAGTTTTTATACAATAGTATTAGTTCTTGTTTCAATGAATATTTATGATTTATTTTAATGTCTAAGTTTCTTGAAAATATTCTGATCATAAGGTCGATAAGAATTTGCACTTTGCTTTTAATCAATAGTGTGTTCGTTTGAGGGATGGAAGTGGGACAGCAGCTTGAAGAGGTTTATATACGCTATCGGCCAAAAGAAACGCATACCAAATATCTCATCAGATTTCGTAAAAACTGTAATGAACATAGCATTATGAAGCTGCACCATGTCTGCATAATACATTTATATTTCAGAAGTTGTCATGTTACAAAAGAACAGCGATGTTTTAAATGAGAGAACAGTAATAGTTCCGTTTTCGATCAGTGCTTGATCTGAAAACATTTGAAAAAGATGTTCATACAACCACGAGCAACAATACAGGCACGCATTCGCATTAAAGTGGTGGTGACGCTACAGATGTACGTGGTTACGATGCGCAAGTGAATTAACCGGAAAAAAACGGTCATCATTGGGCGTGGTTTTCATTAATGTTATTGATTCGAACTACAGTTTATCCACGATTTCAATGGACTTTCATATCAATTATTGCTTCAGCAGAAGGTGAGACCCCCATTAATTAAATTTCAGGAAATTATTTCATATTTCATTTTAAGGAAACTCAAGTAGGCGTTTCCTTTGGCCGACAGTGTAACTGCAGTCGGCCATTGACCCAATAATTATAGGTTCAGAACTTAGGGATTATTATCATTTTAATGGAGATTTATTTTGCCGAATGATTACGAAAAATTGACATTATTAGCCTGATAAGAAATACAAGTCATCCTGTTTACGGGCCGATTACAAAATCAGGGTTCCGTTCCATAACAGCGAGCGTTTATAATCGCTCATTGATTGCTCAATGTAGCGCTCAATTAGCGCTTCTTCTCTCTTGAACGACACAGTGCAAATTCCTCGAAGTTTGCTCGCCTTGCTACGTAGCGCCACATTGAGCAATCGCGTTCAATAGAGGTTTAAAAGTAATCGCTCATCATAACTCCAAAACAAACGTTGTTTGTCGCTTAACCTGAACGAGTTACCATTCATTTTGTCGATTTTATTATATAAAAAAAACCTTTTGAAAATCTTGCATTGCTGGAATTCGCTAAAACTATACCTATTCATTCAGTTCCCGTCGATAGAAATCGAAACAAACTGCGACCCGTACTACCGATATGCAGCCATTACCCGAAACAGAAAATAAGCGGAATTAGTCTCGTTTTCGTTTCGAGAAGGTCATGGGTCATATACAGGCATAAATATCTAGAATCCCCTATAAACTTGCTCATTGTGTTTGTCCAGGCTGTAGACAGTGAGAAATTTAAAGATGCATGATCAGATTTTCATGATATTTTATTTGGTTCTAAAATGTACAATAATTCAATAGGTGTTGTTTTAGGTTATATCTTCTTACTCGACTTTCATCTCCAAATTCTTAATATATCAAATATATGTATATAGGTTTCAATGAAAACCAAGGAACGGTCTCATGTGTAGCAGCCGATAAGTATGGCTCTCTCGCGTATGTACTCGTCGTTATAAGACCTATTAAACGCTAAAGAAGCAAATCTGTACTCATATCCACTATATTAAAGTTTCCAAAATTACGTTTGACTTAATGGCTACAGCAAACCACGGTCCATTGCCCGGTTTTCGATCATGACCACGACTTTAAATGGTTGTATTTTCGTTATATTAAACTGATTGACCTTAAACTGGTTAATTTCGTTTAAACTTGTTAATTCTTAATTAAATAACACAAATAATAACATTGACATATATGTGACCTCAACAACACGATTATGTTCCTTTGAGGGATATAATTATTTAGGGAACACGAGGACAGTCCACTAGTGATGACCCCCCAAGCTGGACCGCTGTTCTGTTGATTGGTGGCTCACTGGACGTTTGAAGCAGAAATTTGAAATCATTCAATCCTGAGGCCGACTGCAGGTATGACGTAGTGCTTATGTCTCCATTGAAACTAAATACTTATTTACTTTTAGTTGAATCTTGTAAATAGTTTTACTTTTTCAGATGATTTAGTGAAGTTTCAAATCTTTCTTTTTCAGATGTTCTTATTCCAATTTTAAATTATAAACATTTGCTTTCTGAATAGGAAAAAATTACCACATAAATGAGTGATTCACCTGGAATAATAGTCAAGTGATCTTATTTGTCTATTGGCCACACACATATCAATGTACATAGATTTACATGTATACCTTATACTTCAACCCAGCTTTAACATTTTGCTTCAGAAGAATATGTTTTGAACAATTCATTAAAAGTTCAAACGAAAATGAATATATTATCACCTCTTTCTAGAAGAGACAGGGCTCTTATATTGTATATGATATATATTAAATGTGTACCCGCTTACCTGTCTTCAGGGAATTGAAAATATTCAGACATTGAAATTTAAGCAATATGCTTCCTTCTGATTGGACGAAACAAGGTCACGTGATTAAACATCCATACTTTGAGGGTTAAGTATAGGTTAATCACCCAAACAAGGTAGTTATTTAGATTAACTATGCGAGGGCGTTAGCCCGAGCAGAGTTAATCTAAATAACTATCGCAGTTTTGGGTGATTAAACGGCTTATACCACGTGGGAATATTGTTTTTACTTACGTTTAATGAATGAGATGTAAAGAAAATGATCATTACAAGTGAAAAAAAATGTTTTTTTAATTCAAATAATTGCCCTAGGGCGGTTATCAAGGTTATGTGAAATAACCCCTCTGAGAACAATAGACATAACGGACCCTAGTGGTATAAACAAAATAACCGCTGTAACTGCTAATCATATTTTACATGTCGATATAATAAACCTGAAGGATTTTTTGGTAGGGCACATTATGTTTAATTCTGACGTAGTTGATCTTTTTACAACGGCAATTTAAATTTTGTCACATTTATTTCTCTTTACATTTGGAAACCGTAAATCTGTCTCAGTGTCATGGTGCATGGTGAATTGCACCGCTTTCGTCTAAAAGATTTTCGCCTAGGAATATTTTACCGCTTTCGCCAAAAGATATTGTTCCTGTCCCTATGGACATTCAATAGACTATTTGCATGGCAAATGGCTATTGTTGGTTATTTATCGTACAATTTGTAAAATATATATGTATTTGGCCATGAATATGTCCGATTGAGATACGAGTCAATATTCGCGGCGATCTAAAATGCCGTATACTTCATGTTACTAGATATTTATATGAACATAATAAACATAATATGAAACACATGAACAACCCTTATCTGAAATCAAAAATATAATCCAAAGCTAATCTAAATTAACATAGAGGATGCGAATTTGGTCACCATTGCCGTTCTGAGAATTTGAATATAAGAACAAAATGTATTGAAAATAGTATTTTCTAATATGAATTCATGAGAAGCAGATTGAAGAATAAAATATATGTGTTATATACATCTAAGTTGTTCAAATGAAACAACATATACATAGTTTTGTTTAAAGTTTGACTATTACAGCTCATAAGAAACGGACTATACATATGGGAAAAAGTTAAGCACCCCCAATTAACATTCAAAACTACATGAAACTACAAAAGAAACGTCAACACATTTTCAACACTATAAAAAAAGCAAATATCGCTGCCGAGGAAAGTCGATTTTAAATGATGTATAGGGACATGAATTGTAAACCAGCAAATTCATACATCATAGTATAATGCTTTTATTTTATTTGTGTTCAAATACACTTGGGTGTATAATCGCTTTTCAAGATGGCATTTGGCCAGAATGTTTGTCATTTAACTTAAAAATTCATAAAATGTAGAAATTTGATTAATAAAAGTTGTTATCGACATAAACAACCTTCTTGAACTGAGATTTGTTGACACGTCTTTACTGTAGGACCTCATAAAACAGCCAAGAAGCCATTTTGGACTTTCCTATTTCCTCTAGTTACGGACATTTGAAAACGTATATTTCTCAGAATTATGAACAGATAATGGTTTGAAATTCAAATTTAGTTTAGATAGCTTCTGAAGACATGATGCATCTCTATTTCAATCATATTTATCACTAGTGGATTGAATTATCTTGTATTTTGTATGGAAACGTTTCTTTTGTTGTTGATGTTGAGGGAACATTACGATAATTTGACTGAATTAATCATTTTCGACATGAGAAAAAATAGATTAGGTGAAAGATTTCTTCAAAGAAAAGTTACAAATATTGACGTTGTAAGAAATTAGGACTGAAGGTGTAATGGTACTGATATCTTACCAAACAGAACTATTGCCCTGTGGATACACTACGTCATAAACTTTAGGTGTAAGATGTCAAAATAACATTTGCAGATACTAAAGTTGACCTGTTGACTTAAATGAATGGAATTACACACATTACATCAACCAATAGTCACTTCCATTTCTCAGTATAACGTAACATGTAAATACAAATATCCAAAAGAAGCAAAACGTTATCTGAATAAATTTCTTAAACTACTAGATTATGAATATCTTATACCATACAGTTACTTTTACTAACACATTGTTAACTTTCTTCAGACAAGTTTTGCTGGTGAAAAAACGAGGGGGTGCTTAACTTTTTTCCACATGGATAGTTTTTTTTTTTTTATTTCCATATTTTGTATACAGGCATGCCATCAATACAATCTGCTGAATAAGAGGAACTATACAATTCATATATATTTTACAGCACATGTCTAATGATAAACACAAATATACATGTACATGCTAACTAGGTCGAAACCATTACAAAAAGAAGACAGACAAATTATGATTGACACAAGCCACTTAGTTGGAAATCATAGAAGTTTTAAATGTACAAGTTTGGAATTTACACTGGAATTATTCAGTCGAGTTTATACATGATTAAAGATATTATAGATCAAGTTTTCGGAAAAGTAGATGAAGTGTTGACCAAAATTTTCTAAATTTCTCTTCATTTTGGTCGGAGAAGTAAATACATTTTTTGATATTGTAGTATTTAATGATTTGATATAAGTAATGGATGGAGTAAAACCTCTTTTTTCCTGCTTCGGTAGATTATTAGTCAGTAAGATTATGGCATTTAAAGGGTTATTGTTTTTACCTTTGATGCCAAGTATAAATTTTTCAATAGTAAGATTGATATGAATCTGTACAGAATGTAGCCATGCTTCTAAATCTTTCCATAAGTTTAAAATAATATCACATTTCCAAAAGAGATGATCCAACGTTTCAACTTCACTTTTGCAAAACCAACAAACTGGCGATTCTATATAGCTCAACTTATGTAGAAATTGTTTCGTAGGCAGAATGTTATGAATAATCTTATATTGGAACCATTTAAGGTCTGTGCAAGGAGTGCATTTATTACTAATAATGTTAAATATTTTCCATTCCGATTCAGTGAATTGACAATTTAAAATTCTTTCCCATTTTGAGTAGCAGGGTAGGTGAACAAACGTGGCATTCAGTAATGTAGAATATATCGTTTTGTTTACGAGATAATTGTTTATGAGCCTTATATTGAAGGGGTAGATTGGTCGAAGATTTATTTTTGTTAAGTTTGTTATATCAAGTTGACATGCGTATGACTTAATAGCTCTCCGTATACCTTCATAAGTCAAAAAAATTATATTAAGGGAATATTTCCTGTTAAATTCGTCAAGGCTGAGTATATTACCGTCTTCATCAATAAAATCATTTATGAAATGTATCCCTTTTTTTGTACCAAGAGCTATAAAATACAGTTTTATTTGCAATTTTTAGATTCTCATTGTTCCAAACAGACTGAGATCGGAAATCCTCTTCGGTTTTGATAAGTGTTTTTGTTTTTGACAAATAAATTGACCAGGCATTGCGAACATCTTTCCAAAATAGGTTAGTTAGCGTTGGTATTATTCTCTTCTTGACATAACCTGAATCAGAAAGCCAAAGCATATTCTTATTTTTTATCCGGTTAAAACAAATAACCCCATTTATTATTTTTACTATTAAGTCTGTTGATCCATTTTAACTTCTGTGATGTTATTATTTCCCTGATATTAGGTGCTTTTATTCCTCCGTGTTAAGGCTTTAGCATCAAAATATCTCTTTTGATTTTGTCTGGTTTGTTCTGCCATATAAATTGGAAACATTTCTTTTGAAATTTATCAATACAATCTTTTGAAGGATCTGGTAATACGGAAAATAAATGATTCAATTTGGAGATAAAGAGGGATTTGATCAGAGTATTTCTTCCGTAAGGTGTTAATATTCGAGTGGACCACAGGTTCATCTGTTTAGTAATCGAGCTAAATTTTTCATCATAGTTTTTGTCCACAACGGTTTCTAGATCTACATCAAACTTTATTCCACCTAAAGTAAATTCTGTCTGTGACCAATCAACATGGATAGTTGAAATACTATTGAAATCACCGTTAAACCCCAACTTACTTCAATATGTGTAACTGCATAATACCAATAGTCATTGTTTTGTAAACTTCAGCGTTGTTCGTTATGTCTCGTGGGTGATGCAACACTATTGTGGGTGGAGCTAATTGCATGCTCAAAGTTTTCCGAACACTCTTTATATTTTTGTATCTATATTTGCCAGTTTAAATATAATTGAGGAATGTTGCACATATAACATCATACTTAGATATATCCAAAATTCCTAGAGGTTATATGGTTGATCACCACGAGGAAATCCTGAGAAGATCATCATCATTTATTTTCTTTATTTTTTAACAGAATGCCATCCTACTCGGTCGTCTAAGGGCTGCTGTTGTGAAGGGACGTGACCCTAATTGTTGGAGCTTTGTCTGTTTGAGGTGTCCAATCCTAAGTCAGCTATCCCCACCATTAGTTTAGGGGTGAATAGCTGCAGGCTTTGCCAGGATTGGTATAACAAGGCTGCATGTCCTTGTTTAGATTTAGGGGCCATGCTTATCGTGGTTGTTAGGGACCACACAGTTCCCCGTGTGGATGCGCCAGTTTAGAATGTAGGATACACCTCACCAGTAGGTTTAGTTAAGGGATAGGTTCCCCCTCCCCTCAGACAATTTCCCAACAGGTGTCTGCTAACTTCACAACATGCACCTGGACATGCTGGCCACAGAGGACCAAGGTGAGTCACTATATTCAAAAGCAGATATATAACTTGGGTTGAGGGTTCGGATAATGCTTGCATTTATAAAGTAATTTCAGAAGTAGAAGGATCACACTGAATCGTTACTGCAGAACATGGTTAAGTTTAGAATTGGTGTGTGAAATTCACTGAATTATGTAATTAAAAATTAAACTGATATCTTATCTTATATTCTTAGATTATTAAACGTTTCTCTAGATTATAACAACAATCTTTTAATAGTTCAAGATTAACAGTATTCAGTTTAGACTTTATCTAAAATAACCTCATGAAATACATATACATATATATATATATGCTGGAAACAATATCAGACATACATCAAATGTGTTATTTTTGGATCCCCAAGACCTGGGATGACTCCATGCCGGAGGACTCCGTACAGCTAACTACATTTACAGCAAATGAATAGCAATAAGAACATTTTACAGGACAAGATGAAGACCTGGGAGGACTCCATGCCGGAGGAAGACCTAGGAGGACGTTGCCGGAAGAAGATCAGGGGGATACCCTGTCATATGATGACCCGGGAAGGTATGAACCATTTCTATTGAGCTAAACAGTTATCAATGTCACCTATAGTACATGTGCTTCACATGAAATAATACTAAGCCAATTTAATTGTTGGAACCATTTTTTGCACCATACAACTAACTACATTTACAGCAAATGAATAGCAATAAGTACATTTTACAGGACAAGATGAAGACCTGGGAGGACTCCATGCCGGAGGAAGACCTAGGAGGACGTTGCCGGAAGAAGATCAGGGGGATACCCTGTCATGTGATGACCCGGGAAGGTATGAACCATTTCTATTGAGCTAAACAGTTATCAATGTTACCTATAGTACATGTGCTTCACATGAAATAATACTAAGCCAATTTAATTGTTGGAACCATTTTTGCACCATACAGCTAACTACATTTAAAGCAAATGAATAGCAATAAGTACATTTTACAGGACCTGGGAGGACTCCATCTCGGAGGAAGACCTAGGAGGACGTTCCCGGAAGAAGATCAGGGGGATACCCTGTCATGTGATGACCCGGGAAGGTATGAACCATTTCTATTGAGCAAAACAGTTATCAATGTTACCTATAGTACATGTGCTTCACATGAAATAATACTAAGCAAATTTAATTGTTGGAACCATTTTTGCACCATACAGCTAACTACATTTACATCAAATGAATAGCAATAAGTTCATTTTACAGGACAAGATGAAGACCTGGGAGGACTCCATGCCGGAGGAAGACCTAGGAGGACGTTGCCCGAAGAAGATCAGGGGGATACCCTGTCATGTGATGACCCGGGAAGGTATGAACCATTTCTTTTGAGCGAAACAGTTATCAATGTTACCTATAGTACATGTGCTTCACATGAAATAATACTAAGCCAATTTAATTGTTGGAACCATTTTTTGCACCATACAGTTAACTACATTTACAGCAAATGAATAGCAGTAAGTACATTTTACAGGACAAGATGAAGACCTGGGAGGACTCCATGCCGGAGGAAGACCTAGGAGGACGTTGCCGAAAGAAGATCAGGGGGATACCCTGTCATGTGATGACCCGGGAAGGTATGAACCATTTCTTTTGAGCAAAACAGTTATCAATGTTACCTAGAGTACATGTGCTTCACATGAAATAATACTAAGCCAATTTAATTGTTGGAACCATTTTTTTGCACCACAAAAAAAATTGTTGGAACCTTTTTTTGCACCATACAGCTAACTACATTTACAGCAAATGAATAACAATAAGTACTTTTTACAGGACAAGATGAAGACCTGGGAGGACTCCATGCCGGAGGAAGACCTAGGAGGACGTTGCCGGAAGAAGATCAGGGGGATACCCTGTCATGTGATGACCCGGGAAGGTATGAACCATTTCTATTGAGCAAAACAGTTATCAATGTTACCTATAGTACATGTGCTTCACATGAAATAATACTAAGCCAATTTAATTATTGGAACCATTTTTTGCACCATACAGCTTACTACATTTACAGCAAATGAATAGCAATAAGTACATTTTACAGGACAAGATGAAGACCTGGGAGGACTCCATGCCAGAGGAAGACCTAGGAGGACGTTGCCGGAAGGGAGATCAGGGGGATATCCTGTAATCTGATGACCCGGGAAGGTATGAACCATTTCTATTGAGCAAAACAGTTATCAATGTTACCTATAGTACATGTGCTTCACATGAAATAATACTAAGCCAATTTAATTGTTGGAACCATTTTTGCACCATACAGCTAACTACATTTACAGCAAATGAATAGCAATAATTACATTTTACAGGACAAGATGAAGACCTTGGAGGACTCCATGCCGGAGGAAGACCTAGGAGGACGTTGCCGGAAGAAGATCAGGGGGATACCCTGTCATGTGATGACCCGGGAAGGTATGAACCATTTCTATTGAGCTAAACAGTTATCAATGTTACCTATAGTACATGTGCTTCACATAAAATAATACTAAGCCAATTTAATTGTTGGAACCATTTTTTGCACCATACAACTAACTACATTTACAGCAAATGAATAGCAATAAGTACATTTTACAGGACAAGATGAAGACCTGGGAGGACTCCATGCCGGAGGAAGACCTAGGAGGACGTTGCCGGAAGAAGATCAGGGGGATACCCTGTCATGTGATGACCCGGGAAGGTATGAACCATTTCTATTGAGCTAAACAGTTATCAATGTTACCTATAGTACATGTGCTTCACATGAAATAATACTAAGCCAATTTAATTGTTGGAACCATTTTTTGCACCATACAACTAACTACATTTACAGCAAATGAATAGCAACAAGTACATTTTACAGGACAAGATGAAGACCTGGGAGGACTCCAAACCGGAGGAAGACCTAGGAGGACGTTGCCGGAAGAAGATCAGGGGCATACCCTGTCATGTGATGACCCAGGAAGGTATGAACCATTTCTATTGAGCTAAACAGTTATCAATGTTACCTATAGTACATGTGCTTCACATGAAATAATACTAAGCCAATTTAATTGTTGGAACCATTTTTGCACCATACAGCTAACTACATTTACAGCAAATGAATAGCAATAAGTACATTTTACAGGACAAGATGAAGACCTGGGAGGACTCCATCTCCGAGGAAGACCTAGGAGGACGTTCCCGGAAGAAGATCAGGGGGATACCCTGTCATATGATGACCCGGGAAGGTATGAACCATTTCTATTGAGCAAAACAGTTATCAATGTTACCTATAGTACATGTGCTTCACATGAAATAATACTAAGCAAATTTAATTGTTGGAACCATTTTTGCACCATACAGCTAACTACATTTACAGCAAATGAATAGCAATAAGTTCATTTTACAGGACAAGATGAAGACCTGGGAGGACCCCATGCCGGAGGAAGACCTAGGAGGACGTTGCCCGAAGAAGATCAGGGGGATACCCTGTCATGTGATGACCCGGGAAGGTATGAACCATTTCTATTGAGCTAAACAGTTATCAATGTTACCTATAGTACATGTGCTTCACATGAAATAATACTAAGCCAATTTAATTGTTGGAACCATTTTTTGCACCACACAACTAACTACATTTACAGCAAATGAATAGCAATAAGTACATTTTACAGGACAAGATGAAGACCTGGGAGGACTCCATGCCGGAGGAAGACCTAGGAGGACGTTGCCGGAAGAAGATCAGGGGGAAACCCTGTCATGTGATGACCCGGGAAGGTATGAACCATTTCTTTTGACCAAAACAGTTATCAATGTTACCTATAGTACATGTGCTTCACATGAAATAATACTAAGCCAATTTAATTGTTGGAACCATTTTCTTGCACCACACAAGAAATTGTTGGAACCATTTTTTGCACCATACAGCTAACTACATTTACAGCAAATGAATAACAATAAGTACATTTTACAGGACAAGGTGAAGACCTGGGAGGACTCCATGCCGGAGGAAGACCTAGGAGGACGTTGCCGGAAGAAGATCAGGGGGATACCCTGTCATGTGATGACCCGGGAAGGTATGAACCATTTCTATTGAGCGAAACAGTTATCAATGTTACCTATAGTACATGTGCTTCACATGAAATAATACTAAGCCAATTTAATTGTTGGAAAAAAATTTTGTACCACACAAAAAATTTTTGAACCATTTTTTGCACCATACAGTTAACTACATTTACAGCAAATGAATAGCAATAAGTACATTTTACAGGACAAGATGAAGACCTGGGAGGACTCCATCTCGGAGGAAGACCTAGGAGGACGTTCCCGGAAGAAGATCAGGGGGATACCCTGTCATGTGATGACCCGGGAAGGTATGAACCATTTCTTTTGAGCGAAACAGTTATCAATGTTACCTATAGTACATGTGCTTCACATGAAATAATACTAAGCCAATTTAATTGTTGGAACCATTTTTTGCACCATACAGCTAACTACATTTAGAGCAAATGAATAGCAATAAGTACATTTTACAGGACAAGATGAAGACCTGGGAGGACTCCATGCCGGAGGAAGACCTAGGAGGACGTGCAGGAAGAAGATCAGGGGGATACCCTGTCATGTGATGACCCGGGAAGGTATGAACCATTTCTATTGAGCTAAACAGTTATCAATGTTACCTATAGTACATGTGCTTCACATGAAATAATACTAAGCCAATTTAATTGTTGGAACATTTGTTTGTACCACACAAAAAATTGTTGGAACCATTTTTTGCACCATACAGTTAACTACATTTACAGCAAATGAATAGCAATAAGTACATTTTACAGGACAAGATGAAGACCTGGGAGGATTCCATGCTGGAGGAAAACCTAGGAGGACGTTGCCGGAAGAAGATCAGGGGGATACCCTGTCATGTGATGACCCGGGAAGGTGTGAACCATTTCTATTGAGCAAAACAGTTATCAATGTTACCTATAGTACATGTGCTTCACATGAAATAATACTAAGCCAATTTAATTGTTGGAACCATTTTTTGCACCATACAGCTAACTACATTTAGAGCAAATGAATAGCAATAAGTACATTTTACAGGACAAGATGAAGACCTGGGAGGACTCAATGCCGGTGGAAAACCTAGGAGGACGTTGCCGGAAGAAAATCAGGGGGATACCCTGTAATCTGATGACCCGGGAAGGTATGAACCATTTCTATTGAGCAAAACAGTTATCAATGTTACCTATAGTACATGTGCTTCACATGAAATAATACTAAGACAATTTAATTGTTTGAACCATTTTTTGCACCTTACAGCTAACTACATTTAGAGCAAATGAATAGCAATAAGTACATTTTACAGGACAAGATGAAGACCTGGGAGGACTCCATGCCGGAGGAAGACCAAGGAGGACGTTGCCGGAAGAAGATCAGGGGGATACCCTGTCATCTGATGACCGAGGAAGGTATGAACCATTTCTATTGAGCAAAACATTTATCAATGTTTATCTTTTCGTAATTTATTGAATGCTTGAATGTTTATATGATATGAGCTAGTTTAAAATTTCAGAATTATATTATCTACTTGAAGACTTTATAGTTCATATTCAGCTAAGAGGACATGACTAAAGCTACCTATAGTACATGTGCTTCACATGAAATAATACTAAGCCAATTTAATTGTTGAAACCATTTTTTGCACCATACAACTAACTACATTTACAGCAAATGAATAGCAATAAGTACATTTTACAGGACAAGATGAAGACCTGGGAGGACTCCATGCTGGAGGAAGACCTGGGAGGACTCCATGCCGGAGGAAGACCTGGGAGGACTCCATGCCGGAGGAACACTTGGGAGGACTCCATCTCGGAGGAAGACCTAGGAGGACGTTCCCGGAAGAAGATCAGGGGGATACCCTGTCATGTGATGACCCGTGAAGGTATGAACCATTTCTATTGAGCAAAACAGTTATCAATGTTACCTATAGTACATGTGCTTCACATGAAATAATACTAAGACAATTTAATTGTTTGAACCATTTTTTGCACCTTACAGCTAACTACATTTACAGCAAATGAATAGCAATAACTACATTTTACAGGACAAGATGAAGACCTGGGAGGACTCGTTGCCGGAGGAATTCCTAGGAGGACGTTGCTGGAAGAAGATCAGGGGGATACCCTGTCATGTGATGACCCGGAAAGGTATGAACCATTTCTATTGAGCAAAACATTTATCAATGTTTATCTTTTCGTAATTTATTGAATGCTTGAATGTTTATATGATATGAGCTAGTTTAAAATTTCAAAATTATATTATCTACTTAAAGTCTTTATAGTTCATATTCAGCTAAGAGGACATGACTAAAGCTAAATAGTACAATTGCTTTACATGAAATAATACTAAGCCTATTTAATTGTTGGAACCATTTTTTGCATCATACAGTTAACTACATTTACAGCAAATGAATAGCAATAAGTACATTTTACAGGACAAGATGAAGACCTGGGAGGATTCCATGCCGGAGGAAAACCTAGGAGGACGTTGCCGGAAGAAGATCAGGGGGATACCCTGTCATGTGATGACCCGGGAAGGTGTGAACCATTTCTATTGAGCAAAACAGTTATCAATGTTACCTATAGTACATGTGCTTCACATGAAATAATACTAAGCCAATTTAATTGTTGGAACCATTTTTTGCACCATACAGCTAACTACATTTAGAGCAAATGAATAGCAATAAGTACATTTTACAGGACAAGATGAAGACCTGGGAGGACTCCATGCCGGTGGAAAACCTAGGAGGACGTTGCCGGAAGAAAATCAGGGGGATACCCTGTAATCTGATGACCCGGGAAGGTATGAACCATTTCTATTGAGCAAAACAGTTATCAATGTTACCTATAGTACATGTGCTTCACATGAAATAATACTAAGACAATTTAATTGTTTGAACCATTTTTTGCACCTTACAGCTAACTACATTTAGAGCAAATGAATAGCAATAAGTACATTTTACAGGACAAGATGAAGACCTGGGAGGACTCCATGCCGGAGGAAGACCAAGGAGGACGTTGCCGGAAGAAGATCAGGGGGATACCCTGTCATCTGATGACCGAGGAAGGTATGAACCATTTCTATTGAGCAAAACATTTATCAATGTTTATCTTTTCGTAATTTATTGAATGCTTGAATGTTTAAATGATATGAGCTAGTTTAAAATTTCAGAATTATATTATCTACTTGAAGACTTTATAGTTCATATTCAGCTAAGAGGACATGACTAAAGCTACCTATAGTACATGTGCTTCACATGAAATAATACTAAGCCAATTTAATTGTTGAAACCATTTTTTGCACCATACAACTAACTACATTTACAGCAAATGAATAGCAATAAGTACATTTTACAGGACAAGATGAAGACCTGGGAGGACTCCATGCTGGAGGAAGACCTGGGAGGACTCCATGCCGGAGGAAGACCTGGGAGGACTCCATGCCGGAGGAACACTTGGGAGGACTCCATCTCGGAGGAAGACCTAGGAGGACGTTCCCGGAAGAAGATCAGGGGGATACCCTGTCATGTGATGACCCGTGAAGGTATGAACCATTTCTATTGAGCAAAACAGTTATCAATGTTACCTATAGTACATGTGCTTCACATGAAATAATACTAAGCCAATTTAATTGTTTGAACCATTTTTTGCACCTTACAGCTAACTACATTTACAGCAAATGAATAGCAATAACTACATTTTACAGGACAAGATGAAGACCTGGGAGGACTCGTTGCCGGAGGAATTCCTAGGAGGACGTTGCTGGAAGAAGATCAGGGGGATACCCTGTCATGTGATGACCCGGAAAGGTATGAACCATTTCTATTGAGCAAAACATTTATCAATGTTTATCTTTTCGTAATTTATTGAATGCTTGAATGTTTATATGATATGAGCTAGTTTAAAATTTCAAAATTATATTATCTACTTAAAGTCTTTATAGTTCATATTCAGCTAAGAGGACATGACTAAAGCTAAATAGTACAATTGCTTTACATGAAATAATACTAAGCCTATTTAATTGTTGGAACCATTTTTTGCATCATACAGCTAACCACATTCAAAGCAAATGATTCTAAGCAATAAGTACATTTTACAGGACAAGATGAAGACCTGGGAGGACTCCATGCTGTAGGAAGACCTGGGAGGACTCCATGCCGGAGGAAGACCTGGGAGGACTCCATGCCGGAGGAAGACCTGGGAGGACTCCATGCCGGAGGAAGACCTGGGAGGACTCCATGCCGGGGGAACACTTGGGAGGACTCCATGCCGGAGGAAGACCTCGGAGAACGTTGCCGGAAGAAGATCAGCGGGATACCCTGTCGTGTGACGACCGAGGAAGGTATGAACCAATTTTATTGAGCAAAACATGTTTATCTTTTCGTAAATTATTGAATGCTACAAAAGCATGTTAAATGCACACACATATTTTCTTTGCGATCTTAGTATCGAAAAGAAAGTTAACACATATATTTCTTTTTTTATTTTAGAAATATAAAGTGTATATTGGACAACTGCAGTGCATGTATCAAATCATTGTTTAGATGTGAACACTGAAAATATCATATACTGGAATTTAGAGAAGAAAATGTTTGTATGATTTATTACTCCCCCGTTGATGATATCGCAATTAATAAATCTACAATGTGTAATAACATCGCGTGCTGCCGATTGACGTGACGTCATAATGGCAAAAATATGACGTCACAATGTCAGCGCTGCGGTCGCAATGGAGTGTGTCCTATTTATCGACGAGTTTGTGGAATAAAGTGGCATTTAAATCAGTGAATAATAAATAAAATACTAAACTCGTTTCCATTTAATAGCATATTTATGAAACTCGTGAGATGGTACTTGTATATAACTCGCTTTCGCTCGTTAAATACAAACCACTCACTCGTTTCATAAATATGTTATTAAACGGACCGTCGTTTAGTATTCTCTATATGAGCTACTGACTTCATTGGTTTGATTAGGTTGTCACGACTTTGTCACGTTTAGTTTGATTTAGATAAAACTGTTACATTTTGTTCAGAACCCTTTTGAAATTGTCATTAGTTTATCCAATTGATTATTGCTGATTGTCAGTTGACATTACTAGAATGAATAGAGAATCTCACCCAAGTGTCTTCTGACATCAAATATATCAACACGAGTTGATAAAAGTTACAAATATCCGAGGCTTGCCGTGAGATTCTATTTATCATCCAAAATCATTCTTCATTAGTTTTGAATGAAAAATGAACATGTCTGAACACAAAACTGCCATTTGGCTTCCAGTGCTGTGATGTCATAACATTGTGACGTCATCATGATTATGACGTCATAGCATTGTGATGTCATTGCTTGATGATACAAAATCATTGTGATGTCATGTAGCTGACGACAACAGGGCATTGTTCAATATCTACTGTCAAAACGATATCTCCTAGGAACCCAGTTTTGGATTATAAATCTTCTTTTCACATCTTATCGAAAGTTTAAAATTCCAGAATTATATTATCTTTTACTGCTTGAAGTCTTTATAGTTCATATTCAGCTAAGAGAACATGAACTAATACTAAGCCTATTTAATTTCTGGAACTATTTTTCGCACCATACAACTAGCCACATTTACAGCAAATGAATCTAAGCAATAAGTACATTTTACAGGACCAGATGAAGACCTGGGAGGATTCCATGCCGGTGGAAAACCTGGGAGGACTCCATGCCGGAGGAAGACCTGGGAGGACTCCATGCCGGAAGAAGACATGAGAGGACTCCATGCGTAAGGAAAACCTGGGAGGACTCCATGCCGGAGCAAGACCTGGGAGGACTCCATGCTGGAGGAAGACCTGGGAGGACATTGCCGTAAGAAGATCAAGGGGATATCCTGTCATGTGATGACCGGGGAAGGTATGGACTAAATGAATTAAACATCTATCAATGTTTATCTTTTCGTAAATTGTTGAATGCTACAAAAGCATGTAAAATGCACACACATTCTTTCTTTGTGATCTTAGCATCCAAAAGAAAGTTAACTAATATATTTCTTTAATTTTCATATGAGAAATATAAAGTGTATATTGCACAACTGCAGTGCATCAATTAGATGTGAACACTGAAAATATAATTTACTGGAATTTGTAGAACCAAATGGTATGTTAGTTTGATATGAGCTGCTGACTTCATTGTTTTGATTAAGTTGTTATACATGGTTTGATTTAAATATACTGAAGTACAAAAGAAAGTTTACATCTCATTTGGTTTCGATTAATTCAATATTTTAACAGAAATGAGATGCATCTGATTATGGCACGATATAATAACACTTTTCAGCAGTAGATTGAATGAATTACATTTGTTAATATTTAATTAGAATATCTTAGTTTAATGCAGACAGTGGTAACCCCTACCATGAAAAATGTGTTCAAAATGATGCACATTGATTGATTTATTTATAGAATATGCCCTATATGTAGATGAACACTTGTGTTTTATCCAATTCAATTTTGGAAGAATTCATAAATTTTTAAAATCATTTTCTTATAAAAACAAATTAAAAACCATATAGAAATATTCTTTGGCTGATGACTAAACGCCTGCACTTTTCAGTTTTAGTACGATGTCGAAAACATAATACAATACAATATTTGTAATTGAAAATCAAACATACTTGTACTTCAGTTTAAAACTGTTACATTTCGTTCATAACCCATCGATTAAAATCAATTGTTGTTTATTGTCAGATGTCAACGAAGGATGCAAGAGAAGGACAAAAGAAGGTGCCATATTGTTATGATGGGCTGCAACATTGGTTGTTGGAGACTGTGTCTGTTTGAGGTGTTCAATCCTAAGTCAGCTATCCCCATCATTAGTTTAGGGGTGATTAGCTGCAGGCTTTGCCAGGATTGATAGAACAAGGTTGCATGCCTTGTTTATTTTTAGGGACCATGCTTATCGTGGTTGTTAGGGACCACACTGTTCCCAGTGTGGATGCGCCAGTTTAGAATTTAAGATACACCTCAGGTATAGGCTCCCCCTCCCCTCAGACATGTTTCCAACACCTCTGGTTGCTAGCTTCATAACACGCACCTGGGCAAACTGGACACAGTGTTGCATGGAAGAGAAAATAAATTCCATGACCTAGGACGACCATAGAGGATGCCATTTAAGGAAATGACAAAGATGCCATGTCAGAAGACAACCTTGGAAGATACCATCTCCAAGGATCAGTCAAGTGAGGTTCTCAGCCAGAGGACACCGAGGATGACGCCATGTTTGAGGGTTACCGTTGAGGATGCGATGCAAGAGGACGATGAGGAAGTCATATGCGAATGTTTTGTCAAAGGAAGATCTCAGAGAATGCCTTGCTGGAGGAAGACATAGAAAAAAATATTGTGCAGGAAGAAGACTTAGGACGACACAAAGTCGGAGGAAGACATAGGAGAATGTCTTATCGGAGGAAAACCTAGGACGACAATATCCTGGTTGAAGGCCTTGGACAACAATCTTTTGGAGAAAGTCCTAGAATGACATTATGCGAGAGTAAGTCCCTTGACGACACTATGGCGTAGGAAGACCCCAGAGAATGTCTTGTTGGAGGAAGATCCAGGTCGACAATATGCCGGAGGAAGTCCATGGAGGACCTAGGATTCCTTGCTTGAGAAAGACCAAGAGGATGCCTTGCCAAAGGAAGACCAATAACATTGTCATGTCGTAGGAAGACCTAGGAGGATACCATGCCGGACCAGGACCTAGTGGACAACCGAAGATGATGACATTCCATCATGGTATGAATCATTTCTATGCAGCACAGTATTTTTCACAACTTTTCATTTCATAAAATGCCTTACGCAAACATTTTTAAAAGTATGATTTATGCAAGTAAATGCTCTCAAATTTTTACAAATGAATATTATTTATATGTTCATTTAGTTGTTTTCATACACTAAGTAAGACACGTTTGTTGTACATTTCTTATTCATTAGTTTAAGTATTAGAGGTGAAATGTGCAAAATATCATACTGAATTTCAAAAATATGAAATATATTTCTGTTTTAATAGATGAGGTGCTTACTTCAGAGGATAAGCAATGGTGAAAGAAGATCCTATCTAAAAAGGCTTATGTATGTTGGTTGAGGGGGCGGGATAGCGCAGTGGTTAGCGTGTTTGGTTTCGGATCAAAAGGTCCGGGGTTCGAATCCAGCCAGGGGTTCGGCAAGTTTGTCTGCAGTAGAAAACTGTTCTATATGCAGTTAGGTTTGGGTGCAATGCTACACTGAATTTCAGCGTAGTATCACCCATGGTTCACTAGTTCCAGCCGATGCTCCCAGGTTTCACCACAATGCATAGCAACATATCATTAACGGATTTCTCCCTGCCATAATACCAGCAGTGAAATACTCTTAAAAGTCACCTCACCTCACTTCAGCTTTTCATCCTTAATACTTTTCACAATTGCAAGTGTAACTCCTCCAACACCACTGGACATCAAAAGGAGACATGTTATGGGGAGTTACTTGGCATCTTGGCGCGCATAAGTGGGCTTAGTAGGTATTTTTTCTGAAACCTTTAAATGAAGCAATTATGGTGTAGGTTAGTGGTTTAGTTTGTGTTTGTGAGGGGGTGAGGTTGGCACAGAACTTTTACATGTAAACAGGATCTTCAATCTATTTAAAGTTTTGTATTATTCTTTGGGGAATATGCTCACACTATTTTTTAGATAACCTTAAACATTTTTACAAGATTATTGCGGGAATTCTGACATTTAGACGACCAACTGATACATTTTCAACAAATATAAAAATACACAAATATATTGTAATATAAAGAATATTATTTTTATTTAATTAAATTCTAAATGTTGTAATTATCGTTAGGAAGAAACTTCAGCCCAACTAAATGATTCAACAAAATTATTATTCGGAAAACAAAATCTGCTGTACAAAATATTTTACTTCAGCGACGATCCCAAAAAAGTAAAACAGTTTGTACTAGTGCAGATGCATGGTCTGAGCTTAAATATAAAAAATATCTTTAATTCATTATTCAAATAACATGTTCTTCTGATGTAAATATGGTAACTCAAGTTCTTTTAAAATCATTTCAACAATTATCTTGACCTTCCAAAAAACTTCTACACAACTTAGTGATTTAACATTGTTATATATTGGATCACAATATTTGCATTAGTTCTAATCTTTTACTTTTGGGACGATCCGTACAGGGGACGCGTCCCAAAAAAAGTAAACAGTTTGTACTAGTGCAGATGGTCTGATCCCATATTTAACAATATCTTAAATTGATTATTTAAATAGCATGTTCTTCTTATGTAACTATGATAACCCAAGTTATTTTGAAGTCATTCCAAAAAATAATCTTGACCTTTAACCCAACTTCACTATTTAGCATTGTTATATATTGGATCACAATATTTGCATTAGTTCTAATCTTTTACTTTTGGGACGATCCGTACAGAGGACGCGTCCAAAAAAAAGTAAACAGTTTGTACTAGTGCAGATGGTCTGATCCCATATTTAACAATATCTTAAATTGATTATTTAAATAACATGTTCTTCTTATGTAACTATGATAACCCAAGTTATTTTGAAGTCATTCCAAAAAATAATCTTGACCTTTAACCCAACTTCACTATTTAGCATTGTTATATTTTGGATCACAATATCTGCATTATTTCTAAATCTTTTACTTTTGGGACGATCCATACAGGACGCGTCCCCAGAAAGGTAAACAGTTTGTACTAGTGCAGATGGTCTGATCCTATATATAACAATATATTTAATTCATTATTTAAATAACATGTTCATCTAATGTAAATATGGTAACTTAAATTCTTTTGAAGTCATTCCAAAAACTAATCTTGACCTATGGCCCAACTTCACGATTTAACATTGTTATATTTTGGATCACAATTATCTGCATTAGTTCTAAATCTTTTACTTTTGGGACGATCCATACAGGACGCGTCCCCAGAAAGGTAAACAGTTTGTACTAGTGCAGATGGTCTGATCCAATTTATAACAATATATTTAATTCATTATTTAAATAACATGTTCATATGATGTAAATATGGTAACTTTAATTCCTTTGAAGTCATTCCAAAAACTAATCTTGACCTATAGCCCAACTTCACGATTTAACATTGTTATATTTTGGAACACAATATCTGCATTATTTCTAAATCTTTTACTTTTGGGACGATCCGTACAGGACGCGTCCCCAGAAAGGTAAACAGTTTGTACTAGTGCAGATGGTCTGATCCCATATATAACAATATATTTAATTCATTATTTAAATAACATGTTCATCTAATGTAAATATGGTAACCCAACTTCACTATTCAACATTGTTATATTTTGGATCACAATATCTGCATTAGTTCTAAATCTTTTACTTTTGGGACGATCCGTACAGGACGCGTCCCCAGAAAGGTAAACAGTTTGTACTAGTGCAGATGGTCTGATCCCATATATAACAATATATTTAATTCATTATTTAAATAACATGTTCATCTAATGTAATATGGTAACTTACATTCTTTTGAAGTCATTCCAAAAACTAATCTTGACCTATAGCCCAACTTCACGATTTAACATTGTTATATTTTGGATCACAATATCTGCATTAGTTCTAAATCTTTTACTTTTGGGACGATCCGTACAGGATTCGTCCCCAGAAAGGTAAACAGTTTGTATTAGTGCAGATGGTCTCATCCCATATATAACAATATATTTAATTCATTATTTAAATAACATGTTCATCTAATGTAAATATGGTAACCCAACTTCACTATTCAACATTGTTATATTTTGGATCACAATATCTGCATTAGTTCTAAATCTTTTACTTTTGGGACGATCCGTACAGGACGCGTCCCCAGAAAGGTAAACAGTTTGTACTAGTGCAGATGGTCTGATCCCATATATAACAATATATTTAATTTATTATTTAAATAACATGTTCATCTAATGTAAATATGGTAACTTAAATTCTTTTGAAGTCATTCCAAAAACTAATCTTGACCTATGGCCCAACTTCACGATTTAACATTGTTATATTTTGGATCACAATATCTGCATTAGTTCTAAATCTTTTACTTTTGGGACGATCCGTACAGGACGCGTCCCCAGAAAGGTAAACAGTTTGTACAAGTGCAGATGGTCTCATCCCATTTATAACAATATATTTAATTCATTATTTAAATAACATGTTCATCTAATGTAAATATGGTAACCCAACTTCACTATTCAACATTGTTATATTTCGGATCACAATATCTGCATTATTTCTAAATCTTTTACTTTTGGGACGATCCGTACAGGACGCGTCCCCAGAAAGGTAAACAGTTTGTACTAGTGCAGATGGTCTGATCCCATATATAACAATATATTTAATTTATTATTTAAATAACATGTTCATCTAATGTAAATATGGTAACTTTAATTCTTTTGAAGTCATTCCAAAAACTAATCTTGACCTATAGCCCAACTTCACGATTTAACATTGTTATATTTTGGATCACAATATCTGCATTAGTTCTAAATCTTTTACTTTTGGGACGATCCGTACAGGACGCGTCCCCAGAAAGGTAAACAGTTTGTACAAGTGCAGATGGTCTCATCCCATTTATAACAATATATTTAATTCATTATTTAAATCACATGTTCTTCTAATGTAAATATGGTAACCCAACTTCACTATTTAACATTGTTATATTTTGGATCACAGTATCTGCATTAGTTCTAAATCTTTTACTTTTGGGACGATCCGTACAGGACGCGTCCCCAGAAAGGTAAACAGTTTGTACAAGTGCAGATGGTCATATCCCATTTATAACAATATATTTAATTCATTATTTAAATAACATGTTCATCTAATGTAAATATGGTAACTTTAATTCTTTTGAAGTCATTCCAAAAACTAATCTTGACCTATAGCCCAGCTTCACGATTTAACATTGTTATATTTTGGATCACAATATCTGCATTAGTTCTAAATCTTTTACTTTTGGGACGATCTGTACAGGACGCGTCCCAAGAAAGGTAAACAGTTTGTCCAAGTGCAGATGGTCTGATCCCATTTATAACAATATATTTAATTCATTATTTAAATCACATGTTCATCTGATGTAAATATGGTAACTTTAATTCTTTTGAAGTCATTCCAAAAACTAATCTTGACCTATAGCTCAACTTCACTATTTAACATTGTTATATTTTGGATCACAATATCTGCATTAGTTCTAAATCTTTTACTTTTGGGACGATCCGTACAGGACGCGTCCCCAGAAAGGTAAACAGTTTGTACTAGTGCAGATGGTCTGATCCCATATATAACAATATATTTAATTCATTATTTAAATCACATGTTCTTCTGATGTAAATATGGTAACCCAACTTCACTATTTAACATTGTTATATTTCGGATCACAAAATCTGCATTAGTTCTAAATCTTTTACTTTTGGGACGATCCGTACAGGACGCGTCCCCAGAGAGGTAAACAGTTTGTACTAGTGCAGATGGTCTGATCCTATAAACACCAAAATATTTTTTATTTCATTATTAAATAACATGTTCATCTAATGTAAATATGGTAACCCAAGACCAAGTTCGACTCAACTTATTCCATTCTTCTAAAATATGTTTTTCTTTATCAGTTGATCAGCACAAGTTCATGATTGAACTTTGTTATATTTCGGATCACAATTTCTCTAGTGTTTAGGAATGTGTACTTTTGGAACGATCCTGCAGTGCAATGCAATGTTCCTTTATTCATGATCTAAATGATTTTTTTTTCTGAATTAATATAATTATAGTTATATTCAATGATCAAGTTTGTTTGAACACATTCCAAATTTGTCTTCAAAATATTTCCAAATATATGTCAATGCAGGTCAATGATTTATCATTGTTTTATTTTGGATCACAATATCGACAGTAAAAATCCTCTTAACCTAAACAAATTAAACTAAACTAATTCCAAATTTCAAAATTCACCAAGTGCCTTCAAACTATTTCAAAATTTCACACATTTCAGCACATCTTAATGGGTGTCCACCAGGGCATACTATTTCAAAATTTACTTTCTTAATGAATTCAAACTTATCTTGCTTATTTAAAACAAAATTCATCACATTTCAATACCAGTAATGGTCCACCAGAGCCTAAGTGCCTTTCAACTTATTCCAAATTTCAAATTCCCCTCTCGGATTGAGTTCAAAATTATCATATTTTTCTTAATGTATTTCAGCACATAATGGCCTCAGAACCTTTAAACTAATTCTAATTTTAAAAATCCCTTTTCAAATTGGATTAAAAATTAACTTGCTTTTCTTAATGATGGCCCGCCAGGGCCTTTGTGCCATTCAACTATTTCCAAATTTCCCTTTTGGAACAAATTCAAAATTATCATGCATTTCTAAAATATTTCAGCACATCTTAATGATGGGCCACCAGGGCCTGTGTGCCATTCAGCTATTTCCAAATTACCCTTTAGGAACAAATTCAAAATTATCATGCTTTTCTAAAATATTTCAGCACATCTTAATGATGGGCCACCAGGGCCTTTGTGCCATTCAACTATTTCCAAATTTCAAATTTCCCTTTTGGAACAAATTCAAAATTATCATGCTTTTCTAAAATATTTCAGCACATCTTAATGATGGGCCACCAGGGCCTGTGTGCCATTCAGCTATTTCCAAATTACCCTTTAGGAACAAATTCAAAATTATCATGCTTTTCTAAAATATTTCAGCACATCTTAATGATGGGCCACCAGGGCCTTTGTGCCATTCAACTATTTCCAAATTTCAAATTTCCCTTTTGGAACAAATTCAAAATTATCATGCTTTTCTAAAATATTTCAGCACATCTTAATGATGGGCCACCAGGGCCTTTGTGCCATTCAACTATTTCCAAATTTCCCTTTTGGAACAAATTCAAAATTATCATGCTTTTCTAAAATATTTCAGCACATCTAATGATGGGCCACCAGGGCCTTTGTGCAATTCAACTATTTCCAAATAACCCTTTAGGAATAAATTCAAAATTATCATGCTTTTCTAAAATATTTCAGCACATCTTAATGATGGGCCACCAGGGCCTTTGTGCAATTCAACTATTTCCAAATTACCCTTTAGGAATAAATTCAAAATTATCATGCTTTTCTAAAATATTTCAGCACATCTTAATGATGGGCCACCAGGGCCTTTGTGCAATTCAGCTATTTCCAAATTACCCTTTAGGAATAAATTCAAAATTATCATGCTTTTCTAAAATATTTCAGCACATCTTAATGATGGGCCACCAGGGCCTTTGTGCCATTCAACTATTTCCAAAGTTCAAATTTTCCTTTTGGAACAAATTCAAAATTATCATGCTTTTCTAAAATATTTCAGCACATCTAATGATTGGCCACCAGGGCCTTTGTGCCATTCAACTATTTCCAAATTTCCCTTTTGGAACAAATTCAAAATTATCATGCATTTCTAAAATATTTCAGCACATCTTAATGATGGGCCACCAGGGCCTTTGTGCCATTCAATTATTTCCAAATTTCAAATTTCCCTCTTGGAACAAATTCAAAATTGTCATGCTTTTCTAAAATATCGTAATGATGGGTCACCAGGGCCTACATCACTTTAAATTATTTCAAAATTTAAAAAGTTTGATTTCCGATTGGATTCAAAATATCTTTTTAAAAACAAAATTCATCATATTTTTAAATGGTGCACCAGGACCTAAATGCCATTCCAATTTTCAAAATTACCGTTCAATTTTGTCTTAAATGTCATATCTTGCTTTTCAAAATTTTTCTGCACAACTTGTTATATTTTGGATCTCACTTTCTGCATTAGTACACATTCTTGTAAAACGATTGTTGTACTTGTGTGAAGGTGTGGTCCCAAATGTAGCAATTTTACATGTTTACTATTTAAATGTCAAGTATACTTTAATAATATAATTATGGCTCACCATGACTATAAATAACAACTTCCTGTGTCAAGATGGGCAGGATTTCTGCAACGTTTCAAAAGTAAGCCTCAATTGCAAGGATATCATGATCCTATCAAGACGAGTGTGCAGAATGTAATACGGAAAGTGAACGTGGCCTTTATAAACCACATATTTAGAAGACAGTGGATTTGTCCAGAGGAATGGTGTTACCATTAGGGGAGCACGCTGAGATTGAGATATCATCATATATTCTGAAATGTATGGTATTCCCTTGTTGCATGGTCTGGCATCTGATCAATAAGAATAACACTTGGAATAACATCAATCTGGATAATAACAATTTATTCTGAACATACATGATGCGGGGTATGTAGCTTATACCACTGCGCTCATAGTCGGGCATGTAGCTCAGTTGGTAGAGCGTCTGCTCGTCACCCGGTAGGTCGGGGTTCGATTCCCGGCCGCGTCATACCAAAAGACGTTAAAAGATGGAAGTTGTTGCGTCCTTGCTTGGCGCTCAGCATTATAAGGATAGAACAACGCTTTAACTGGCGCTGCACTGTGGCTGCCGGGTGCCATTGGCACAACTCGAATTTCCGAATTCATTGTTATGAGGACAATAAAGTGTGATTATTATTATTAAGCTCGTTCGGCTTCGGATCAAGAGGTCCGTGGTTCGAATCCCGCCAGAGGCACGGCAACTTTGTCTGCAGTAGAGAACTGTAAGGTTTGGGTATAATGCTCCACTGAATTTCAGCGTAGTACCACCCATGGTTCGCTAGTTCCAACCGATTCTCGCAGGTTTCACCGCAATGCATAGCCACATGGCGCTGCGGGCTTTCTCCCTGCCATAATACTAGCATCTGCGATATAAGTGAAATACTCTTGAAAGCGGCGTTAAACCCTAACTCACCTCACCTCACCTCCTTCATCGGGTTTTGTTTGGGGTTTAACAAGTTACAACCTTGTCACAGCCCACAGTCCATCTGATAAAGAGTGAGGAGCAAGCATATACTTCAAACGTTCACAATAAATAAGTTGTTATCCAGAAAACCATACTTTCTTGTGTATTTCAATTCTATTAGCCCTTCAAAGAGTTAATCTAGATCAGTGTCCAATTTTTAGTAAGATTAATGTTTTAGTTTTGTTTATTTATTTCACAACCAATACGTTTTTGATAAAGTACTTGTCTTGAATGATTCTATCTTGAATTTTGTAAAAATGTCTAGCCAGCCAGAAATTAATTTTAATTTACTTGTAATTTAATTTCAGTTCAGTTGAAGGAACCTTGCAACAAACCGTGTAAGAATGAAAGTGGTCCATATTGATAAATTAAAGCAATCATGGACTTAATGCACTTTCTGTATGAAATTTGCCAATTGAAGTTGAACGATGGAGCAAAACTTATAAAAACAAAATGTGTAAATTATGTTATGCCTCCATGACAATGCATTCAGTTGCCAAAGTTACTTGCTTGATATTATTATAAATATCCTTTTCATGAAAATCGCCCATTAACCTGTTTATTAAAAGTGCCATTTTAAAAAAGATACTGGGCTCTCGATTACAAAACTTTAATCTCTTTGTATCAAATACATACATTTGTGTATATTAAATATTAACATGTTCTGTAATATTTTGGATGCATTAATATTCAATTGTTCTTTTTTCACAATCTTGCCGCTAATGGCTGCAATGCTGCCGAATTATATGTGAGTTCTTTATCCAGTTTTAAGACTGAATGGACATTATATGTGTACACATGAATTGATGGAGAAGTGTTCGAGCGTTCTCAATGCTTCACAATGTACACGTTGTTGTATTACTCAGTCGGGCACTTATTAGATCCATTATGTTAGATTATAATAAGTATGTCATCAGTTCCTTTAAAACCATTGATAGATCAAGTTATATGTAAATGTCGCGTGCAACTTGTGATTTTGTTCAAGTTAGAAATTTTGAAAGGGGGAGAGGGGGGTCCACCTCCGGGGTCCATCAAAATTTACATGGGAATATTTTCCAAAGTGGGGGTTTTGAACCCCCTGATACTCCACCTCGTCTCCCCCCCCCCCCCCCCCCCCCCCCCCCCCCCCCCCCCCCCCCCCCCCCCCCCCCCCAACTGAAATTAACTATATAGTTTCAGTTATTCATTTGATACCATTTTTCTCTGCACACCAATTGTCCATTTGTAATCTTCTTTTTTAATTTAAGTGTGAATTAACTTTAAAAATGAGTCATTTGCAAAGGACTATATTGGTACAAATGCTTTCTTGGGGTGAAACAGGCATGACAGAAATACTTTTGAATGAATGGGATGCTGTGTATATGTTATGCTCTATACCATGAAATGAACTGTGTAATTTATTTATTCATTTGATACCATTGTCTCTGTGCGCTAATTGTGTGATCTTTTATTTTCAATGTTCTTTTGTAATCTAAGTTAAGTGTAAATATCTTTAAAACGTGTCATTTGAAAAGGAATATCTTTCTGGAGTGGAGGAATATGTTATTCTGTAGTTAAATAATATGTGAATTACCACATACGTGTGAATTACCACATACGGTTTAGTAGGTACTAGCTATTGTATGTATCAATTGTAACTTACAACTTTTGAGGACTTACGATCGCTTTGTGCAAGAGGGTTGTAACCCTACAATTCCCTTACAATTACAGTTACGACTATTGTAGAGATACAATCGTTTTGTGCAAGTGGGCCCTGGTCTTATCGCTAAGATGGCCGCAAGTCAATGTTAAATTATTAAGTGTAACGTACTTACGACTATCTTAGCGCTAAGAGAGCTTCAAAAATCTAGACCCTGCTTTATTTCACACAATGTCTTTTTTCTCTCTCTCTCTCTCTCTCTCTCTCTCTCTCTCTCTCTCTCTCTCTCTCTCTCTCTCTCTCTCTCTCTCTCTCTCTCTCTCTCTCTCTCTCTCTCTCTCTCTCTCTCTCTCTCTCTCTCTCTCTCTCTCTCTCTCTTCCAATTGTTGAGAGAAAGAGAGAATGTCAATCTGGTTAAACAACTTCTTCATTGTGAACATACACGATGCTTCGGAGTATATGCTTACTCATTCATCAGGTTTTATGTGGGGTATAACAAGTTGCAACCTTGTCCCATCCCACAATCCACATGATAAAGAGTGATGAGTAAGCATATACTTCGAAACGTTATGTCCGTTCACAATAGATAAGTTGTCATATTTAAATTTATTTAATCTTAAACATTAAACAATTAAGCGTTAAACAATAACTCACTCACTCACTGTTCATTTATTTCACCAACCTGTGCAACTAATACTTTTATATTCATTGAAAGTATTGGCATCTTAAAGAATGACTTCAATTTTATTAAAATGTCTAACCAGACTTCATGGTCTGTGATGAACTTGACCGTTACTCTTAGCTTTTGTAGCTAAAGCAGATTTATGCTTCAGTGTCTCCAATTTGTTTAATATAAAATATTATTCTGAATGCCAAAGACGATTAGATGAAATAAAAAACATTTATAGTATAGTATAATTTACACAATGTCAACCCAAACTGGAGTTTCATCATTGTATTGTCAATATCAATGTAATATGTTATCGCTAGTTTATGCATGTTCCTACATTTTTGTAATGCAGATGAAGGCTGTATTGCGATATGTATACCATGTATCGCACTGTGTATGTAAATTCGTGGTACTTTTGTGTAATAAATGATTTTGAAAAAAAATTAGTTCGAATTTTAATTTATGGAGAACATGTTATGGATAAAATGCTATCAACACTCTAGTGCCACTTAGCCAATAAATGGTTACTAGTTTTATGAGGTAAGGTGATTTTGCGTTGCATGGTTGCAGGGAGAAAGCCACCCGATGAAGGAAACGTTAGCTGCTACCAGTAGATACATATTAGCTTTGTTAGATCGCTACTAACACAACAGAGACGGTCTCCCTGTCTCCGGAGACATGCTATTACTGCTACTAGCAAAGCAAATATAATATCATTCTAGATATTAAAACGAGGCTCACCAATCTGTGGAGACTAACATTTTTCTTCAGTGGTTAGCGCGTTCGGCTTCGAATCAAGAGGTTCGTGGTTCGAATCCCGCCAGGGGCACGGCAACTTTGTCTGCAGTAGGTTTGGGTGCAATGGTTCGCTAGTTCCAGCCGCTGCTCGCAGGTTTCACCGCAGTGCATAGCCACATGGCGTTGCGGGCTTTCTCCCTAGCAGCTATAAGTGAAATACTCTTGAAAGCGTTAAACCCCCAACTCACCTCGCCTCATTGACAAAATCACGAAATATCTTTGAATATGTAAGGTGCTTGAAAAAAAGTATAACATTTATCTATGTTTGAATGATTATTAAATCTAGATACGGATTGAACGATATTTGAGATTCATGTTTTCATTTATGTGTAGGTCAATATAGGCCTACCGTACAGCTTTAGACGAAGTCGATCGTTCCTAAAAAATGCGTATACTGGATAAGTAACATGCATAATTCGTTTATGTAGATGTATTCATACAGTGCAATGGGTGTTTTATTTGAATAAAGAATCTTTTCTCTCAAATCAAACTACAGCGTTTGTGAAGTCCGTCATTTCGAATGAAATATAGGCCCTACATGGCATAGGCATATTAAACAATTATTATTTAAATTGGTATGTATATTTAAGATGTGGTTAATATGCATAATTAGGTAAGGCCCACTAATGAAAACAAAAACAAAGAACATTGATAATTGAGAGTTGATCAACAGATTGTGCACTGCACCAAACCGACTTCGCGTTATTCATTGTTGTGAAAATGCTTTTTTCATAATTGAGTTAGCGAATAATGATATCTGAAAGGTGAAATATAGATCAGTTATCTGCCTTATGGTAAGAATTGATTAACCTGGACCGGACTAGTTAGCGGTTGAAGTGAGCCTTCACGTGTTGTCTGGGTTCGAGATACTTGGGCCCTGTTCAAGAGAGGTTTCAAAGTGATCGCTCTCTTGAACGCGATTGCTCCATGTAGCGCTACGTAGCAAAGCGAGCGAGCTTTGTGGTTTTGCACGTGTCGTTCAAGAGGGAATGAGCGCTACTTGTTATGGAACGGAGCCATGTCGGCCTACATGCGTTGTACATGTACGTCCGTGTCAAGTAAGGACATAAATCAACTTGGTAGAGAATATACCAGGGGAATATCAACGCATCAACCGAAACAATTTAGACATCCTTTAAACAAAACTAAATTAAAATCCTCACTTGGAACACATTTCAACAAAAAAATGTCTTAATCCAATCACAACCAAAACAAACACAAGAAGAGCAAATTGAGAGAGGTATATATAATTCGAAGACACAAACCATTGGTAACAGGGACCAGAGTTATCCATGTTATTTCCAGTTCTTCAGCTTACAATCAACTTATTTTAGAAAGGAATAACAAAAACCCAATGATTAACTTTGCACCAAATCTCTAACTTGCAGGGTTTACACTACGTCCGAATAAATCGCATTGCGTTGACGCATGCGATTTGGGGGAATACATTGTGTGTGTGTGCATAAGTACGATTGTTTTAGTTCCATATATATGTATATGTATGTTCAAGGAAATCTGCTTCTAGGGTATGCTGTTAATTGTTAACGCGGCACGGGGGACTATATATTCAGCGGTGTCCGTACGTCCGTATACGCGTCACATTTCTTGTTTACGCGATATCTCATGAACCATTGCATCCATTGTCTTCAATTTTGGTACCAGCCTACAATGAGTGACACCAGTCGAATTGGGTGACTTTGACCTTATTTTCAAGGTCACCACGGCACTTTGGCCGGCTTTAAATCAGCATCCATTATCTTGAAATCTGGTGACATCTGTCATCAGGGAATTTTGCAGACACCAGTCAACTTTTAGTGCATACCACTGTGACCACATTCTTGTTAATGCTATGTCATGAACCTTAGCACCCAATTTCTTCACATTTGATGTCATAATGACATTTTTTACCAGAAATGCAATATAAGAAGAACCACATTTAGAAAATGTGTCTTACATGACTCAACGTTGGAGGCGCAGACATTGCCATGTTAGTGGCAAACACTTGTTCTTTTTATTGTCTTTGTTTTATCCACATGGGTTGGATATATAAAGTGATAGGAATTTAAAACATGGGAGTCATTACACAACATTTCAGCTTTCTAGAGTTTTTCGGAAAATAATAGTTGTTGAGGTCATGACCCCTGTGCCCCACATTTGAGGTCACAGGGTCATTAAATCTACAATTTAGAATCCCAAATTTCAGCTCTCTAGCTTTTGGTACTGGTGTAGAAGATGAAAATAGTTTTTTAGGTCATGATCCATGTCACCAAAACTTAGGGTCACAGGGTCACAAAATCTACTATTTAGAATCCCTATTGGCCAAGGAGTCTTTACACAACTTTTTCAACTTTCTAGAGCTTTTCGTACTGGAGGAGCAGATGAAAATATCGTTTTAAGTCATGACCGCTATGACCCAAATTTGGGGTCACAGGGTCACCAAATCTATAATTTAGAATCCCCACTTGCCAAGGAGTCTGTTTGCAACATTTAAACTTTCTAGAGCTTTTAATGATGGTTTCACAATTTCTTGACAGAATACTCCAAATATATCACTCAAGTGTGTTGAAATTACTTGAAAACATTTTATTTTGCATTCACAAAGACATTTACATACATGTTCAGATTTCTGCAACTTAAACAGAGAACTGAATTGATTATGGTAATGATCACAGTGTAATTCTTTCATTGTGAAATACAAATACTTGGTATGTTTGATTTATATATTAAAGTGTACAATAATAACGTTGAATACATATATTAAAGCATCTTCCCATCTTAACACAAAACAAAGGTTAAAACTGTAAACAAAACACAACATAAAAACTTTACAGGGTAGTATACTGTTTGAGGATACAGAGAAAAGTTTCCCAGGGCTGGCAATGTAGGAAACGTTCACAGTGAAATAAAGAAAGAGATAAACATATGTACATTATACAGCATTATCCTATGTGGGTTGTTGTATAGCTTATGATATCATGCCTACCATGTTACAGATCCTAGGAAATATTTGTTGTATCACATGTTCACATGATATGTACATATATATCATGTATAAGTGACACTATGTCATATATTACAGAGCATCTGCAACATGTGTCGTATGACACAAATGAGAGTCATACTCATCATATGAAACATATCATATGACATGAAAAATGTCATACGTTACATCACAAAAATATTATATCTCACAATGTTCACATGATACCTGTCATATGATACATAAAGCACAACACATCATGTGAGATGAGTTGAGACACTATTCATCGTGTTTGTGTCGTATCATCAGAACATCAACACTCATGTCACAAAGTGTCTTGTAACATACCATCCATATCAAAGTTGTAACACATGCATTGTATCACATACAGAAATATGATAAGTTATTTCACACAGTAAGTGATACATAATGTGTTAAATCCAACATTTTACTTTTTATTCAGTGAGCAGTATAATACATATATACTTTTGCCAGGGATTTAATTAGAGATTAAATATTATTTCTATAAATCCAGTGAGTGGTTTCGTACTTAATGAGTCAAAGCATATTAGATACCAATATCATTCATGTTTCATAAAATTTATTTAACGTGACCAGATTTAACCTTTTATTTATTGCTCACCGATATCAATAAAGTAAAATTGTGAGAAAACATACTTGCAAGTTAATCATACGTCACACAGCGCGAATACTTCACACATTAATCATTATGACATCACGTCAATCTGCAGTACAAGATGTCATTACAACAAGTACCGTATTTCCTCCAATAAGCGCCGGGCGGTCAAGAATAGATGAGAAAATAAGCGCCCGGTCTAAAGAAATATACTAATGCTTCCTTAGTAAACTTAAATTTTCTATTAAAGAATTAAGCGCCGGGTCTCTAAAAAGCGCCTGGGAGTCAAGGGGTGCTGAAAAAATAAGCGCCTGGGCGCTTATTAGAGGAAATACGGTATTACAAGGCATTATATTCAACAGATGAGCAGCAAGTGCAAGTGTTTTGAAACTTGCCACTGATATAGAGATAATTACCCAAGGAAGTGTGACATACGACTTTTACGAAATGAGTCATATGGTTCACTTTCAAGTGAAATAATTTCTCTATTACAAATTTTAGTCCATTTGAATCACATAAAAATAGCCAGGAAACATCCTTCTTCTTTTGGGACGGCAAGCTAAAGTTTTATGACGTCACAGAAGATGAAATACCAAAGTCGCGCTTCAACAATGGTTGCTAGGCAAACGTGATATGTGTACATGAGCTCGTATTGAAAATACTAATTCAGTTACTTTCAACCATATGGGTAATAAACAGATATACACTGTCAAGGTTGACCTTGACAGAAAAACTATTTTTTTGCAAATTTACACATTGCTGATTGTACTTATCATATGGTACTTTCCGAAACACTTGTCAAATACTTAAGATTTTGATTGATATGCAAGATTGTTGATCATAGCTTTTGTTGATAACAGCACATAGCAAAATAAAATATTTCTTATTCATTTGGCAACACATTTTTTGTTCATTAAAATACATATGATGGAAACAAATACTACAAATTAACAAGAGATTCTTTAACAAAATATATTTGATAATGATATGCAAGAAAAAATAGCGTATTTGATAGTTAGAAAATCAACCATAAAATTGATGCATATCTACATTGTGGATCTATAGATATTGATAGATTTTGATCATCTGTTATAATATCACAATCATTCAAAAACATGGCTAAAGTCTTAGTCTACCAAATAAATGATTAAAATATACCATCATAAATATCAATGTTAAAAAGCAGTATCAAAATGAAGCATTTTCCGTAAAATGATTTGATTAAATAATAAGGATAATTATCAATCCTTGCAATTGTTTTAATCTGATTACAGGCATAGCACAGATATGAATTAAATATAAACAAAAGCAATATTTCTCATGAAATAAAATCACAAATCAATACAGTCTATTTTCTCTCTCTCCTAAAATATAGGTTGCATTGTGAACAAATCAAACAATGTTTGCAGCCAACAGTGCTACTAAACTCAAACAATAACATGAGGAAAACTAAACAAACTAAAGACAGTAACCGCTTCCAGAGATGAAAGAGACAATTGAAGACAGTATCATGTTAAATTGGACAACTAATATTGATAAAAGCTAACCCATGAGATAATAGTGATATCAAATATTGAAAATTGGTTGTTCTTGCTTGTTTACTGACACAGTAATAAGTGCACATGTACAGAGAGCCGGACTCACAATATCTGGAAACGTGGCAATCTGCAGACAAGTATTTCAAATCGACTCTTATGCATTTTTATGCAAATAATGATTCACTTACCCAACGTTTTTTTTCAACTTTAACCACATCGTGCAGATACACAGGGTCTGACTGCATATGTATGAAGGGTTGAGTTATGTTAATCAAAGCAGTGTCATATATTCATTGTTTTCAAATATGACATACACTAGGTTCATTGTAAACTCGCAACATCGTAACCTGCGTATAATTTTGAAAATAAAATCTAAAGACCTTTCATAGCATGACATCCTAAACAAGTAGCCATCGGCTCTGTAGCTCATCAGGACTTTTTCCTTATTCAGATAGTACCAACTGCAGCAAGATAGAAGGTCATTCAATTAAATGTAGCTATAAATGCTGTTAAAAGATTGCACAGACATTGTTATTTTTTATAGGCTCTAATATTTCAAAAGAAACCAATAAAGTGCAAGGTACCTCACCACAAAATTTCAGCTTTTGGGGTGCAGCGGTTCTGGAGACGACATTGAAAAAGTGAAAAGTTTACAGACGATGGACAAGCAGATGATGGACCATGGTCCATGCATGGATCATGCCATAAGCCCTTCTGGCCTTTCAGGCCTTATGAGCTAAAAATACAACTAGACATATTAGAAACAAACATATGCCTCATATTAAATTTGCTTTAAATTTCCATAGTAGCAAATACTGTAACAAATATAGGTGTATGCCACTTGCACACACCTATTCATGGCACCGACTTGTGCAATATACATGAAATAAGTTTCAAAAACATCAAACTGGTACAAATTGTTGTTGGGATCTTGTTGTGATGAGCTCTCTCACCAGGGCTCTCTGTATTCTTCCAAATAGCACCATTGCAATCACAAAAACGGCATGTTACGATAATTTGAATACTTAAAAAAAGATGGTCATCAATATAAAAATATTTGATGGACCACTGGTCCTTGCAAAAGTCTACTGGCTCTCCATTAACTTGTATGTATGAAGATCACAAGAAGCCCTTTGTACATATAACATCCAAAATTCCCCAAACCAAAATAGCTCAAATAAACGTCATCTTATTTTAAAATAAGTATATGCACAGAAACTTCCCATCTTTTTATAGTTTGATTACGACCACTTGACAACTTGTTATACTTCAATGGATGCTTTAATATTTGACCGAGATGAAAAGAGGTGCCACGTGTCTCGTACCTGATACACACACAGACGAAATCTCTGAATTATATGCAGAAACAGCGAGTAATTCACAATGATGCCAACACCGTTCTTTTAAACAAACCATACTTCACTGGAAGAATAGAGCTGTACTGTACATGAAGCCTGGCTTACTGCAATTGATACAGAATATTTTGCTGACTGTAGATTTTTTTGAAGAAGATTTTGTTTACTCAGCAGATTTGACACATTCATTTGATCCAAATAACACAGTTGGCATTATGATTGTCTTGCAATGAACTGTACATATAGGCACAACGTCATCCATCAAACATATTTATCATGAATACTTTTTTAAAGAATATCAGCAGCACCTACATTCAAATCTATGGATGAACAATGAGTTTAAATTTAGATCCGTTCAAAATGACAACCATCAACACATTCTGACAGAATCATAGCAAGGCTATCTAATGTACAAACAGAAGAAGTATATCGGTTGCATACGGATCATCACCAAAGTAGGGCTGGAGGATCAAAAGAAGATATAATGACAATCAAGAGTTACCATGCATTTGTCAGCAAAGAAACTTATAACAATTGATGGTTATCATGGATTTGTCAATTTCCATGTTCAATTGAAAGAATACCTTTTTACCTCCAAAATATCCATGTACAATTGAAAAGTTACTTTTGATTTGTCAGAATATAAACATGCAATATCCAAATTGTTACCATTGATATTTTAACATCCACATACTTTTGAATGGTTACCATGAATATTTTAACATCCGTGTACAATTGAATGGTTACCATGGATATTTTAACATCCATGTACAATTGAATGGTTACCATGGATATTTTAACATCCATGTACAATTGAATGGTTACCATTGATATTTTAAAATCCCTGTACAATTGAATGTCTACCAACGATATTTCAAAATATTCATGTACAATTGAAAGGTTAGCGTAAAAGAGTTGCTATATAATTGTCCATTCAGTTATCAATCTTCAGGGTGAAAATGGATATTCCAATTGCAATATCCAACCAGTTCACAAAGATGGCAAGCAAGGACTGGACCATAAAGAAAGTCATCATATACCCTTGTCACAAATTCCTCTTCAAATGGACACTAAGGGAACCTAAAATGTTGTACCGTGATACTCTCTCGCATCTGCATAGATATCATCCATGGCAACAAGATCAAATCAAATGCACAGTACAATGATGGTAGACGACATCTTGGTAACAACTTGACATCAAGGATTGTCACCAGAAAGAAACCGGTTTCTATGGTGACTGCATTAATTAGATTGTCTATCATCATGGGTAGCAATTAATATTCCATAGTGATAACATACAGGAAAAACTATTGTCACCCATGATATACAAATATCAGTGACAACATCCCGCCTGAATGGTTGTCAACCATGATATACAAATATCAGTGACAACATGGTGACTGAATGATTGTTAACCATGATATACGAATATCAGTGACAACATGCTGTCTGAATGATTGTTAACCACGATATACGAATATCAGTGACAACATGGTGACTGAATGATTGTTAACCATGATATACGAATATCAGTGACAACATGCTGTCTGAATGATTGTTAACCATGATATACAAATATCAGTGACAACATGGTGACTGAATAATTGTCAACCATGATATTTGAACATCACAGTGCTAATGTCAAATCAAACATGTGATCAATGGATCATCAGCTGGTTTGTTTGCATGACACTGAGATTACTGTACGCCACAGATGTCGATGGCGTCGTGAAGGAAGGAAGGAAGGGAGTAAGGAGGGAAAGCTGACATTCAATATCCTTGACAGTGTCATGAGATGGATGGATTGATGGATGGATGGACTAAAACAGGGGGAGAGTAAATCAGCACTTGGTGTCGGTGGTGTTGCCGAGCCCGTTGTTCTTTGAGCCAAGGGTAAGCGGGACTTGAGATTCGAAGTTTTCTGGCAGAGATCCCTGCAGCGTCTCTCGCTGTATTCTGTGTTCCTTCAGCACTGGTCCCCAGGCGGCTGTTGGTCGGCTCAGGAACTTTATACTCTGGGGACAAAGATTTTACTGGTGCTTCAAGGTCATTATGTGACAAGAAATTGGACGATAAATGATAAATAGATTATCAGTTTTTCCTAAAAAAATATCAAAGTGAGTATAGTAGTTTACATTTCAAATCTACATAATATAGAAGATAAACATAATACTTGTCAGGTGAAGACATGTCCTCAACTCACCTGCATAAGGGTACAGTTGTTGTTGCGGTAGTGGTTGAAGACCTTGTACGAGGCCACAATTGGGATGGCGAGGATTGAGGAGAAGGTGATGAACCAGCCAATCACATCTGCCCACACTGGGAATAACTCGTCCGCATAGCTCGTCCGCTTGAAGTCAACCCAGGTGAAGATGAGGATTAACTGAAAGAGTTGTTGACAATGTAAAACTATGAGCAATGGTTGGACGTAGTCAATACTTTCTGAAAAGGATGTCCTTATATATATGTCCTGTGATAATACTTGACAAATATACAAGCATCTGCATAAAAAGTTTAAACTGCAATTTCTTTTGATAATTCAAGAAATAGATTTCATGTGTTTAATTCTAAACATCTTCTTAAGGTTCAAGTTAAACTGGTAAAAAAAAAATAGAGCCATGGGCTCTGTAGCTTATCTGGGCTTCCTTGATTTATTATCTAAGGTTGAATATCTAAGTTATCTCAATTAATACATTAACCAAATCTACAATTTAGAATCTCCTTTGGCCAAGGAGTCTGTACACAACATTTCAGCTTGCTAGCGTTCTTTTGTACTGGAGAAGATAAAAGAAGGCTAACAGGTCATGACCCCTGTAACCCATATTTCAGGTCACAGGGTCAACAAATATTCAATTTAGAATCCCCATTGCCTAGTGAGTCTGCTAACAACAATAATCTTTCTAGAGCTTTTCATACTTGAGAAGAAGATGAAAATAGGTTTTGAGGGCATTCAATTTAGAATCTCCATTGGCCAAGGAGTCTGTACACAAAATTTTAGCTCCCTGGTCCAAGTGGTTCTTGAGATGACGACGTAAATGTGAAAAGTTTACAGGCCAGATGAGCTAAAAAGGGGGATTGTCACCACATTTTACATCAGTTTAAATTTCAAACTGTTTATTTACTAAGTAAACAACATGTACTAGCGATTTCATTACTGTACAATGCTACACTGGTCATGTAGAAATGAAAGATATTTTGCATAACCCTCAAAGTATGGCAGTCATATGGCTTGGTCAGTAAAATCAAGGAGCATACTTATTAAATTTCAAAGTCTGAAGTTATTATAGGCTCACTTAAACAAAAGCAATAATAAGTTGATGCTGTTTGATTAAAAAGACATAGAAACTTGTAGAGCACAATGAAAGCAAGTAGATACCAGAAGTGCAACGGGAGCAACAAATCTCCAGCTGTAGCTCCAGCCGATGTGGGGACGTTTGTTCAACATCGTCTCAATGTCTCCCAGCATCTGGTCTGCTCCTGCAACAGTTACAGAGTCAACAATATTAGCAAACACAGAAATATTGTATACTCACTAGTGTAATACCTACTTAGTGTTGCAACCATATTGACTACACACATTCTGTTTAACATTGTCTGTGCCACCACAAAGATAATATTGTATAATCACTAGTGTAATACCTACTTAGTGTTGCAACCATATTGACTACACACATTCTGTTTAACATTGTCTGTGCCACCACAAAGATAATATTGTATAATCACTAGTGTAATACCTACTTAGTGTTGCAACCATATTGACTACACACATTCTGTTTAAGATTAATAAAAAATATTGTCTGTGCCACCACAAAGATAATATTAAAGAGCCATCAAGGATGTTAGTGTTTCAAATACAAAATTATTTGTGGAAAATATACTTATATTCAATAAATCAATCGCTAGAGAAATCTTTTATCTACAACATGACATGTGATAAATAATTTTCATATCACGACATTGTAATGAAATTTGGTTTCAAAGAGAAGTCCCCCTTCGAGTAGAGAGCGCTAAGGGTATCTGACGTCATATAAACAGAATCCCCTTTATTGCATAAAACGTAATACACATTAACAATCGTTTCGCAGGGTGAGGCTCATCTTTAGTGCAAGTCGCTATAGCAACCCATGTGATGCACTTGCTGCACGTGCGTCTCTTGCAAGTTAGGCTACACTTGTCATACATTACTGAATGTGACGATTGCTTTGTAACAATGTTTCTAAATGTTCTGAGAATATACAAATTAATGCCTGTTTAATGTACTTTTTATTGAGATAAGACCAGCAAATTATGACGAATATATTCTCATTGATTATAAAATTCAAGCAAAATACCTAGTTGATAAACATTTATTTCAATATATTTTAGAAAATACAAAATTAAATTAAATGGTAACTAAATATCCGGCAAAATTTTCATATTTCAATTTCTTTCATTGCTCATAACTTTATTTTTCTTTCGTGTCTTACAGTGTGTGAACTAGACCACAATGCTTTGCGCTTGAAAATAATAGACTTGATCTATATTTAGACTGGAAAACACCTCTACTAATTTGTGCAATTGTCCAAAAAATCTAGGAAAAATTAAGTGTATATGTTTCACAGAGTTAGATTTTTGGCAATTTTTGGATATGTTCATCAACATCCTTGATGGCTCTTTAAGCCTCTTGAATATGGGAGTGATATCTTTAATTGACTTCAGATCATAAATCTTTGGGTTGCATTTCATGAATAAAATTGATAAGTAACACATAGAATATGATTTATTTTAATTTATATTTGTGTATATCCGTCAGAATTGCTTCGTTGATGCCAAAAAGGTGGATGTCATCTGACATCATAAACACACTATGGATGTCAGAGTGTGTCACAAGTAGCAAGTCAAAACGTATCTGACTGTCACGCATGTCCTTCTCACGGTGGACTGAGAGAAAGTTGACCGAGAGACGTAGAAAAAGAGGGCCCCTACTGTTACTTACCATAGACCCAAGCCAAGGCGACACACTCCACGAGACCGATAGCCAGCAGAGAGTAGGTTGCCGCGTAGTTGTCAAAGAGCTGAAGTACGTACATGCCCCCCTGTAAGAGTCAACATCAAACATGAGCTTCAATAGCTTTCATGTGAGGAGAGAAATAAGTAGGGATGACTATTGACCTATTGCGATAGCAAGTCTATTGCCACTTACTATTGCGATAGCGATAGACTATTGTAACTCACTATTGCAATAACTATTGCGATAGGGTTTTTTGTACAAATACGCAATAATCAGCTCGATTTTTTTTTAGGTTTTAGTAGAAATGTTTAATTGATGTAAGAACTATGGAACCAAAATCAGTAAAGAAATCATAAATGAAAAGACTGTCATTTTGCTTTTTTCTCTATCTCTAGTTCTTCCCTTTTATCATTGTAAAATGAAAAATCTTGAATTAAATGCAGTAGGGCTTGTGTAAAAAAATTAATAGTTTCGATTGTATCATTTTTGTATATACTATCGATATAGTACTATTGGCAAGCCAACTATTGCGAAGCATCGATAGTTCGATGTATTGTTACACCCCTAGAAATAAGGTGTTGTCTTATAGCACTGCCCATGGGATCAAGTATCAGTAACACACAAACCTGTAGTTACTTACACCTCTGAACCATTTGTATGACAACAAGTGTGAGTGAATAATAAAGTGACGATGTTCTGCTGCATACCTGGGTACAGAAGGCGAGTCCGATGAGGAAGCAGACGACAGTGATGATGATGAGCAGGTAGAGAGACTTGCGAGCTCCACGGAAGATGTGGGGGAACTGGTCCTTCAGGGTTGTGTGTACCGTCGTCACTGTGGCTATCTGCAACACAGCAGTTACAGGGTTTTCTTACAATATAGTGGAGAGTAAATATAAAAACATGGCATCTGTTTTCTTCAATAGAAGCATCTACCGACTGCAGCAAATTGGCTATGTAATCAAAAGACGCATATTTCAACTCACCAATCAATTCATTTATCAAGCAATTCAAGAGTTCAAGTTCAAGTTGGACTCAACAATACAATGGACGAATGCATTTCCACTAATCTAACATTCATCTGTGAATCAACAATCATCTACCCCTTTTCTCCAACCACTACTCCATCCAAATAAAGCCATTTCATTCAACCAACAATCCACCTGCCATTTAAATTGTTCATCCACCCATTGCCAATACATCTACACAATTTCTATTCAATCCTTAAACCTCTTTCTGGTTAGCCACATTCATTCATCAGTGACTACCCACCTGAGTGCCGAGTCCTAGCGTCACCAGCATAGCGAAGAAGAGAACCGCCCACAGTTGTGATATAGGCAGTTTAGTGACCACTTCAGGATACACCACAAATGCTAAACCAGCACCTGGAAGTAAAGAACAGATTACTGCATTTCCTAGAATACAAACCAGGGGTATTGTGAATAGAATCAGGGTATACAAGAGTCAGTACCCAATCTCAGCTTAAGGTGTTACTGGGGTTTGGTTTGGATAGCTCAGTGAAAGAATTTTAAACATTTTGTTGCACATAGTCACAGAGCTTTTGTCAATTTGATAATCAATTCATTACAAAAGGAGGCAAATTATTAACCATTTTGTGATGTTTTGGACAAGTCATTAGGAAAACTTAGAAAGTCAGTGACCTAAGATGTTTCAACCCCTGCATGTTGCAACTTGCTGAATGGGTGGGTGACCCATTGAGAGGTTGAAGGGTGATCTCACCGCCCCACAAAATATTATTATATTAAGAATGTGCCTCTGTCCCAAGCAGTACAAATGGGTACCTGGTAAATGTGATTGAGGTGACCTTAAAGGGGCAGTAGCACGTCTTTTGCAAATTTTATTTTTTCAAATTTCCAATTTATAATGATAGTTTATGTCATTTATACTTACTTTAGAGGGTAAAACATCTTATTACACAAACCAATTATCTGTAGGGGTAATAATGGTGTTGCGTACAAAGCAAAAATTGCATGGCGGCCATTTCATTGTGAACACATTTTATTATTTTTAATGACAAAAATGATGCCCATGGCTCAACGGAACCATGTAAACTCATTTTTAAATTGATTTTCTGCAAAGAGAAGGGTGTTTTACCATTAGGGACATTATTATTCAAATACATGTCATCAACTTATTTGAGGGAAAAAATGTGCTACTGCCCCTTAAAGCACTGCTAATGGCAGCTAGGATAATTACAAGGGTAAGAAAGTAGGGAGCAACTTGGGCATGCATTCGGTGTGGACGTAAATACTCTCACAATTATTAAGAGCAACAAGCTATGACTCATTAGTCACAAAGAAAAAAACCACATTTCTAAAGCTCATTATGGATGCAGCACGGTTGCAAAATAGCTATAAAATTTCAGTGGTTGTTCTCTATGTATGGCCTCGTGATTAACGCACAATCAAATGTGATAGTCCAGAAAGTTTTATCAAAGCAAATGCAAAAGCTCCCAGAATTGCTGCACCAACTTCAATCTGTAGGATGTGTTTTCCCAGAGCAAGAAACTGGTTTAGACCTTTGTGCAATTACTGGCTTCCAGAACCCTTAGAGTTATAGTCAATTGTCAAATTGAAACAGGCGATGACATAGTGGCTTCTAGCCAAAAGTGATATCAGATGGGCACATGCAAAATGTGAGAGAGGTTATGTTGAACAATATGGGTAATACTTACCATCTTTTGCTACTTTGTCTATAGGCATGTTTAGCTCATGTGCCATGTAGCCAATGATGGAGAAGATAACGAGCCCAGCAAACACACTCGTCAGACAGTCTAGCACCGACACCAACACCGCATCACTGTAACATCGGCAATAAAGTTAAAATGAGTGTGAAATTGGTTATTTATTGTCTTAACAGAGAGGAGGGGGCAGATTGGGTTGCCACCTTAACTAATGATTGTGAGGTGAGTTGAGTAGAGTTAATGTTTAATAATAATAATAATAACTCTTTATTGTCCGTAATACAATGTACAATGGAAATTTGTTGTGTGCAAATAGCAAGAGTACTGTATAACTAATGATTGCAGTAGCTTCAAATTGCTTTCTTGTGCTTTTCTTGTATTTCTAGTGTCCAAAAACACATACAAGATTCTATAATATGCTAAACTTTAGGATCATCTGCAACAGCGAGAAATTTCATTGCAAAAGTGTACATTGTTTGAAAAATTTTTATTCTGAAATGTCCAATTACATTCCAGGAATATACCTCTAAACGCGGGCAAAGGGGAATTATCTTACATTGACAGTTTTCAACAAGGTATTTCTTAATAATTGATACTATGAAGAAAAATAAGTAAATTGATTTAAAATAATTTCAAAATAAGGTTGGTTAATTATGGTTAGCCCCTGCCTGGTCCACTCACAAGAGACAGTTGTTGTTGAACTTGTTGTAGCTGGCCAGGGTGATGAGGCCGCCCCAGCATGGAGACAGGGAGAAGAAGATCTGAACAGCAGCGTCCCCCCACACCTGCAACAGGGCAACACAGGAGTAGAGCTTCGTACACGCTCACTCATTAACAAATTTGTAAACGCTCAATGACTCACAAATTGTACTCTTGACTCACCCAAATATTCACCAAGATGTCAATGACTTGTCCCTTTTATTTTAAAAAATAACTTCCAAATTGACCCGACTTCCATAGAGCTCAGTGACTGAGTGCTAAAACCTGCACTCAGTCATTGACACTGAGAAGATGTTTTAACCCCTGTGATCATGACACTTTTAGCAGCCAGTAATACTACGTGAGCAAGTAGGGTGCATGGTTATAGCAGAATGTAACAAGTGAGTTTTACACTATCATAGACTATCAGACAAGATTCCTAACAGAGTCCTAACAAGTGAGCTGGTAGCATCAGTGATAAATTTACAAATATTACACAAAGAGTCCAGGGACTCGCTACCACAAGCTATTGTGAGTCCCAGCAGATATAAATGAGTCCCTCAATGAGTAAGCAAATACTAGATAAAAACCCTATGAGTCCAGTGGACTCACAGCTTTAATTTTTATGAGTCCTTTCCAAATTTTATGAGTATTTGATGTAGGACTCGGGGGTTAATTTATCACTGAGGACAACACATTTTGGTGAACAGGACATTCCCTGGAAGGAGACAAAACAAATGTCAAGTGTATGAAAGTCTCACCTTGGCTGTTGCGAGTTGTTCCCATTTGGGGGTGAGGAAGAAGAGGATGCCATCCACCGAGCCCTCGAGAGTGAGTCCTCTCACCAGCAGGATGGTCAGCACAATGTAGGGGAAGAATGCTGTGAAGTATACCGCCTGCAACACCATTGTGCAATACTTGTCATTGAGAAAGAGCAATAAGACGGACTGAAAACTCTTAGATAGTTCTAGTACAGTGTACGGGAAGATTATATTATCAACACAAATGAACAAACTTTAGATGCCAACATGAAAACGTATAAGATGATTTCACGGATAATTCTTGCCATGCTCATATTTCAGAAAGGGGAGATACAACCAGAATTATTTGTACACAATTCCACTGTGTGGATCCTTGATGAGCATGGTATCTCCCTACAATGTTTAGCTTCTGGGCTAAGGTTCAGTGAAATTGAAACTGCACAACACTTGCTAATGATGGAGGGTCAGTAGTACCCTGGCTGGAACCAATGAAAGAAGTGTTTCATAGTTGCTTCACATGTTGCCTACAAGTCACCAACTTCCCAATGCAAGGCATAACTCTTGCCAGTCTCCAACACTGGCTGATTTAGGCCTTGCAGTACCTTGAGATCTCTGTGCTTGGAAATCCGGGCTCACTATATGCATTTCAGGTGCAGCAATCCATGGCACAACAAAGCAAGGGAAATACTGCAAGGCTTAAATCAGCCGGTAATGGAGACTGGCAAGAGTTATGCCTTGTGTTTGGAAGTTGACGAGTCTCACATGATGGTTAACTACAAATGCAGGCAAGGATGAAAAAAACAGCATGCCCGTCTGGCGTCTGGATTGTTACAATTTTGATCAACTTACTGGTTAGATATTGTTGGATCTGCATAAATACCAATGACTGGTGGATTTGATTTGCGACTAAAAGTAACTAGAAATGCTGCATGCATGTGTTGCCCACCTTGCCGGAGGTCTTGATGCCCCTAGCGAGACAGAAGCAGACGAGTATCCAGGCCAACATGAGACAGAGCGCCAGCTGCCACCTTACAGTGCCCATCTCGTGAACCCCCTCCGTGATGTCCAGCACCTCCCGGCTACAAGGAAATACGGTATACCAGGTCAGTGTTTATATCCTGGTTTGTTTGTGTCGCCAGTGCCTGAATATTAGTATTAACAGAGGAAGACCAAGGGATATGACACCAAGACCATGTGATATTTTGCCTTGAAATCATATGGAAAATATGAATCTGGTGGTGTTCCTAGAGGGTTCCTTGGGAAAATTGTCTACCCTTGGCTTTGTGTCCCTTAAAATTTTGAGTAATTTGGATAATTTCACCATTGGAAAGGGCCTCATTTGTTCAGAATTGACCAAATTGACCACCTCTGCTTACATCTAGGAAGAACACTGAGAACCATATGATTTTCCTCGTAGGTGGTTAAAGTAAATAACATTCATCTGTACATGTATAAGTGATAGTGTACTTAATCATCCAAAACTGGATCCCACAATAGTTATCACTTGCGTGAGATCAAGCGATAACTACATTGTAAAATCTCACCCTCGTGTCTTCTTATATATATATATCAACACTCATTGATTAAAGTAAAAATATCCTTGAAAGCCTTGGATATTTGTAGCTTTAACCCGTGTTGATATAGTTGATATCAGAAGACACTTGGGTGAGATTCTCTATGTATCATGTCGATCATAAATTTTCAAAATCAATAATAATATATTAATGTACATCAACCATCACAGCTTTAATTCATCTATGAAGTCGGACTGCAGATATTGATGAACACATGTCAATCATAATGAAATAGTCGTAAAAATTCATCAATCTTTCAATCTATGACTTTTACAGGTGATTCACAAGGGTACTACTCCTGAATATTAAGGTTGTCAATCTTAAGTCAGTGGCCAGTCCAAATTGGCACAATACCTGTAAATTGGCCATACATAAATGATTTGGCACTAATTGAAACAGTAGCTAAAGTGATTATAAGGTAGAAAGTTCAGGTATATTCACTCACTGAAAGTACTCATCACTTGGAGAGCGGATGTCGCCGTTGTCTGAAGCGTTGGTAATTTTGAGAACCATATTGTAGAGGCCAGCTCCAGAATTGTTGAGGGTGAAGCAGGTCGAGTTGTACCACGTCCCGTTATACGCTGTGCAGTTGCTCATCTCGTCTCGATTATCAAAACAAACTGTCAGGGAGAAGGAATAAGAGCCTAAGTTATAACAAAGTCAATACTCTGTGTTTGGCATAAGACAAAGGGGTAAAACGGTACACTAGAGCTTTGATTCGGTACGTATTGAGGTTGAGAACCCTTTGGTTTGATACAGATCCAAGAGTGCCCCAAACTAAAGTCACAACAAAATCCACAACATTTGTTCTTGAACATAAAGTCTTATGAAAGTAAAAATAAAACTTAAAATATTAATAAAATTTTATGATATTTAAGTAACAAAACATTTACTGTGGTATGCAATACAAACTGAAAATACACTTTAATTTGTAGTGCACCAAACTAAAAGCAAAATACAGAGAAAAAACAATGTTGTTAAACTAAATTAATTAACTAGTTATGTTTCACCCCTTATAGCCATACTACAAATATGACTGTATTCACACCCAAGGGTCGACAAAATATAACTGTATTCACAGTTCAAGGGTCGACAAAAGCTGTAGTATGTAGTGGATCTATCACAAGCAATATCTAAAGCAGTGATAAATTTAATAATTTGGAAAGGACTCATAAAAATTTAAGCGGACTCAGAATTTTGTTTGTTGTTGTGGTATTAGCTTACTTATTGAGGGACTCACTTATATATCTGCTGATACTCACAATAGCTTGTGGTTGTGAGTTCCTCGACTCTGCTTGTCATATTTGTAAATTTATCACTGCTAAAGTGGGAGTAAGTTTTGGATGAGAATCTTAGTGATACGTACGTGGCGAGCTCCAGGTCCCACAGTAACTCCAGGGAAGTTCGGCAGCGAATGATGCAAAGAGATAGTAGAGGGTCCAGGCTATGATCATGTTGTAGTAGATGGCTATAAAGCCAGACACTATGAACATCGCCCAGCCAACACCTGTAGGGACACAAACATCAAATCAGAATCTGAATCTAGGGAAAAGTTTCAATGAGGGTGAACATTTTATTCAGAAAATCTATGTTTATATTTATTCTCTTATTCACCAACTTTACATTATTTAAGTTAAATATTGCAAAAAAAATTCTCAAACATAGATTATGGTCCTATATCAATTTTGTTACAAACATGTCAAATAGTCTTCCACTGAAATATCAGCAAAGGCAATTTCCCCCCATTTAACTTTGTGCCAGTTTGTGGCATATTTTATGTTGGGAAAAACTTCAGACACACCGCCTAGAAGAGTTGTTTCCCTTGCATAAGTATTCACGAATTATCCTCTGAAGACACTTATCATTTATTTTGAGAAAAATATTTTTTTATATTAACTAATGACTATTGGTTTATTTCCCCTCTTCGTTCAGCATTAACCCTTTGTCTTAGACAGACAGATGCTCTCCCACACAAACTAAAACCTTTATTCCCCTTTTGCTTTTTGGTGGGGGGATAATCTTACAGAAATTGAAATGGGAAATCTATAAAATAAAGGAAAGCCTTCTAATAATGCACTCTGTTCTAAGCATTGAGAAGCTTTGTCGCCATAGGAATTTAAATCTTCTTATTCATTGCACAAGGGATTTATTTAGGAACACAAACATCTCACACTGGTCTGAAAGTAGTAAGAAGTGTTGGTTACTTATGGAAATTCTTAAATAAGTTTATACCTAAAACGTCAAAACGTTATTAGCCCCGCCTACAACTCGTTCATCAAACAATGAATATCCACAACACAACTAGCCATAAACGTCACGTCATGGGGGTGTGGCTTAATGTGATGTGACGTCACGAAATTAAGTTTATACAGGTATGAACTGAATCTCTGTAAAAGTGTTCAGCGAATCAGGTCGACGCACAGCAATTGCTTTTTATTTATACTGGTCTGAAAGTAGTAAGAAGTGTTACTTTATGGAAATTCTTTCAGATTTGTAATTATTTAAATTTAGCAGATAAAGCTTGACCACTGAATTTTTTTACCCGTGTCTGCTTTGAGTTGAGTGAAACTACCATATCATTATCTGTTTACAAATCTGATCTAGCGAGGAATATTAATATTGCTTCACCGACTGAAATAATCCAGTTCATCCACGGACCTAGAGGGTCAAAAGAATTTGTGAAATATTGCATTGGATGAACCCTGTGAGTGAACCCTAAACACAGTTGCAGTTGTCGATTATTACTCATATGCTTCTTGTCATATTTTAGCAAATGACAGAAGTCACGAGAATCAAAAGCAATATTTACTGTAAGTCAGACTTAATTAACATTTTGCAGCGGTTTCATTGGGGATTGATTTTTTTAATGATCTATACACATGAATGAATTGATGAGTACACATGAGAACTCATCTACTGGTCATATATCTGTCACATGAACATCTGTCACCATCTATCATAATGAAGTACTAGACAAGCAGGACATAGGAGCTGCAACATTCATATAATAGGATTGAAATTTGTTGTGATTTTAATTGCAAGCTTCATTCAGGCTTTTTAAATTTGCTGGTAAAATTAAAAGGTTTCATTTGAAGATTGAGCATTTTACATTTAAAGTTATGAACGTGTTTGGTCCATTTTTCTTGCGAATAGTCTTGTCTAGTAACACTTGCTGTAGTAATCAGCATCACTTGTTAACAAATGGAATTATAAGATGAAGAATGCTGCAAGATAGTCCACGACCATCAGCTTATTGGTCAATTATTCATTTTGCATTGAGGGTCCCAGAATTTGGATTTCAGATTTGTGCAAGCTGTTATAATTTTCAGATTGACAAGATTATAATTAGAATCATGTTCGGGGCTGTAGGTCTATGACAGAGAGAGAGAGAGAACATCTGCCACACCTAACTTCCTGCTTCTGATACGAGTTTCATTACACTGGTCACTTTCCACAGGAAGTTGGTCATAAATCTTCATACATTCATGGCAGATGAGAAATTAATTTTGTCAAATGATATTATAAAGTTCAATGTTTTAAAAAGTTTAGGATGGATCATGAATATGAAGCAAAGTTTTATCAATGAGTGAAGCGATCAGATTTATATATTGACACTGGACAAAAATACTTCTAGTAGTAGCTGGATGTCATCCTTGTTGCCATGAAATTGATGAATGAAAGAATACTCCACCTACAATATATAGAGGATATCCGTCTTTTCTTGAGTAATACCAGGTTTATCTCATCGAATGAGATAGAAAGGTTATATTTTCACAAGTGGCGCAGCCACGAGTGAAAATATTTAACTTTTCTACCTCACGATATGAGATAAACATGGTATTTGTCAAGAATTGATAGATATTCTATTTATCATATGATTATATCCTTGTAATTATGCCAGAACATGATCATTTTCGTGTTGAGCGTCACCACATCCCCTTACCACGGTAACAGTGTGATGTCATAAGCCAACTCGCTACGTCAGACAATTGTTTTAAGACGTCAAATTATATCAGACACTGTCCACAGTGAAAATAAAGGTTATTTTCACTGTAGCTTGATAGACGGTTTATTTCACTGATAAATCCCAGTGTTTCATTGTGCATCACATAATAAATATACATTTTGGTTTTTATAGCTAGATCATGTGAACCTTGTTCAGTTTGAGGACCATTCCGCTTCATCAAGATATTTGTATCTGCAAGGTTTCTTTATATCCCTGATTGTCTTCACAGCTTTTGACTCGAATAACTTTGAAGGCTGGTTATACATCATTATAGCATGTATTTTGTCGGCAAATGATACATTGTAAATTTGATGGTCACTCATTGGTCTTCTCAACAGTTCTCATCCAGGCACTCCATAAAATATTTGTTTGTGATGGTTATCAGTACAATTCTAAACTAAAGTTGCTAAGACAATCAAGGAATTGATGAAGCCTTTCTGATACAAATTACCTGATTGAGCTGGATGCTTGAAGACTCACCTTGAAATATGGGCGAGACTTTCCATATAGAGACAACGCCCTCGCTGGCGTACTGGCCGAAGGAGAGTTCGAGGAAGACGAGGGGGATGCCGGTGATGAACAGCATGATGATGAACGGGATTAGAAACGCACCTGCAACAGGCAGTCACACACATGAGGGAAACTGAAGGATGCACCTTTATAGTTCTTGCTACATAGACCTGTCCTCACTCAACATATTTCTGCAGTGCCAACATTTCCCAAGCGGAGAGATCGACATTGACATGCAGAACTGCGATCAACTCATTGGGCATCTATATATGTTTGAGCAAGTTCACTTTGAACAGGGAGTTAGTCACATCTATGATCTGGCCATTTATATATATCTCCATATCCCATTAAATGCTACAATCCCATTGCCAAAAACAACAAATTATTAAAAATAGCAGCCAAATTAGACATGTCCCATTACTTTTCATCTTAATCCAATACAAATTAAAGTAGAGTTACCAGAAATTTTATTGAAAAAACTTGTTATTGTTAGCCACTCTTATGTTGTTTACTTACCAGGCAAGCCAGATGTCAACAACATATGAAAAGCATTCGAATCTGAGCAGAGAAACTTCATAAATTCTCGCAAAATGTGGACGCTGTATGAGTAAAACCTCACAGACTGGGGGTAGTTGGTTTTAAATTGATTGTTGTGACAGCATTCAGTCTGACAGTTTTACCGAGGATTAAAAGTAGCAAAATAGTACATTTATCTGGATACAAACTTATTTCGTTTGAAGGTTTCATTGCAAAACCCCTTTTTACCAATTGATTCAAGGAGAAACTTATATATATATATATATATATTGGGTTAAAACACCTGATCACTGTCAATTATAAGTCATCCACCTTTCACCCTGCAGTGATCAAGCCAGGATTTAAAAATGTGGGGCCCAAGGGCCCCCTCCTTATAAAAAAAAATGTTTATCATGTTTAGTAGTATGATACATTAGAAATTTTTAAAAAAAGACCAATAATAGTTAAATAACACCCAAAAAACAGTGTCTCAGATTATTTCCAGTCCAATATGAAGCTGAAAAATGTTTTTTCAAACATATTGGTTAACAAAAAGTCAAATTTGAAATGAGAAGCCTATTATATATATGTGTGCACATTACGTACTATAGGAAATGTGTTGCTGTATATTTAGTTTGCATAATTCTATAAATTGTTAATCATCACAAATTCGACAGTATTGTACAAAATCTAAGGTCAATCACATTCAATGACTGGTTGAAAAGTTTAGAGAAAATTGTGTCAACAATTTACATGACTGGTCATTGTGAATAACAATTTGAAATAACAATTATCAAAACGAATTTTCGTTATTGATTTTATAAAATATATTTTCAAAGATATTCAGCATTCTGACAACATTATAAATTAGTCTAAATGGTTAACGAAAACAAAACCAAATCATCTAATATCGAATGTAACTCGATTATCACAAGTCCATACCTTCAGATTTAATTAGCTACGAATGCTTTCATTAATATTTTATTAAATTAAATTCATGATATTAATATTTAATTTATATTTCATGAAGTCAGTTTTGAGATAATATATAATGAAATAATATGCCGTAATGTCCGTAAAGTTAAATATCGTCACTTCTCGCCAAGGCAAGTGAGTAGGTTATTTATAGCATAGCACATGTGGTTTCATTGCTGGTATCGTTTTTATAAAACACTGTAACATTCATGTGTTAAATCAATTATTTCATAAATGCATATTTTAGAAATAGAAGAAGAGTTGGCGTACTTTATCCTTGAATAAAACATAGCAGGGAGCAGGGCGAAGGGCGCAGCCCTTAGTGTTTTATGCTCTCTGCTATGTTTTATTCTACGATGAAGCACAACAATGAGTCTTCTATTTCTTATATGAGATGCCCTTAAACAGTTACTCGCTTTAATATAAAAGCCGTGCAGATATTATGTTGTTTGTATATATATTTTTTTTTTAAATTAATGCCTCCCGTCGTAGAACACGTTCACTAGCATTGAACAATCAAAGTGACGTAACATGTGACGTCATTTGCTAAGCGATGCTCAAACTGACGTCTAAAATCACGAGCATGTTTTATTGTCTCATAAAGCACGCTGTCGGTCCCATTGACCGCCTGTGTTTTATTGCCGTGGGTATCCTATATTAATATATCATGTTAAGCGATTTAATTAACAGGATAAATGACTGAAAAGTTATCATTAAATCGACTTTGTTTCACTTATTGTGACGTAAACAGAGGCTATTCTGTGCCCCTCCTACGCATAACATTACAACCAATCAGCAAGCTCACTTCCGTAGATACCGACGAGGCTAAATGGAACAGCTAAAGATCAAAATAGTAACAGCATGTCAGAAATTAGTGAGACATTGCGAATGATAAGTGATAAACTTCCGGGTTTCGTTTCGATATTTTATTAAGGCTGCAACGATACACTGAAATATCGATGCATCTCGATGCGACAGTCACGATACGATACACGATACAATAACATTTGAATATCGGATAAAAACGATACACATAGTTATTTCAATCTAAATAAACACTAGATAAATCAAGCACTGTACCAGTATTAATTCCATTGATATACGACAATAAATTTTTCCCACGTATTAAAATAATCATTTTTACTCGACTGCTTTCTAGCTTGAAAACGAAACTAACAAGAGTAACTTCCCTTTAGTAATCGCTTCACAACCAAAGGATAATTTATTCAAATTTGCGACTGCCCTAATAGCTCATTGGTCCGAGAGATATAGGTCAGTAGCGTAGTATTTGACAGTAATGGCAGCCAACAACGAAGATTATCGTTTTCTATTCAATCCCTAGACTTTCCCATTTAGCGTATCTAGATACGTATCGTATCGTGAGCTTAGTATCGAGATACGTATCGTATCGTTTGCTTAGTGTATCGTTGCAGCCTCATATTTTATGACGTGAGTTTTATTTCAAATGATAAACTCTTGTTTTCAAAGACAAGTGCACAATTGATTTAAGAAATTAATAAATTCAATGCGGCCTTGGGGCGCAGAAAGGTGAGTATTTTTGCGTCAGAACCAAATACTATGCATGAATCCCGCAATCCCGCAGCCTGGCTTGAACACTAACCCTGTGTCACAAAGCTCTATATTAAATCAAGCCAATGTTAACAATTGATTTGCTTTTAAAAAAGTGACAAGTCATTGAATTTTCAATGATTTTTTGGTTCAGTAAAAGGTTAAACATGGTTAGGTTAAGACCTTGGACACACATGTAGATGCCATTTAGATAAAAAAAAAAAAAAACAAACAAATGTAACATTGTTACATTTTGGATCACACAATCTGCAATAGTTGAATTTTCATTCATACCCTCAGAGTCAGGCACCAATGACCAGCATTGACAGTCTGACAGTATCAACAGCTCTGAATCAGCCACCCCAAACAAAATTAGGGTCCGATCACCCGTACTTCAGCTATTTTTACATTCAATACTCCTTTGATAGATGCAAAGGGGCACAGCTCCGAAGGCCGAATGTATTAGAAGTACCTGCCATTTAGATAGTGAACAAATCATGCAATATTGTTATATTTGGAATCACAAGATCTGCAACAGTAAGGGATTTCCCCCCGAAAAAAGTAAAGAATCTGTACAATACTAGCAGATAGTGTGATTTCAAATTACAAAATGTTACGGACACCTAGTTTAAGATAATCAAGTCGAAGGGCAACGCACCTCCCCCGTTTGTGTAGCAGATATAGGGGAACCTCCAGACGTTCCCGAGTCCGACGGCGTAGCTCAGACATGACAGGACAAAGTCCATCTTGTTGGACCAGTTGCCACGGTCTATATTCTCATCCTCAGAGTTGGCCGCCACTAGCGAGGGTTTGAGCTGTGCCTCGAAGTCTGCTGCTGTGATGATGGCGCCGTTGTTGACGTCCTTTTCATCTCGTGCCATGCTGCCAGGGATGTAAAGAGATTCTACCTGAAAAAGATACAGAGCACATTTCAGAGAACAAGGTGAGGTGAGGTACTTTGGAGTACTTTCAGGTGTATTTCATTCATATCATGCTGGTATAATTTATTGCAGGAAGAAAGCCTGCAACACCATTGTGACTATGCATTACGGTGAAACCAGAGAGCAGCAGAAGAAATTGGCGAACCATGGGTGGAAAGGCGCTGAAATTCAGTGAAGCATTCCACCCAAACCTTATATTACTGTGTGTAGAACAGGTCTCTACAGCAGACAAAGTTGACCTCTTGATCCAATGTTGAACATGCTAACCAACCCATAGACAACAAGGACATTTATATAATTATAGACATTAAATATTGTGATAAAGAGTCATTGTGTGTAAGATATAGGACACAGTGGTTTTATTATGTACCACTTTCAAAAACTTATTCCAGAATCTTTGTTGCCCAATGACTTTTTGTTAAAATCACATATATTCTGGTTTATCATAATTTCAAAATTAATGGTGAAGTCAGTTACAACTGGCAGGTTTCATCGCTGATATTCAAGAAATAATCTTACACTAGTGCTGGCGCCGCTAATGGCTGCAATACTGCCGAAGCGGCGTTAAACAATAACTCACTCACTCACTACACTAGTGCTGGATGAAAGACATCTAAATATTTAACAGTTTTGATATAACAAAGTTGACTCTTCGTTTGGTCATATATGATATCTCTTATGTATTTTGGCAGATTAAATACATTTAAAACATGATTATACCTGTCATGACCTTTTTCTCAGCTGTATTATTAATAATAATATTAACCGGTACCATTGAGTAAAGTTGATTAAAGTAAAGTTTGATCCTATCTACAATTACACCAGTGTTTAAAGCAGGTCCACCAGGAGCAGACATGGCAAGGTTTCCTCTCCAATACCGCTTTGGTATTTATAATAAACTGATTTTTTCAAGGTTTCATTTATTAGAGATATATTTTCTATCCTTTCATTTGTTACAACATTTTGACAGTCGTAGATAAATTCCAGCGGTGGGTGAGAGTCAAGGAGCATTTTTACTTATTGAACTGAGATAAGCCACACACTAAGGAGAGCTTGTGTCCATTGATTGTGATAAACTGTATCAAGACTAAGTGTTTACATTCAGTGTCTGTATGTGGTCAAGGTTACTCTCAACTGGTATCAGCTATAGGAATTCTTGTAAATCTACAACAGGGTAGAGCGAGGGAGGTAGTGGTCGAGAGGTCATTAAAAGTAAACAAGCCTCACTATCACATTGATAAAATTGTATTTAGGAAATGGGCACAAGCTTTCAGCAAATGAATATGGGTTACCAGTGGCAACTTACCACACTGAGACTCACAAGATGTTTACAAGTTGCCAGAACCACCCCAAGTGAGCAGCACATTTATGTAGCTAACTTGCAGAGAGGAATGGAGGCTTCAATTTTGAAGGTTGAAATTCAGATTCATTTGACAGACACTGACCGATCCCACAAGGAAGACATGAAACTTCTGCAGGTCAAAACTTGCACCAGTCTCCATTACTGGCCAATTTAAGCCATGCTGCATTTCTTCGATTTTTCAGTACTGGCACAAGTTCCCCCACAATTCATAACTCGCACAAGTCTCCATCACTGGCTAATTCAATCGTTGATGCATTTCCATTATTTTCCTGTGCTACTGTAGAGGTGCGCTGAACCTTAACTTCATAGTGGGCTCTGCTACACTATCAAAGGAAAGTAAAGGAAATACGGTCAGGCTTAACTTAGCCAGTGATGGTAGACTGGCGCAAGTTTGGACTTACGGAGGGAAGTTAGTGCTGGCTTAGCTGTGTGCACTACGAAGTTGAACCAGGTGCGTTGAGCTGTTATGACTTGCATGGGAAGTTCAAGGACACGATGCAACAGTAGAGAGAACAATTAATACATATATTCATGGATAATAACTTCTTACAGTACTGTGAATGCACATCTATGTTTAGATTATATAAGCTTTTGTATTGTTTTTATGCATGCACCATTGTCACTCTGTCAGACTAAAGATGACAGATCTGTTACCTGCCGATTATTCAAACATAATTTCGATCAAAACTCTTCTTCGAATACACTGTTCGATACTCAACTATAAGACCAACATTTACTCCTACAAACCAGTTCTCCATACAATATTACGGTAATGCCAACACCCGCAGTGTCTCTGTTTACAGGCATTTTCGTACGAGTTCCGTTTTGATTACGAATCCTGATTGAGACGAGTTCACTTTGGATACAAAAATGCTAGCGGTGGCTCGCCTGCGGCCAGTTTGCGTCACGTGACCTTGTTAACTGCGTTTAGACATTGCGTAACGGTCTCTACCGCAATCTCGATATCGCTTGGACCAGGCCATCTTTAAGATGTCTTAGTGACCTCAAAAATATTTTATCTTTTGCTATCGATCTAACTACTTGACACATAACTTATAAGTGACCTTTAGAAATTTGTTCATAAAATTTCCAGTAAAAGGTAAACATTGCGAAAAAAGCAGACATTTAATATCATAAACATTTTTTTTAAATGAGTGAGTGAGTGAGTGAATTATTGCTTAACGCCGCTTCGGCAGTATTGCAGCCTTTAGCGGCGAGCATTTTTTTTTAAAACAAGGGAGATCACAAATTTGACAAAAATGTTGAAACCCTGAAGTCAGAAGTCCAATACTGATAAAATGTCACAACACTTACAAACATCACCTGGAATTTATTAATTTAATGAAGTACTTGGTGTTTTCAATGACGCTCTATATATATTATTACATTATGGAAATTAATAATCAAAATCAAACGTGTTACATATTTAGATGACCATAGTTATAAATTCTGGGCTAAGTAGTTGTGTTACAGGTGAAATTAATTGGATGTCAGACTTCTGTGAATGATTAACATTATCAATAATTTTATCAGTCTAATTACTTGTTGAAAAATAAATCAGTAAAAGTCTAAAATGACAACCAATTAACAATTTGTATGAAAAAATAGTTAGTTGGTTGGTTTCTTTATGTTACCTTATTGTTTAGTAATAGTAATATCAAATATATGTAACAATACTACAAATAGCGCTGGATATTGCATCAAATTTTGTATTGCGATATATTGCAATACACAGCTCTTGTATTGTGATAGTATTGTAATATATATACTGAATTAACATTAGGCCTATTATAAACAGGTTATACTTACCATGTACATTAAAGCCAGTCTATTACAGGAGAGAGCTTTGTTTCAGAAAATGAAAAAAAGTCTCAGAGACTCCTTTTTATTTTCATTTGTTTCTTTCCAACTTAGAATTTTTGTTAGTGAAATATAAATTTCAGAGACTAAACGTAAGTCTATAACATGGGTGACAGGGAATAATACACAACACCATACTGGGCAATATAACCCAGTGGAATGCCCACTACATTTCTCCTTTGTCTATTATTATTGTTTTAAATATAAGTAGGCATGGTTTTAGAGATGAACTAATTTGAAATTGTAGTACAACGAAAACATCTTAAGATTCTAAAATTGGCTGCTAGTGCTACTACATCTAAAATCAACATGTGACCTCTCAAGTGTGCATTTACATGCAAATGTACGAGGTCATGACCTACTTCACGATTTCGTGAAAAGAGTAGACATGCTGATGCAATCTACCGGACAATAGCTTATTCGTGGCGCGTTATACAAGTCTACATATAACTGTGAAAGTTCCCCGCGTTCAAAAAGGTTTGCATGAATGAAATCTAATTGCTTTTTCATAGACCGGTAGGAATGTTTGATCATAACAAAGTAAACGACTGATTTGTTCAGGCACACCGCGATCACGTTGGCAAAACATGTTCATCGGCTATGTTTACGTATTTTGTGAAATATATGAACACTCTAGGCCTATTCAGCAGATGCTATTATACTGTCGGTGGTTAACGTATCGCATTCTCACATCCACGACAAAATAAAAGAACCAGGTTGTCTATTTGAGACGAAGGCATCGTCCTCAGAAAGTGCCACATGGCCCTGCGTTCTGGAAGGCACCATTCCGTTACCGAATACTAGCCGATATTTTAACCGTTATTTTCAGATTCTATTACATCTAGCGGAAGCTTAAATGATATTGAAATGAATCAATTGTCGGTAAATTGTATACAGATAAAGAATATCAATACAGATTATTTGTGATCAGACATATAATGTCATGAAATCACGTGGGGGAAATGTGGGGGCAGTCGCAATGCTGGACTCGTGAAACAACCAATATTCCTAAAAGAAAATAAATAAAAAAAGAATTTCAGATAATCAAAATTCTAGTAAAACCAATAGATTATGTTTGATATTCACCATGTAAATCATCTTACCTTTTTAGTATAAGAATAAGTTCTCCAAATTGTACTAAATGAAATGAACGCGGTGCGCTAGACTAGCAGACGGTTTGGTTTCTAAAACAAACTGCAACGAATGAATGGGGTGCTGCTGATTTGCGGATTGGCTGAAATCGCTCGCCGGAAATAAAACGAAACGAAGCACAATTGGAGAAGGCGTGATAATACGAGCTGTCAGCGTCAGTCGTTGTGACTATCATAGACCCGAGGTGTACGATTGGCTGACTGCTCTCATTATTCTGTACATTCTTTCCCATCTTGTTACGTAAATTTAAGCAAGCATGCGTGATGGGCTATATCTTCTTGTGGAGAGCATCTCGTGCATCTACAATAAGTTTGAATCGAATGTCCATGTCGCTAAATATTCTCTCACGCAGAAAAAATACATTTCTAGATTCGGTCACCATTCAGTGCTCATTATATAAAGACTTATAACAACAAACTGGCTTTAAAGGGGCAGTAGCACGTTTTTTCGCTAAAAAATGTTGATGAAATGTATTTGAAAAATAATGTAATAGTAAAACACCCTTCTCTCTTTGGAAAATCAAGTTAACCGATTAGTCTACATGGTTCCGTAAAGTCAAGTGAATCGTTTTTGTCATTCGAAATAATAAAATGTGTTCACAATAAAATGGCCGCCATGCAATTTTTGTTTTATAAGCAACACCGTTTTTACCACTACGGATAATTGGTTTGTGTAATAAGATGTGTTACCCTCTAAATTAAATACAAATGACATAAACTATCTTTATAAATGGGAAATTTGAAAAAATAAAATTTTCAAAAAAACGTAGGCCTACTCTACTGCTCCTTTAACCCTATCTCCATAACTAAGCTTTTCAGGAAAGCGAGCTTTCATCTTCATTTGATTTGGAGTGTTAGGTAGGCCTATATATGTAAAACATTTATTAATTTAATTTTAGTGTCAAATTTCTTTAGAATAAGGTAGGCCTACACGATTATAGTTTTTTCCGTATCGGGCAACTTAAAATGGCGCTCATGTATAAGTATATTGTTGGGAAGTTGGATGCTTTTATGTAAGTAGTAAGTATAGGTTAGTAAAGGGGATGTCAGATGTCGCAATCTGTTTCTACATTCTCAAATTGTGAAGGCCTATTTCTAAGCAGAGACCATATTTTAAGTTTATCAAATGTAACGTAGGTTACCGTAAATGCTTAATTATTGCGAAATAGACGCCTGCCTAGAATTGCCTATGGTGTAGACAGTTTAAAATTAACAACTTACGGTAAATGTCCATGCCCCATGAAGAAGACAGCGTTCGTGTTCAATTATGAATAAATTTTCACAAAAACAAATTCAATTTCAAGAAAATTTCTCATGATTCAATTTCTATATGTCGTTAGTCGGGTGACTTATATTTCACACTGGGCATACAATTTACTCTTATACTGTATTATATAACTGTACCAATTTGATGAGTTTTATGCGTGACACGCAAATAAATATCTGTCTCTGTCTCTGTCTCTGTCTCTGTCTCTCTGTCTCTCTGTCTCTCTGTCTGTCTCTGTCTCTGTCTGTCTGTCTGTCTGTCCCTCCCTCCCTCCCTCCCTCCGTCCGTCCGTCCGTCCCCCCCCCCCCCCCCCCCCCCTCTCTCTCTCTCTCTCTCTCTCTCTCTCTCTCCCGTCTCTCCCCCCCCCCCCCCCCCCCTCTCCCCCCCCCCCACCCCCCCCCCTCTCTCTCTCTCTCTCTCTCTCTCTCTCTCTCTCTCTCTCTCTCTCTCTCTCTCTCTCTCTCTCTCTCTCTCTCTCTCTCTCTCTCTCTCTCTCTCTCTCTCTCTCTCTCTCTCTCTCCCTCTCTCTCTCTCTCGTTTTGTACACCTTACGCTTTACATATTTACATTGCCTTTTCTTGTCTAATTACATGTATATACTTGTTCGATTTTTAAATTAGAGACATTTCAAAAGAGTCCTCAATGAGGAAGAAAAACGAAGAAATTACAGTTATGACGTCATCCATTCTCTTCTTGTTCATTTGTTTTGTGAGTGCTTTGTACGTGCTCTCATATGGTCATGCGTTTAGTTAAATTATGTTTTTTTATTTCTGAGATAGGCAAAAGTTTAATTAAATGAAATTGCTGCCCTTGTAACTTGCCATTTAATCCACGATAATGTGTACCTGCTCTATTAAGTACAGCGAATGGGAAGTTACCGAGACATAAACTTATACAAACTGGAGTAAGCTTCTCATTCGGAACACGCACAATGCGAGTCTAATGTAGAATGTATTCATAGGCCTACATGTTTTGTGCAGTTTTTGTTTTGGCTTATTTATTCTTAATGCGTATCACCGTGTCATCTGTTTGTCATATGTTATGATAATTCGATCGATAATGTTATTTTTTCTTCTTTGTTGGTTAGGTAATTCACCTCCTGGAACCATGTACTGCAGGATTCCAGTGATAGTGATTTTATACAGTCAAGTCAAGTCAAGAGTTTATTAGGTCAAAAACCAATACAAATTCACTCTTATATTTACCTGTGCACATATACAGCGAGAGATGCAGTGGTAGTGATCGGATTAGCGAGGATATTTGCTGTAAGTGTGTACAAAATGCAGCTGTAAAGCAACATATGGGTAATACACAGTACATGATTATGACTGATGGCAAGCTGAATCTTTGGCCCATCCATAAGTGTATTTACTTAAACCTTTTGCTGATGCATATGTTTGTGGTCATGTGGTTTATTAGTTGGGGTCGTCACAATAAAACATTTTTAAAATATGTATGCAAATATCGACCAAATTATAGAATTAACACGAACTTTAGACTACAGAAACCCCGTTGTATAATTTTGGGGGATATGTGCTTATTCTGTGAAAAGTTATTGTTAAAATATTATACTGTAAATATACCTCGCAGTGATCGTGATCAGTACAGATCAGTGATCGTGGTTTGGATAAATGTGCAGTGATCGTGATTTTCTGTATGAAATTAGTACGCTGTAAAAATCGCGTTTAGCAATTAAACACCACCGTTACATGTTTAATGCTCCACATGTTTAGGATAGTGCTTAATGGCTAAACACAAGAACGATATTACATCTGTTATTAAAACATGAATAGCTTTTAAACACATTTCTAAACGTGTTTAGACAGACATTACGCCAGTGGCTAAACACAATTCTAAACATGTTTCGAGAATTTCCCGGTATGTAGCCCATTTTCCATCTATTAACATACAACCCATAATCAACAGTGGTTTGAACTTCAATAGTTCTATAATGAGTTTCAGGAAACTTTTTTAATTGCTTTGTTATTCACCCGCAGTATTCTAATAGTAGGTTACAACTAAATTCAATGTCAAAATAAAGTTATGTTTCAAACATATTTGTCAATATATAGATGTAACGAGAAATGTGGTATATAAGCGTTTTTGAAAAGTATTAATTTACATATAGTTTGTACGATTATAACAACCATATCAATTGGAAATCCATTTTCACAGACTTTAATTACAGTGTATTGTACAACCGCTTCCTGCTTGCGTGTGTCCAGATAAGGTGGGGGGAGGGGGTCGAATTACATTGGTCAGTTTGGGCGGGAGAGTTAATTACCAACAGATGTGTATCCCTGATGTAGGTCGCTGCGTGGGTCCGGTGTATGAAATCCCGCCATGTTTTGAACATCCCCTCGCCTATTTTCACGTTGATTTATTAGACCATGCACAAGTTCCTGGTTATTCGAACTGCACACGAAGCCAAAATTTGATGCTACTGCAAATATAGGTCTCTATATTTCCTGATCGACACAACTATGGTTCCAACCATGACTTGGTAAGGTAGGTTCATTTGAGATGTCTTTGTTGTTTTGTAACGTACGAAATAGCACCAACAGTAACATAACTATTTTAGTAATATTTGTTATTTTTATAAATGATAAATATATGAGGGCTGTGATAATGTTTATAGATCTAAAATAAATGAATATTCGTAAACCACCTGTTACTATTACATTCTAGTGTAGTGAGGTTTGATAAGTGTGACTGGTTGTGTTGAATTACTTGAATAAAGATGTGTAACAAGGGTATAGATGTTTAGAATTGTATTTGCTAAAGTTTTGAAAGGAGCTAAAGCATATGACAATTGTTCATTAAATATTTGGTTGATGCTCATAAAGCTCATGTAGAACCAGACCAGTATATTTGGATGTATCTATGTCATACAGTTGGAGAAGGAATTTTCCTGATGACAAGAAAGATGCTGTGATGGAGAAATAGAAGAAACTGTTAGCATTGACTAAGGCCCTTTTCTCATGCACGAATTTACATACATGAGTAAATTTACACACTATGTAATTATACATACATGTGTAATAGTAAATATACTTTCTGTTCACATGTAGTTAAGCATTATGTTGTATTTGTCAATTACATACAGCCATGTATTATAATAAACGAAAATATATGAGTAGATTCAGTCTATTTATAGTTATTATGCTTTTGCATACAGGAGTAAATATACGTTCCATTCTCATGACACAGTTTGCATAGTTTGCATAGTGTGTATAAATACGTATATGTAAATTTACATTTACATGACCTCCTGAGGTCGTGTAAAGTTACTCCTAGTGCAATAATACTCATGTATGTAATTGCGTTCTCATGACACTTTTACATACCCCAAATACATTTACATACATACGTAAATTTACTAACATATGTAAAGGTGTGCATGAGAAAAGGGCCTAAGCTGTGGTGAGTAAATATTGAACTAAATTCCTTTATATGTAAAGACTATCACAAATACACAACTATTCTATAAATACATTTTGGTAAAAAAAATTTATTGTATCTGACATTTTATTTTTGACTCTTTTAATACTTATTGTTGCCCTTTATGTAGGAACCCAGAACTGACAGGATCAAAACGATGAAGTCCCACTAAAATAATGACAGTTTTTACTGATTGATAACTTGAGTTGATGTCAGTTAATGTTTCACAACAACCATTTGTATATACCCAATTGAGTTATTCTATAACATGTTACACTTTACTTCATTTGTTAAAGTGTTTTCAGGAGACTGGATATGTTCATCTAATGTATTATTTTTGTCATGTTGCATTTCGATTGTAAACTAAAAGTTTCTTCATTCATGTTTCAGGTGAAGGATGCCAAAGGAGATATAATGCAGTTTACAAAAGACCACCCTGAATCTCAACTACCTTTCCAAATCCTTTGACGTATACAGATCTTTTAAAGGGAGTAAACTACAAAAGCTTTGTCAATATATATAACCATAACAAGTTTACTCCAGAACAAAAGGGATCGAGCATTAACCTTTTTTTTAAAAAAGAATTCTTATGTTGTGAAACTATTATGTTGAAAACACCCAATCTTATTTTAAAGGATTTATTTAGTTATTAATTCATGTGCAGACACTCATTAATGTTAAACATTAGGTAATAAGGATTAAAACCACTTTTAAAATATTTATGTCTGGAAATTTAACTGCCAAATGAACATTGTTCAGGCATAAATATATTATCTGTAGATACCTTCCTATCAATGTATATTATGAGAATAATGATGATCTTATAAATTTAATATTTGATGAAATCGATGAGTGTATTGGTGTATATGGTTATTTTATAAATAATTTTCAATAATCATTTTCGAGATATTCCTGATTTTGAGTCATTATTTTCTAAAAAAAGGGTGATGCAGACCAAATTTATTGCTTGTATCATACATTTATATATTATATGCTCTTATATAATTTTTAGTAAGCGTCATGAATTTGTTGGCGATTACTGTGTGTAAGATTGAATTACATGATATAACATTGGTCTTCATTGATTTAAATATTGTGTACAGTTGCAATGCTTTTATTTTCAGGCGTGCTGGAGAGTGTGGTTTTGTTTTGGTTGAAAAGCTAGACTTAATCCTAAACGCGTTTTTTTTCCTGGTTCTTTTACGCGTGTATACCCCTAAACACGTTTAGATACCTAAATGTGTTTAGGAATGTGTTTAGTTACTAAGCACATTAATATACGTGTTTATGTAGCTAAACGTGATTAGTTGCTAAACACATTCCTTAACACATTCAGGTAGTTAAACGTGTTTAGAGGTATAAACGTGTTTTAAAAAAACAGGACAAGATACGAGAAAAACAGGACAAGATACCCGTTTAGTATTATGTTTATATGCTTAACACCATGTTTACAGTGTAAATACTATAACTTGAGCATCAAAATCGATGATTAATTGAACTTCAAAATAGGAATTTGTAATCAATTTCCAGTCAGGCATCGGGGAAGCTCCTGTAGGGTGTTGTAAATTACGCAGCGTTTACCAACAAGTCTGGCCTGTATGCAAGAAGACAGACATACAGACAGACAGACAGATGTTTTATTAACGTCTCACTGCATGTACAACATACAATAAAGTAAACAATCAGTAAAAGCACATGCACCATTCCTTATGAGAGACTACATCTAAAATATATACATGTTACTAAAATAAATAATTTAATGTTTAACTATCATACAATAACAATCGCCTTCTAGATAAAATAAGGAATAAGGTTTAGCCAACGCTACTAACAACATTAGAATTACATATTAAAAAACAAAACACTTCTGTTCTTCGCTAAGAGAATAAAAATGCAGGTGCCAGAGGACGCGTGTCCCCATAGTCCCAACCACAGGTTTAGCGCAAATATGTTGCGCAATAGAGATGAACGACCAGTTTTCCATATGTGCGAACGAAAAACTGGTCGTTCATCTCTGTTGTGCTAAACTTCACCTGTGTCCCAACCGCCGGCCGACCTCACGATGAACGATTACGTGATGGACATGCATTTGTATATAGGCAAACAATCCGTATAACGGTTAGTTATCGTTCATAATATATGTTATGTTATGCCGGCCCGGGCAATATAGCTATATAGTGATAATCAATCAAGTCGCTTCCTGTGTGAATGTGTTGGATATGTTTACCTGGAATGTTGAATAATGTACAAGTAACACATTCTTGTAGGTTCAGTAAGTTTAAAATTCAGATGACATCAGTAAACATCAGATGGTTTTGACTGGATCAATCTTCTTTAATACAATACGATGAGCTCATTTCGACCAGTATATCGGTCTTTTCAATTATATATATATATATATATATGATTTCTGGAAAGTATTTATATACTGTATATGGAGAGAGGACCAGATGTATGGAACCTTGCATGCGGTCACTTTTAAAAATGCAATACTTTTTTGTTTCAAACCATGAAGATTTTGTTTAATAGTTTTAATATTGCTTCTGTAAAGTATTAGTGTAAAGTAATAATTCTGTTTAAAGTGTTATCGTGTATACCCTTAATAGCCTAACAAGTATGCTATTTCCTCTGCAAATATTACTGTTAAAGAAGTAAGCAAAGGACTTTTCAAACATTATTTAAATGAAGAATGTTGTTATTTATGTTAACGTCGTGGTTTCAGAAATCGCCGTGTCTCAATGAGCTTCGGGCCACCAATGAACGCCGGGCCTTTTTGTTCAGCGCCGTGGTTCTAAAAATCGCCGGGTCTCAATGAGCGTCGGGCCACCAATGAACGCCGGGCCTTTTTGTTCAGCGCCGTGGTTCTAAAAATCGCCGGGTCTCAATGAGCGTCGGGCCACCAATGAATGCCGGGCCTTTTTGTTCAGCGCCGAGAGGTATGAGTTGTCAGGTTTGGAATTGAGTTTGTTTATTTTTAGATTCGGGCCAGGAGGTCCGAATCTTTGAGATAAGTGCCTAATGCTTGGAAGGTATTTTGGTTATTGTTTGGATTTAATATTAGATTTATGTTTTGTGGTGGGATGCTGTTGGCCCTTAGAGTTAGGTTGAGTATTTGGCGGAAGGCCGCATACTGTGGGCATTCTATGAGAATGCGGTGGATTGTTTCTGCAGTGTAGGCATGTGGGTGAAGCTTTTAGTTTGATTTTATGGAGATGGGAATTACTATGCCCCGTTTGGAGCTTAAATATTGCCCTATCAATATTTTTGTTTTTGGAGTAAATTTTGTGTTTGCCTAGTGGTTTAGGGAGAATTTGTTTGGTATGGTGAGCATTGGTGGAGTTTGAATATTGCTTATGCCATGCCTGCTTTACATAAGATTTTGAAAGGCTTTTTGCCTCTTGTTTCGAATGGTGAAAAGGAAGTGAATTTGGAAGTTTAAGGCCCTCCTTTGCTGCTTTGTCGGCTTTTTCGTTGCCAAATATTCTGACATGGGCTGGTACCCATAAGAGTTTTACTGCCTTGCCCTGATTGTAAGAGATTGGATGGTATGAAGAATTTTGGATATTAAACCATTACGGTTTTTTGTAGATTTGTTTTTGAGTGCTTCTAAAGCACTGAGTGAGTCCGAAAGGATGAGAATTTTGTCCTGTTTTTTTAAATTTTTGATGGCTTAAGGCAATTGCGATGGCCATAAACTCAGCAGTGTAGACCGATTGATCGTTGGGAAGCCTATTGGAGTATGAAGAAGGTTGTGGATGTTAGAAATGTATGCCTACACTTGTTGTGCGTGCTTCCGGATGCTTGGACCCGTCTGTGTTAATGTGACACCAGGCGGACTAGTGTTCCTGTATGTAGTGAAGTGCGGTTGTTTGCGCGAGTTGAGGGTTTTGTTTAGAATTTATTTTGCTGAGATGGAGATTTATTTTGGGAGCCGGAAGTGGGGGGATAGGGTGAAGCACCGTACAATTTGTGGGGAGTTTAATATGGCCCATCTCAGCTTGGGATTTAAGAGTATTTACGCGATGAGAGATGGGTGCGCGGAGTGGGTATTTATTGAATAAAGCTTTAAAGAATTTAGAGGGTATGCTGCTAAGCATATCCCTTATAAGAGGGTCCTCTGAAGTTCCAGCCCAGAAGTTTAAGGTGAGTTGGTCCCGTCTCGCTGCGAGGGGAATTTCACCAGTAGAGGCTTGGAGTGCTTCTAGTGAGGTACCCTTTTGAGTGGTGGGCCACTAGTACCTGCTCCAGTGGCCCACTAGTAGTTTGTCCAGCTGATAGAAGGAAGTCACTATCTGCTACCAGCGGCCCATCTGCTACCATGCTGGTGGGCCACTTGCTATCCCCCAGTGGCAAGCCACTAGCTATCACACCGGTGGGCCACTTGCTACCCACCAGTGGCAAGCCACTAGCTACCTGCCACAAGTGGCCCACTAGGGGGTGTGTTATCTGGGAAGACGCGAAGTCTTATTTGGGTGTGCTTGACTACGCAGTCACGTGACAGTAGTGACAGATCTGTCAGCCCGGACCAGTAAGGGGCGGGTAATTAATCGTTTTTATACACCGAATATTTCTCGTGTTATACAACAGATTCGCCTTTTTATACACGCAGTCGAGTGTGACCTCTATAGTACAACGGATTTCAGCAATTTCAAGAATTGACATGAAAACAATCTCTCCTTATGTTGAAGATATCAGTCCCTAGATTTCCGCAGATCTCTGTCTCGGTGTTGAGATAGCAATAATGTAATGTTAAAGGCGCTGTAGCACGTTCTGATTACTGGAATAAAGAGCTCAACAAAAAATAAGATAAATCAGTCTTACCAATGACTAAATAATACTCCTGAATCAATAAACAGAGTTCCAAAATGAATGTATGTAGGCTATTCATGGTTCAATTCCTCCTGTCTCAAGGTATAACGTACGCTTCCATACCCTGGGTGCAAGGCAGTTCATAACTTCGCAAAGTGACGTATGGTCCAGCCAATCAAATTGTTTTCTCGCCCTGTTTGCGATAAAATGTTAGCCAATCACAGAGAGCTTTTCAAAATGCAGTTCGCACTTCCGCAAAATGGCGACTTAGATAAGCGAGCTGAAATCGAAGAGTTTTTACCCGTCAAATTGTCTCAGACGCAGACCATGGAATGGGACACCCAGTTTATCGAGGGAGGTGCGGTAAACGTTTGCTGACTCGGTTTTGAGTGATCGTTATGATTTCCGCAGTGATCCACCACAAAGAACGCAGGCGGACGTCTGCGGACTGGGCGCCGCCATTTCAATTCTGCCGACTCGCCTTTCAAGTGATGTCATTGGTTGTCTATTTTTAGATTGTTCCCAGAACATACGTCACCTCGCGAAGTTATGAGCTGCTTTTGCACCCAGGGTATGAAAGTGTTGGTAGCGTACGTTATACCCAGAGACAGCATGGGTTCAGTTAAGCCATGCTAGTCAATTTCCCATCTTGCGGCCTTTTAACGAGTCGGAGAGTCTACTGATTCAGTAAGTACCCTTCTCATGCAATAAATTGCCATTCTAAAAGTTGTCTGCATATGATTCCTGCATATTGACAATGATAGGACGGGAAACAAAAAACTTAAAATGGAATCCATGCACCAAACAAAAAGAAAATATTCTCTCCAGAAAAAAGTTTCAAACTGTTGGAGAAGTAAGCTACATTGACATGCGAGCACGTGGTTCTATGGTTTCAACCGTTTCAGGTTTCACTGCAGGAAGAAAGCATCAATAATGTTTCAGGCTTTCTCCTGGTAACAATACTTGCTACTGTCATATGAATGAAAACCGAAATCGTTAAATAAAATGACTTCAACGTTTCATCATTTTTGAAACATGTTAAAACTTATAATGGTGGACGACTACATGTGGATGCATTAACTACAACGCTGGTTGAGATTAGAGATAGTACATGTGACAATCAAAGCTATTAATAAAGTCGTAAAACAAGTGCTATAGGCCTAAGGTGTGAAATGTGTTAATCAGTCATTTTATAGTCAGGGGTAGCGTCCCATTCTGCCTACAGTCCCAATCTGCCTACAGCTTAAAACAGCATGTTAGGGTCGGGAAGTCAGGGTTGTATGCTGACCTGTTCTACCTCTAAAATATGAACTCAACCAAATTGCATGTTCCATTGCGAAAAACAACAATTTTAATTTCATGCTGTTAACTTCCAAATCCCACTGCGATAATTATTTGGGTCTCTCATATCACCCTTTTTAAACACAGGCATATTTGTAGGCAGAATGTGACCTTGCCTATTTAGGGTCAGATAGAATTAACAGAAGTCGGAAAATGAAAGTTAGTTTTTAAGATAATAAAAAAAAAAAAACCCATTTCATTTAACAAAAAAAACAACCTGCAATATATTTTGTCAATATATGTTTTGTCGATCATGTGGGGAGGGCTATAAGTTTTATAACTTGTGCCGAATCCGTTTCTTAAATGAAAAAAATATTTCTTCAATCAATTGAATTTCAATAAATGTTTTATTCCCCGAGTCATAAACAGGGCTGAAACAAGGTTATGCCATGTTGAACAGATTTGTTTTTATTGAATAGCGATATCTTCAACGGGCGAGTAATAAATAGAGAATACTAAACGACGTTCCGTTTAATAACATATTTATGAAACTCGTGAATGGTATCGGTATCAATAACTCGCTTTCCCTCGTCAAATACCAAACCACTCACTCGTCAAAACCTTATGTCCCCAAACAATTTGCTATTGCAGTACCCGTGTGTTTGTTTGAATTAAAAGCAACATAAACTGAACACCAAAAGAAATGTTACACCTCTTTGAATTTGAATATCATAAAAAGTTACGTGTTCAGAGGAATTTGCTTTGTTGTGTTGTAACACTCCATCAGTTTCGTGTTTTTGTGCTAAAATAGCAAACCTGTAACTTTAATGGTAAATAAGTTATCGTCAGTTCATGAATGGGGTCAATTGTCCTATTTCCGATCATGCACAAAAACAACAAAATCATAGAATCGTGACGAGGTTTAACATTTCTTTTGGTGTTCAGTTTATATATTCTTTTGAAGGAAATTAATTTAATTTAAATTAAAAATCGACTTTACTCTGCAGCACAATTTTGATTTTAACAGGGTTTTCTTTTTAAATCTAGTTTATAATCTGAAATATTACTGTCAAATACTAAAGAAATATTTTATAAACAGTTTCAGATAAAATGAAGAAAGAAACAAGAAGAAAAACAAATGTAGATTACTTTTTAAAATATCAATCCTAGTTCAAATTTTATTTCTTTCAAACTGAGAAATATCGTTGTAATTTCATATTTGGATACCTAAATAAACAGATGTTGTAGTCGAAACCCATATCAATTGAAACGTTCAAAATATAAAGACGTGAAACGAATCCTTTCCGTGATACATGATACTCAAAATAAACAATAACATCTATATTAAAAATAATGAACTGTAATTAAACCCGGTGAACTGTTATAATTAAGGTAATGACGAATTCAAGTGAATCAATCAACAGAGAACATACTTACAACATAAGAGGCATGCGCTGAAGCGTACGAGAAACATCGAGCACCTCGAGATATATATATATATATATATATATATATATATATATATATATATATATATATATATATATATATATATATATATATATTCAAAAGTAAAAAAAAACACAGAGCCGTTGTGTAGGTGTATGTGTGTTTTTATATATGCATATACTCTTCTTGGTGATGACCTAACCTCTTTGCAGTTCCAGGAAAGGTAGACTGTTAAAAGTAAATTTGTATATCTCCATAATAACTGAATAAGATTACACTTTTGAAGAATTTATTTTTTCAAGTAGGCTGTACGTATCCTTTCTAGTGACCACTTACCTAAATAAGGTAAGCTCGGCGCTGGTTGGTTGGTTTTGTGTGTCATGTGCACTAGAAGACGTTTATCCTTATTTAGCTCTACACTTTAATGTTAGGGCCCTTTGTCTATTGTGTACGTTATTGCGTAATTCTCTCCCAACAGAGGTTACTCAAATCAATTCTTCACATGCAACCTTTCCTGCAAGTGCACATGGGCCATAGTTTTGAATCTAGCAAAATCACCTAGCGGCGAAAATTGTATAAAGCAAGAATGTTCTTCCTGGTTTTTGTCCAATGAATTTTTTTTTTTACTAACCGTGTTGACGTCTTTGAGAATGGGCACGGCGTTGTCCCTTCACCAGTATTTCCAATTGAATATCAGATGTTTAACTTCAAGTAGCTAACAGTTGTTTCCATTGATTGGGGGAGGGTGTGTATATGTTTGTATGTTACCAGGAAGTCTCCGCGTTAGTTTAAAATGACATAGGCCGTGTGTTAGACGATCGTGCTCGCCTCGGTCAAGCTCCCCTACGCTGGGCTACGCTCCGCTGTGAGAACGGAGGTTTACCGGAGATAGTCACGGCGAGCATTACATCGTCTAGCCGTGTGTATATAGGTAGAGCATATTGTGAAGTGACCTGTGCAAAGTTATCAATTCACTTCAATTCTTTATTCTCTGTTTATCCACCGACGGTGGTACAAGAGCACGTATATAATATATAACAATGAATTAGATGCAATATGTGAAGGTCAGTTTACATAATTATTTTCATTTTAGCGTTTACAATAGCGATAAATTTGGATAATCCTTTTAGTACTGAGAGTTTTTTTGTACATAGTAATGATTTCATTTTATGGATATTTGGAAAGGTACATAAATATTCTGGTATATACATGGTTCTTACATTGGTAAAAGCTGAATATTTAAATAAATGGCATCATCTGACCAAGCAGTGCTCACTGCTGCCGAAAACGACCATTGTAATGCTTGATTGATTGAAATACATATTTTACATTTAGAACTGGATTGGGAAAAACGTTTTAAAACTTATTGAAACACTCTTCAAATAATCGACAAATATTTGACAAGCCTAAAATACATAAAACACGCAGAAGAGAATTTCAAACCTACAAGTAATTTAGATAGATAGATAGTTTCAGCAGTTAAACATGTAATATAGGGGTAACGTTGTTCATTATCATTTGCAGAAGCCCGAGCTCTTCAATTGTATTGTCACCTCACGTTTATGATATTATTTGGCAAAATTACGTGTCCTCGTTTGAAAGAAAGACATGTAAAACGTTTTAAAATGCTCGAGTCGATACGCTCATTTGGTCGCCATATTTGTCGAAATTTCAAGAGGAGATTCTACAGTGACGTCGCTTAGAAACACAGTGATAATGGCCCGTCGTCAGCGTTGAGAGGGCCGTTATCATTTGCAGTGGCCCGCTCATTCCTGATAACAAGAGGGCGGTTTCATGATAATTCCATCCATTTTAGCTCTAATATACATTACTAACTTAGGCATTATACGGTGTCTACCCGTGAAAGCCAAATTAGAGAAATAAGGATCAGTGGTGATGTCCAACCCCGGGAGAGCCATATTTACAGAACTACCTAATCACCTACACTGCATTTTCCTTGAATTTGGCTTTCAATGGCTGTAACCTCACGCAACACGTCGCTGTCGGTCAAGGCTTTTGACGGTAAAGAGCAACAACATACAGAGCTATCAACAAGGACGGAAATTCCGCAGCGCCACCTATGACGCAGTTTCGTATCAAGTTCCCCTTTTTGCTGGAGTCCTCGATTTCGAGGTTAGGATCGGGAATCTGAAGGGAGTAACCTCTATGGGAAGAGAATGCACAATGCTCAGTATCACTTGCAAAAAGTCCTAATCTTGTTTTACACAAAGCATCAATCAATCTGCAAGATGAGTCCATTATATCAGTGGGTGACACTAGGTTGTAACCACAATCACATCTGACTGATTTGTCTGAGTTTTGGTACATTAATTATGGGGGTAAACCCATGAATAACATTTCCTCAAGGTTAAACAATACTGGATTGCATTGTGCCGACCAATTATCGCGCAAACAACATCTCAAACACGATATTCAACATGTGTTAAAAAAAAATTATGGCTGAACTAATGATATACCTGACAACGGCAAGTTTTCAACTTTGTAAGAGGTTTTATTGGCATATTTGTATATATTAAATTGGCCGACTTATCATTTTGTAATTTCAATTGACGATCATATTTCACGGATAAGTAAAGACCTTGAGACGGACAGATTTCACCGAGAGACAAAAGAAAGGATACCAAATTTTCCACAGAGCCAAACAAAACAAAATATCTGATAAAGTCGATTATTTACATACTCTCGTAGCCATCTAGCTCATTTGGACAAGGTCGGAACCATCCTGGGGTTTACCAACTCCTTTGGCCACGCTTGTCACGCCGAGTTCCTTTGCCAAGCAGGCTGGTATGGAGGAGGGCGCCAAGGCACTATAGCGGGGATTCGGGTTTGTAGCTGGCAACATTGCACAATCAGGTTGGGCTCTCTCTGTGGGGGGCCACTGAGCCACCTCTTCGCTCTTCGACGGGCAGATTGCGGAGACCCTTCACTAGCGGCAAGACCTGCAGTAGCCATATATTACCAATAGGGGGCCGCGCCTACGGAGGCACCCCGAGGAAATCCTGACTCGGGGGTCTCTCCAGTTCTTCCCAAAACGACCATGGATGCTTGGGATGGCCCCGTGGGTGGCCGTCTCTCCCGTTTTGCGCCCAACTGGCGATAATTGTGCCTAGAACTTTTCGTATGCAAGGTTTGACTCTGACTCTTGAGCAGGTGGATATTCTTAAGAATTATCTCCTGAAGAGGGCGGTGGTTGAGCTGCCGCTCTATAAACTCATACCAGGATTTTTCTCTCCAGTGTTCGTTCGGCCGAATGGCGGCTAATACACGACATGCAAAAGTTCAACCACCCCTTCCTCGTTAGGGCGCCATATTTTCGACTCTTGGCTGTGCCGTCAGTAATGTGGTTACTGGGGCACTCGGATTTCCCTGGACCTCCATGATGCGTATCTGCACATCCCCACTTCCCTGTTGGGTCGCCACTTCCAGTGGAACGTCCTTCCATTCGGGATCTCATCAGCTCAATGGCTTTTCCCGTGAGTTACTCAACCCATAGTCCAGTTCTTGCACAAGCACGATGTGCAATTTACAATTTATCTTGACGATGGGTTCAGACACCAGCACTCCCTGTCTGTTCTCAGAGCCCATCGTGACTTTGTGATCACGTTGTTCAGTTGTCTAGGTTGGCTTGTCTTGGACAAGTCCGATCTTGGGCCGGCGATGTCGTGAGTGTTCCTAGGTGTTCGTCTGGACACCGTCCATTACAAGCCTTCGCCACTCATTCCAAATGCATCGGGGATTCGTTCATCTTCTTGTCTGGTGGGAACAACAGAGCAATGTCCTATGCGATGCATTTGGAATGAGTGGCGACACACTCTCTTCGTGCGTGCGTGCGTGCGTGTTGAGGAAGACCTGTAAGGGCCTGAGTTGAAGCCCCCTTAGGGTGAGGTCTTGTTCTTTGGCTGAGATCAAGAGACCTACGCTCGCGTTAGAATGGAAAGGGATGGTCGCCTACGCCTAATTCAGGAGACCTACAATTTCTACAACGATCCTTTGTCTCACGGTTTAATCAGACATTTCGATTGCTATTGGCTCGGCCGCCAGGATCTCAGAGTTACATGGTCTGCAGGCAGACCAGCTCCGATTCGAGGTGCGAGATTGGGGATCGGCAACTCTAGGTTTGGCTCCCGAATTCTTGTGTCAGAACCAGACCGCCGAATTGTGCGTCAGGACCTTAACCTCACCATCTATCTCCTCCATGATTGAATCCTACGGACGAGGAGAGTCTACTTCTCTCTCCAGTCAGGGCGCTCCGCATCTACATGGAGCGGACACGATCTCTTCACCAAGGGGAGACGTAGCCTCTTTTTGCCTCATTCACAGATTAGCGTCAAGGAGATTGACAAACGACATCTAGAGGTGTATCTCAGATCACCAGTCTTGGACGCTTACAAGGGGCAGGTCTACCTCCGCCAGCGCGCTCTAACCCCAATGAGATCAGGGCTATCTCGGCCACTATGGCCCTGCATAGCAGCCTTCCCTTGGTGGACATCATGGAAGTCTGGTCTACCTTCGCAACATCTCTATGGAAGATCTGGACGGAGTTACCCGGCTGGGGATGCAAGTCTTCACCCAGCAGCGGGTACCAGGGGCGCTCATTCAAGAGTTCCCTTTTCCGTGCTGAGGGTTCATACCCCTCCCAAGTTTTTTTTTTATCCTGCATGGAACTCTTGGTACTTACTTGTCGGATTTTGTTGTTGACTGTCTTTAATTGGCGACCCTTGCGGTTCTCTTGGAGTGAGAGACCCTTACCACATGGTGTTCCAATGCGACTGGCCTTAATGTCTTTCTAGCCTACATGCTATTAGGTACCCATGTATCTTTAGTCGTCCACCCGCATTATTGGGGAGAGATACCTTACCCTGTCCTAAGGTTCTCTTCGCAACCCTCCACCTGCTGTGACAATCTGGCTACGGTGAGTTGTCTACGAGAGTATGTAAATAATAGTACGTTTTGCAACATGACATGTGATAAATAGTTTTCATATCACGAAAATGTAATGAAATTTGGTTATAAAGAGAAGAACCCATTCGAGTAACGAACGTCAAGGGTATCTGACGTCATATAAACAGAATTCCCTCTATTGCATAAAACGTACTTCACAGAAGCAAGCGTTTCCGAAGCGTGAAGGCTCGTCTTTAGCGCAAGTCGCCATAGCAACTCATGTGCTGCACAGTGCTGCACGTGCTTTTCTTGCAAGCTAGGCTACCCTTGTCATACATTACTGAATGTGACGATTGCCTTATAAACAGTGTTTCTAAATGAGAATATACAAATAATTGGCTGTTTAATGTACTTTTTATTGAGATAAGACTAGCAAATTATGACAAATATATCATTGATCAATTCAAGCAAAATACCTAGTTAAGTAAAACATTTATTTTAATATTTGTAGCAAATACATGATTAAATTAAATGGTAAATAAATAACCTCTAAAGTTTAATCAAAAACGTACTATTTTAGGCCGGATGTTTCTCGTTAAGAGATAAACAACATTTCATTCATGAGAGTATGATACTTAATATTTTGTATTTGTTCAAACACACTTGTGGTACTGAAATTGCTAATTACATTCTTTGACTTGAATTTGCCGATTATTACTATTGGACGTCACAAAACAAGTCCAAAATCACTTTTTGACTCTCCTATCTCGTCTAGTTAATGAATTTGGAAACAACGATTTATGTTTCTCACAAATGTTAACAGATAATGTTTGAAATTTCAAATGTAGTTGAATTGGCTTCTGAAGACACGATGCAACCCTATTTCAGTGATATTTCTCTCGCGGAATGAACTATATTTTATTATGTGTGGTATCGTTTCTTATACCCATGGATGTAGTTTATTATACAACTAGGGTCGGTTATGTCTATTGTTCTCAGAGGGGTTATTTCACATAACGTTGATAACCGCCCTAGGGCAATTATTTGAATTAGAAAACCAATTTTTTTCACTTGTAATGATCATTTTCTTTACATTTCATTCATTAAACGTACGTAAAAACAGTATTCCCACGTGGTATAAGCCGTTTAATCACCCAAAACTGCGATAGTTATTTAGATTAACTCTGCTCGGGCTAACGCCCTCGCATAGTTAATCTAAATAACTACCTTGTTTGGGTGATTAACCTATACTTAAAGTGTCATATATAAGATAGGTACAATGTAGGTACAATAATACATACATCTTTTAAAATGGAATCATATTTGTCATATTTACGTAATAAAGACTTGAGACGATTTTTAACACTTTTAAGAATAGGTGAACTGAAAATAAGGAAAAACACCGGAAGGAGAAATAATATCCCTAGAAAACTAAGATTTTGTCCTTTCTGTATAAATGTTTTAGAAGATGAGTTACATTTTATGTTCTTATGCCGTATGTAAACGAATTAAGAAGTAAATATATGTTAGACTTGAAATGTAAAACTAAAACATCTCTAGCTACTCTGTTACAAAGTGAAAATATCAATAATTTACATATGATTTCACACTATATCAAAGATGCTTATATGTTACATTGTTCACTATTGTAAATTGTATGTATATATCACGTAAAACCTGTACACAAATGTTATGATGTTTCAGTTATTGCACCTATAATATGTTAATTTCCTCAAAAGGATTTTGTATATTGTACATGGGCCTGTATAGTCGTAAACGCTAATAAAACAGGAACAAGTAAGAAGGCTATGAATAAAGGGGGATAAAAGGCACATAAATACGTATAGGACATAATGAAAGGGCAAGAAAACTACAGTAGAAGTAACCGTAAAGAAGAGATTTCTCTCCTTTACAACCATTCTCTTCCCACAGAGGTTAGTCCCTACAGTTTTCCGGTTCTACCCTCTGTTACATTACGCTCGATAATGTGTGCAGGAAGGTAGTGTTCTGATTGGTTGCAATTGAATCTAGTTGTGCAATCAACGACGCCGTTGTAAAAGTGACATTTGCCAATGACACGTCATAAACGTAAGGCAAACGTTTTCTCGTTTTACTGTGTTTTCTGTGTTTTCCTCGAACTATGCTTTTTGATTTTGTGAAAACTCTCGATCATAAACATAATTTTAAAGAAAGAAAACCAAATCAGAGACAAATACCCAAAACAGTTCATTTGCTTTATTTACATCAGACATATTCGAATGACATATGCTAATGAGCAAGACCCTTCAGAGTAAAATGCGTCGATTTATGAAGTTACCCTTTCGACATGTCAAATTAAACATGAGTTCTCATTGGTTAAGAAGCAAGGATAGGTTAAGAGATTGCTCTTTCCACCGCCAGGGGACTTTGGTTCTGTTCTCTATTTCAAGCGTAATGTAACAGAGGGTAGAACCGGAAAACTGTAGGGACTAACCTCTGTGGGAAGAGAATGCTTTACAACAGGTCATGAACAGTAACTCAATCCCACGTGTCGCTTTCTTCTGTTCTTCGTCTTACACTCAGACTATCACAATATCGCTATTTTATCAAATATTGAAAGAGAACCTTTGAGAAATTTGATTTTAGGAAAACAGAGGCTCTTTTCAATATTTTTTCAGCTTTTCTGTTCTGAGGAGCGCCGTGAAAGGCTTGGAGGCCCGAGTAGTACGATGTGCGCATGTGCGGAGTGATCCATGGTTACACTGGGGTTATCTTACATAAGGCTTGTGTTATCGGGTATCTTTCGAGACTAAGTCGGGGGAAAAGAATTTTTGCACCTAAGAAACACATTCTGTTGTCAAATTCTTTTAGTGTTCGTTGAAAATTCCTTGATCCATCTTTATTGTTATCATTGTGTTTATGTAAACTGTTTATATAAGCAAATACCAATGGTATTGTATATACATAACGCGGTATTAAACTCTCCTGGGTATTTAAAGTTATTCTTTAGAAGTAATTACCGAGACTGACTTTTTCTGACGTGAATTATCGTACGTGTCGCATATAGTCTACTTATATAAATACATTATTTTATTTGGTTATGCAAGCGCAAAATTTGCGTTCAGGACATTAAACATTTTTGTTAGGCTTACATAAAGTGGTAGATTGTACTGAGTAGTATGTCCAGAAAGAAACTGAATTGACTAAACATATGTGGGGCCCTCCACTAGCGGATGTTGGTATTTGGCTGTATTGACAGTAGATCGTCATTGAAAAAACCCTTACTCAGATTATGGCAGAATTGAATGATTTATGGTCAATGTCAATATAAAAATATTCATTTTGTGCGCAAGAAACAAAACATAATCACTTTGTTCGACAGGCTTCCGTGTATGCACGGTGTACTGTAACGTCCAACACAATGTACATCAAATCTATTATCTTGTAATCTCATCTAATCCATCCCTAAAACTAAACACATCAACCTATTCAATTGTACAAACATACTCTCCATTTATATATTATATTCATCTTAATCTTTAAATCATATCTAGAATTTGCTTGAAAACGGTGTTATCATCTCCACCGAAACGTCGCACTCCTGCAATAAAGAAGTTGTAAATCCACAGAACTCGTTTCTCCTTCATCTAGTCTACTTCTAAATGCCTCTTACAGAAGTGTATATTCTTTTTTAAGAAATTATTGTCCAATTTACTAGTGTAACGTCTTAGTGTACAGGCCCATATTTTCGAAGCTCTCTTAGCACTAAGATAGTCGTAAGCCAATGTTAATGTATGGTCCTTACGACTGTCTTAGCGCTAAGAGAGCTTCGAAAATATGGACCCAGGGTTCCGTTCCATAACAGCGAGGGCTTATAATCGCTCACTGATTGCTCAATGTAGCGCTCAAGTACCGCTCAAGTAGCGCTCCTTCTCTCTTGAACGACACGGAGCAAATTCCTCGAAGTTTGCTCGCCTTGCTACGTAGCGCTACATTGAGCAATCGTGTTCAAGAGAGGTTTAAAAGTAATCGCTCATTGAGCGATTACTTTGAAACCTCTCTTGAACATGACCCAGGTGTCGTTGTATTCCATTGTATTGAAGCAGGTGTCAACATCCGTAGTTTTTATCAGAAAACATCACATGAAAGTAATCTCGGTGCAACATAAACAGCACATGAATTATACCAAAATGTTCACGTAATTCTTCCTACCTTGTTATTTGTTCGAGTTTGTATTTGTGTTCATTGAGTCATACAATGATTCGTCAAATTTACATTCCAAAGGTTTCAAAGGTGAATATCACACCCTCCCCTCCCCTACGAACGGCCATTTTAAAGGGAGAGTTCTGTCGCCATCTTGGATATTTTTGCATTTGCATGAAACCACGCTATATTGTAACTTTTTAATAACTAAAGACATACACTGATAGAGTGTTCACATAGTAACACATAACATGTCATAAAACTAATAAACGCTTTGTTGTACTACTGTAGCGAAGTTTTCCCCACTTTCATCGCCGATGAATGGCTTCAGTTCTCATTGTTATTTTTTATTTTTCAACAAATGTCCGCTTATGTTTATCAAGTTGTGAAATATAAAGTCATCAAAATATTACCTTTATATGTGTAAACATGAATATCATCTCGAATTTCGTTTCCACAAAAACTACCCCGATAGAACCCTCCTTTTAAGGTGTTCACGGTAAAATGGCCGCTCGAAGGTAGTTTAAGTGATCTGGCTGATGTAACGATACCTAAACACTCAGAGCAGAGTTTTAAATATGGTGCCATGAAGGAATGGTCAAGCATCTTGCTATCTGAATACTTAAATTGCACGAGACTTACAAATCACTGGGTTTAATGTGTACGTGAGGACGTTCGTTGTTACTGATTTGTCATGTGAGGAGCGGGACATACGACCACGAAAAGTGGTAAATTTTAGCTCATTATGCACATTGTTTGAACTTATAAATAACAACTTCTTCATGAGCAAATATCTATACGCCCTCTTGTGAAAACAAGACAAACCTAACCATTTTTTTGCAAACATACCTTTTAGTAACTGTGTGCCAATCAAAGTCGTCGAAATGTCGACAATCATTATAACAGTATGAAATATATATATATGAAGTATATATTATCCAAAATTTATTTAATGTAAATTTGTTTCAATAATTACTGCAAGCCCTGGCGAAATTCCAAGGGTTGGTATGGTGTGATTATGTGATATCTGTTGTCAGCTTGTTTTATATTAATGACCCACTACTCAACAACCCCTCAATAAACGCCACAAAGCAGTGATCAAGCTCTAAAGTAAAGTTCAGTTGTCCTGACTGCTGCTGGGCCAATTATCAATAATGATGTCTGTATTACTTGACATACTAATGAAATATTAGTCATAAAAGATACTTTAATATCAAAGAACAGTCTAAAATAGCACAGGATGTGACACACTTACAGATTTGCTTTTATATGGGCAACATTTGCAAGAAAGCGATTACTTTTAAACCTCTCTTGAACGCGATTGCGCAATGTAGCGCTACGTAGCAAGGCGAGCAAACTTCGAGGAATTTGCACTGTGTCGTTCAAGAGAGAAGGTGCGCTACCTGAGCGCTACTTGAGCGCTACATTGAGCAATCATTGAGCTCGCTGTTATGGAACGGAGCCCTGTAAGAAGTCATTTGGTCTAAGATCCAACATGTCCAGGCATGAAGACAGTGCACTTCAGAAATAAAACGTACACGTGCTCAGGTCCATGTTGCTCTACCGTGCGTACATGTGTCTCAACATCTCCTTAAAGAACATTACAAGGGTATTCATTCATAATACATTCACTTGAGACAGTTCTATAATTGAAATGGTATTTGTTTTTATTCAGTTCATATCTGCAGGCTCGCTGGCTGGTGTAATAGAGGAATTTTCTCTTAGCTTTTCTTGCAGCTAAAAGTCGTTAAATGGGTGGTTTCTGAAATTGTTAATATTTCATACCACTTTGCAAGGAATTCCGGTTGTTAAATGACTGTGATAGGTGTTTGTATTGTCGAAAAACTAGCGATTAGAAAGCATATGAAGTTGACGATCCAGCCCCTTATACTTATGTTAAAGGAGCTGTAGCACGTATTTTGCTATTTATTATAAAAGTTTATATAATATATTGTTAGGGGGTAAAACAGCTCATTACACAACCCAATAATCCGTATCAGTAGAAAATAGCTATCCGTATTGAAAGAAAATGGTGCTACATACAAAGCGACAGTGGCGTTGACATTTTCAGTGTAAGAGGTAGATTTGCAGTTCCAATGCGATTTGGGAGTTCAGACAGCAAGATGGTTGACCATTCACTATATAATCACTCCATAATTAAAACTCTATACTCATAGTGTGTAACTATCGCTACATCAGTCAGATCACTTGAACTACCTTCGAGCGGCCATTTTAATGTGAACACATCAGTCTGATTAAAATCGACCTTGTTCCGAGCAAAATAATATATCTACCGGGATACGAACAGGTTCTGTAGATTCCTCGCCACAAGGTCTGAGAACATCCCGTATAGGCGTGTGTTCCGAACCAGTTTAGCGCCGCCAAAGCCCAGTCAAAAAGCTGACCAATCACATCATAGTATTTAAACGGTCGCTGTTTTGAAAGCATTCGGAACAGACAAAAGGATAGCTGTTTGGAGTTGTCTGCCCCTAGCTTCTCGCACCCAAAGCATTTGTTGGGCATCTTTTGATTGGCTACGCGAGTCTACGGGCTGTTTTCAGACGGTTTGGCGTGGAACCTACGACTGATATGAGTTCGTATCCCGGTAGATGCACTATTTTGCAATTTTTATTCCACGGAAAACCGTCGATTTTAATCAGACTGGTGAACACATTAAAATGGTCGCTCGAAGGGAAATTGACTCGCATGGCTTAACCGAACAATGTACATTTGTATTAGAACTGTTTGTTTTTTATTGATCCAGGAGTATTATTTAGCCACTGATAACACTTATTTACCTCTTCGTGGGATCACTTTATATCAGTAAGAAAAACGCACTGTGGCGCCTGTGAAAAAAGTTTATTGGCTTTGACTTGGTATAAAGTATTGAATGATAATATGGTGACAACATTCTTAATATAATTTACAGGGAGTGTTGACCTCTGTACATCCATTTACTTATTTTAATAGTATAAGGGGCTGGATCGTCGACTTCATCAACTTCCAAGCGCAAGGCATAGACAAGCGCAAGACATGGATTAAACCATAACTTATTTTATTACTCGCAGTGTAATATCTATATATGGCAATATTAAACTAGTGTAGGCCTATTACCGCCGCACGTATGACGTCACAATAGTTTGGGGTTATGACGTCACAATGGGATTGGGCTTGCGGGAATAATAGTTTCAGAGCCATGTCGACTATTTTGCGGGATTATTGGTGGGCGAGTAATAAACAGAATACTAAACTTTCTTCTATTTAGCTTTCGCTCGTTTTATACAAAATCATTAACTCGTTTAATAAAAATAGTATTAAATAGAAGGTCGTTTAGTATCCTCTATTTATGAACATTATTTATCTTTCCAGTCCGCTGTACCAGACCCCGGCTGGATCATCACATGCATGATTGTGACTGTCCCACATTGCAGACACAGCATGCGAGGAAGAAAGTGTTTACCTATTATGACATAATTCACTCAGGAATTAGCGGTATGTTTTCTATTGCAATGTTACAACGCTACTGACATGAAGCATGTGTCTACACGTGTCCGCATGTGTCTACATGTGTGTGTGACATATCCTTACTTTCTTACCCGCTAACAGACAGTTATGGTCGGTTCTCAATCAGAAGTTGTGAAGTTCACCGTTTACAGCACTAACCGTTAACGGAAGTAAACAGGGGGTCCTGTGGTACACTTTTACAGTAAGAACGTTTTGGACGATGTCCCTATAGTCTTACACTCAGACTCTGAAAAAAGTATTATTCTCAAAATATCACCATTTTATCAAATATTGAAAAAGACACAGGGGCGTGTATCGCTTAGAAAAAGCGTTTGAAATACATATTCCTATATAGACCCTAATATAGTAATAGGTTTCTATATTATAATAAACGCTGTTTCTAAGCGATACACGCCCCTGTGGAAAAGGAGACTGTAAGAAATAAGGTTCCTTTTCAATATTTAAAAAAAATTGTTTTTCAGAGTCTAAATGTTAATGATGTCCCGTGATTATAGATTCAGTTTAACCCTTTGAGTGCCATACACCACAGTGTGGCTACTACTACCCTGAGGGTATCCGCTATTTATGTTTGTGTGTAAAACGCTTTATTTGTTAACTGATGTTACATTTTTTAAAAACTGAAACATCCATTGTGTTTCATAATATTGTATTAAGCTTTAAATCGTGACAAAATGCCAAATGTGGTTATTTCAGTTCAAATAATTTCCTTCAAATTGCATATTCATTCCCAGTCGCCAAATATATAATAATTACTAGTTTCTGATTAAATTGAGCAACATCATTATACATGTGCTGAATGCGAAACTACACGTTCCAATTATATGCACAGTAGCTATGTGCCCTGTAAAACATTATCAACCTAAATGTGTCGACCTTTTTGTCTGTTTCCTGTGTGTTACGTTTGACAAATTGACGCGCGTAAATCGCGGTGCATTGTCCGGTTTTCAATAAGAAAATCATTACTTTTACCTTTTTATCTTCACTTTCTTAAGTCGACGATCATCAAAATAATAATTCTCGACAACAGTAAGTATTTCTCGATAAAATATCACCATTTATATAATGTGACCCCAACAACACAATGGATGCACCTTAAATAGGAATGCCCCATCGCATTTTTTTTATTTTAAACAAACGATTGCGGTGGTTATGTAATGAGCTAAACAAAAGTTCGATTCTCTGTTTTACAGTTACACTTTTACGATACTTTGAATGTTCAAATATAGAAATAAAGAATATCTATTTATCTATCTATCTATTGGACGAAATCCCAAGATTGCGTGAAAATAGAGTTCGTGGGCCTGAAGCTAAGAAGGTCGTAGTTGCCATGTATTAAAGGCGCTGTAGCAATTTCTTTTGCATATTATATTTTTTCTCAAATTTTTCATTTATATTAAAGTTTATACATACTATTGTTACATTAAAGGGTGAAACATTTCATTACAGGACCGATAAGCCGTATCCATAGAAACGGGTATCAGTATTGGGAGAAACTGATGCGGATATAAAGCGACAATTTATAGATTCGGGTGTATTATTTAGTCATTGGTAACACTTAGTTATCTTTTTGTTGAGCCCTTTATTCCAGTAATCAGAACGTGCTACAGCGCCTTTAACATTAAATTATTGCTAGCTCAACACCGAGACAGAGAGCAGCGAACATCTAGGGACTGATATCTTCAATATAAGGATGGATTGTTTTCATGCCAATTCTTGAAATTGCTGAAATCCGTTGTACTATAGAGGTCACCCTCGACTGCGTGTATAAAAAGGCGAATCTGTTGTATAACATGAGAAATATTCGGTGTATAAAACGATTAAATACCCGCCCCTTGCTGATCCGGGCCGACAGATCTGTCACATCACTATTGTCACGTGACTGCGTAGTAAAGTACATCCAAATAAGGGAGGTTTACTCGAGCGTGACTTCCCGTCTTGTTAGTGAGGTCAACACCCAGACTTCAAAGGCGTCAATTTGAAAAGTTCTTTATTCAGAGCAATTTGCAGAATAAATTAGTCTAGATATGCTGAGAAAAAAGGAAAATTGCCCCTAGTTCAAATAGAGATCTGAACTTTGCTGACTTTGCGGTAAATGTTTTTAGGATTTGATGCGAGGTTCGTGACCGTTAACTTAGTAAATTGGAACATTTTAGGAACCGTTCATTCTCTTCCCACGGAGGTTACTCCCTTCAGATTTTCGATACTACCCTCTGTTGTTTTACGCTCGGAAATCTGAAGGAAGAGAATGGGAACAGTTGGATTTAGTATTAAAATTACATTTCTCACTTGACCCTATCAACAGCTGCAGCAGCCTAACTTTCCTGTTGACATGAAGGCGTATGGTTCAGTTGATCTTACCTAGACAGAATTAAGTGTGCATACGTAAAATTGTTAATTCTTAAAGACACAATTGCAGCGCATTCTGTCAACTGTGTTTGCTACAACACAATCCCCACGGCCATGCCTCGACATGAGAATGTGGGTTCGCCCTGTTTCTTAATATAGCACACCGGCTTGAAACTCCTTTTCGTCTCTATCGCAAAGTGTCTGAGGCTGAACAAGACAGTTGGCGCGCGCGGGTGCTCTATAATTCTCTCGTCAACAATTGAGCGACTGAATGCTTAACTTTGATGATTTCAAAATGTCATAATGACCCTTCGTCCACATGTGAACGCATTTTAGCAGCCTTAAATCTTTTTGACAGAATCTGATGACAATTATGAAATGTTTTGTTCCACTTGGGAAGTTCGAGTTCTATATTCGGACTCTAATAAATGCCTAATAAACTTCGATTTTAATTGTTTGCGTATTAAATTCCTCATATCACACGCTTTATTAGCCCATGATTTCGGTCTGTTTTATGAACTTTAGCTCTTTATCGTACGAAGTTAGTGTTCTTAAAGTGGTCAAATGACGGGAACATATTTTCTACATGCGAGGTCAACCATGTCGTGATTTATACAGTATGTTTCTTGCACAAACGTTGCAGATCTCTCTAGGCTCGTTTTCACGGCGCGATTTGTAGTTACGATTAGTTGTAACCAACCTGCACTGTGAGTATATACAAGTTGTATGGACTTATTATCTACCTGGGGTTCCTTTCGCAAAGCTACGTTTACTAAGGTTAACCTTAACTCCCATTCTTTAACATTGCACTAAGGTTACCTTAGTGACTTACGATCACCTTAGTGCTTTGTGAAAGGGGGCCCTGGTCTACATACAAATTGTGTCAATAATATAGGTTGATACTACAAGCCCTGATATCATTTCTGTCTACAAATTGCACAGTGTGAACGGGCCTGAAGCCGTAGTGGAGAACAGTATAGAACCACAGGAAGTTGAGGATACCCAATGTCTTACTATTAACAATGCACTCTTGGTACAGAGGGGTGTTGATTCTCTTATTTACATTGTTTATAGTAAGACATTGGGTATCCTCAATTTCCTGTACATAGAACTCGCATTAACACAGGGGCTGGTATTGCTTAAAACAGTTAGGACGTATTATTTTCAGCACTACCATGTAGCTGTCAGAGGACACTTAGGACGTATTATATTCAGCAATACAAGCCCTGTGATATTCAAATTACTGATTTACTATCTGAACATACTGGGGTAAATCAAAGTCACTTTAAAAAGGTCTTTATTAAGCGCTTGGTTTTAAATAATGAACAGTGAAAGGTAATGTCCATAGAATATGTCCTTTATTGGCTAAGTTGTAAAATTAGCTACTCAATCACAGCATAACACTATAATCTTTCGTTCTGGCGAAGACCCACAGTGCTGATACAAAAAGTCACAAGAAACGTTTGTCAATTATCGTAGACGAGAAACCAACTGCCTGTCCTCATGGAAACTAAAACGGCTTTCTGTCACTTTCTGTCTGAAAAAGTGTCACACTAGTGCTCGTACCGACATCCATTATGACGAGCGAACTTGACCTTGACCTCGAGTTCCGGTGCACCACATGTCATAACGGCAGGGAGCAGTCATTGTATCTGGTTTTCGGGCAATACAATACAATTGTAGCACATCCAAAACATGGCATAGTCAGCAAATTCGGCCAATTTGGAACATATGTGGAATGGCAGGTTTGTCATTGATATCGCTGGGCAGGCATCAATGGCGTAAATAGAACAGGATTGTATATAGTTTAAAACATGCCTGAGAGAGTATATATACCCATATATTCGACCTTAAATCATTACTATGTTAAACTACTATTTCCTTGAATACGACCCCGGGGTTCTATTAAGGTCAGCACCCCTTACGCCCGGGTTCTAATCGAGGTCCGGATTACCCCCGGCTTTAAATCGAGGCCAAGGTTATATTCGAGACCCGACTTGTGAAATACGGTAGCCCTCTTCAAAGATTATCCTTTTTATACAGATGGACCAAGATCCTAGAGGCCATCAATATTATACGACGCATTTAATATATAAACGGAGATCAAGGTCATCTTATATTTTATCAATATAAATCTAATTGTGACTCTGCCTGGCATACATACTGCAAAATAATGGTCGTGTGTCCCAACGAGTGTTTCTATCTACACTTCGCTAACGATAACCTCATTAACTCAAATTGCAACTATTTAAGATTCAGGCCTACCAAAGAAAAAAATCGTATTCCGACGCAGACATCGCATTTGTGTGCAGATTCGCTTCATTTCATTCCACATCGCTAATTTACGATGCAAATTCGTCTCTTTGTGTGGACATTTCGATACTTTTCGTTGCAATTCGGTTTTTTTTCTTTTGAAGGCCTGAGATTGCAACTTGAACTTTATTATACATGTTGTAGGTCACAGCGTTTTAGGACTGCTTCTTACACCAACGTCCCCAACCTCGTCCCCAGGGCTGATCAACTGTCATAATAAATCACGATACATTCTTGACGCAGGAGAGATGTAACAGCACTGTCAGGAGTTTACTGCGTCACCTCACATGACGAAGGGGCAAGACATAGCCCAGAAACGTTTTGACCTACAAGTTAACATCCATGCTTCTTAATCTTTCACAATACTTTCACCTACTAGTGGACTCTTTTAAACGTTATAAACGACGTTTTGGTGGTGGGACACATATGATGAGACTTGAGCTGCAGTTTTCAGAAAATACGAAATAAAAACGTAAGCATCCTGAGAATGTCATCAAATCATTATTTTCACATAAACTTGAATATGATATCCTTTTTTCATGACCAGTTCTCTCTTTGACTACAATACTTTTTAATACGATTTGATTGACCCAAACGGATATTTTAATGACAAATACCATTGTGGCTTCCGTAGAGGATATACAACTGTAAAACAACTTGTAGAAAAATACAATCAAATTTGTACATCACATGATAACAAAGAATATTATTGTATTGCCTTTTGTGATGCATCCTTTTTGCTTTTCCTTGAGTTTGGCACAGAGCAATTATGCATAAGTTGAAGATATATGACTGGAGAGCTGCTTGACTGGTTTTATAGCGAGTGCAAACAATAAGTTATTCCATGTTATGAATGTCAAAATTGTTGATAGTTGGATTTCCCCGGGGATGAGTTTTAGGTTCTACTCTTTTCACTGCGTATGATAATGAGAAAGCACATAAACTATATTGCATAACTAGGCTTTCGCAAAGAGCAATTGATGGAAAGAATGAAAAATGAAAATCTAGAGCTATTTTGTCAATGAGCAAACGATTACTTAATTTCTTACAATCCCGAGAAAACAGAAGCTATGTTATTTACACTGAAAGATGGCCAACAAGACTCGAAAACATTTTGGTTTAACTTATAACAAACACCAAGGGGCCGTGCACAGGGGCTTGTATTGCTGAAAACAAAGTTCCTAGGTTCAATACTACGATGCGATATACCTATACTTATAAATAAAGAAAGGGATGCAACGCCAATTTTACCCCCTGTCCAAGCAAGTCCAAATTTCAAAATGTTAACATACTTTGTACACCTAAAACACATTGTAAAATTAAAGCACAGTGATTACTCGTTCGAACAAAACAAACATCACAATCGGTCCATTATTTCTAAAGTTATGACACTTCAAACACGATTTATTGCTCGTCAAACTCGAGTGGGCCAAAATGGTAGTATCGTAGTATTGAACCTAGGAACTGTTTGTTTTCAGCAATACAAGCCCCTGTGTATCCGTGTTCGTTATATTCGTGTTCTAGTCTATTCAATATCGTATTATAACCTACCTCCAAGCTACCGAGAGGTCGGTTATCAAGAGGTTGGTTATCAGATAACCAACCTCGTGATAACCGACCTCTCGGTTCGATATGGTGAACATGTCTCGGCTTCGCCTCGAAAAAAACTTTACCTCGGCTTACAGGTCTAAATGACCCTTTGCCTCTATTTGTGACTTTCGACATTCTTTAAATAATTTAGTAAGTCAGTTTTGTTATGCCAATATATTCATTTAGTTTACACAAAATGTGACAAATAAGCTGATTTAAAGAATATCAAAGATCGTAAATACGTGTTTATGAAAGAAAACATGAGACAGAATCCACATAATCTATTTAACACGAATATTCTTTTTATCCTTATTACAAATACAATCAATCACCTCGTCTATCAACGTATCCGTAATTGAAAGTAAAACTGAAAAATGTTCACAAAAGTTCACAAATCAGAATACAGTATCCATGGTGGTCCTTGGATTCAACTGCAGGAAATGTCACAAAACAATGGTGAGAAGTCAGTAACAAAGAATGATCCTTTTCAAGCAATCCATCTGTTCGTCAATTTGCTGTATTTGAAGCATTCAATAAAACCTTACTTTTGAAGACGACTCCAGCTAAATTCGTTTGGTTGGCCCTGAAACAAGCAAAGGTGTTATTAACAGACTGAAATGTTCATCCATTGTGTCGTTGGAGGTTGCATATGCCAAACGTTATAAATGGTATTATAACTGTTGCCGAAAATTACCATTTTGATGATAATCGACTCAGTAAAGCTGATGTAAAGCTTAAGTAGTGATTTCTGATCGAAAACCAGACAATGCACCGCGATTGAATCGCGCCAATTAGTCAAACGTAATTTTGAAATTTATTTACAAAACATACAAAAAGACAAATTTATAATGTTAAATAGGTCATATAACTACTGTACATGAAAATAGGACGTGTAGTTTAGGTTGCTCGATTTAGTTGGAAACCAGCTAGTAATTATGATATACATGTATTTGACGATTGGGGATGAATATACAAGTTGAGTGAAATTATTTGACCTTTAATCCGCACGTATGATAAAGAATTAGTTGGTTACTTGCTTGGAATTTCTGGGCAGTGTTCAAGAGAGGTTTCAAAGTAATCGCTCAATTAGCGATTACTTTTAAATTTCTCTTGAACGCGATTGCTCAAAGTAGCGCTACGTAGCAAAGCGAGCGAACTTTGAGGTTCTGCACCATGTCGTTCAGGAGAGAATTAACGCTACTTGAGCGCTACTTGAGCGCTACTTGAGCGCTATATTGAGCAATCAATGAGCGATTATAAGCGCTCGCTGTAATGGGACGGAACCCTGATTTACATCTGAGAATTTACACGAATCGATTTGCACGTGAATTTCGCGCAGTGTGCACGTGAAGTTGAAGCAATGTTTGGAGTAGAGTTACTGAAGCATTACAACATTACAAATATTCAAAACGTTAATATAGTAACTATTCCGTATTTACATGAATAAAAATAAAAATGCCTTGACACTTAATCAATCATAACCATGTGGTGTATGTGAATCAATGACCTTGACCTCGTGAATATCCGTGAATATCGCGTACCGCTCGATGGTTATCACAGATATTCACTCGGTCAGCGGTCATTATTTCAACCATATTCCATCACCAATTGAATTATGGAGCAGTATTCCCTTCCCAATGAGAAATTGTGATCTGGTTACATCATTAGAATTTAATATTCATATGAAAGAAACACGTGTACCTGTAAACGTTTCGTAAGGAACATAAAGGGAAACTAAATGTATTACATACACGACTATAAGATATATAACGAGCACACTAAATGATTTATCTGAATTACATCCCACAGAGGTTGCTCCCTTCAGATTTCCGATCCTACCCTCTGTTGTTTTTCGCTTGAAATCGAGAGCAGAACCAAAGTCCCCTAGCGGTGGAAAGAGAAATCTCATACCGTATCCCTGTGCCGTGTTCAAGATAGGTTTCAAAGTAATCGCTCACAGAGCGATTACTTTGAAACCTATCTTGAACGCGATTGCTCAATGTAGCGCTACGTAGCAAGGCGAGCAAACTTTGAGGTATTTGCACTGTGTCGTTCAAGAGAGAAGAAGCGCTCATTGAGCGCTACATTGAGCGCTACATTGAGCAATTTAAGCGCTCGCTGCTATTGAACGGGGCGCTGCTTCTTAACCAATGAAAACTCATCTTTAATTGGCCATGTCGACAGGGTAACTTCAAACATCGAGGCATTTTACTCTGAAGGGTCTTGCTCATTAGCATATGTCATTCGAATATGTCTGATGTAAATAACGCAAATGAATTAACTGTTTTTGGTGTTTGTCTCTGATTTGGTCTTCTTTATTTATAAGTATGTTTATGATCAATAGTTTTCACAAAATCAAATAGCATAGTTCGAGAAAAACACAGAAAACACAGGAAAACGAGAAAATGTTGGCCCTTACGTTTATTTTATCATTATGACGTGTCATTGGCAAATGTCACTTTTACAACGGCGTCGCTGATTGCACAACTAGATTCAATTGCAACCAATCAGGACACTCCCTTTCCGCCCCCGATTTCAAGCGTAAAACAACAGAGGGTAGGATCGAAAATCTGAAGGGAGTAACCTCTGTGGGAAGAAGAGAATGCCGTGAATGTCTCTTGTAAAGATAAACAAAATGTTGACATCTTGAGATAATATATTAGAACTAGAGCATTGATATACTTGATATAATGAGTAAATCAGAATGTTTTCACATTTGTACATATTTTTAACTCTCAAACTAAACGTATTCTTTCTCTTACTTCTCTTGTACGTAACTCCACATTCGCCTCCTCTGGAACACTGATGCGATTAGCAGGAGAGGGCTTCTCTAACTTGAATAACTTGTGCCAACCCTTTTCTTGAATGAATGAAATATATAATGACAGGCGAATATTTTCAAGAGCAAAGTTTCGTACTTGGGCATAAACGTACATGTTAGCAAATACATGCTTAGATATGGTGAACTTTAATTTTACGAGAGTATAACAAAGTTTTTAATGTAAAAATAATTTACAAAAGTTTTTACACATCGGTGTTGGTATGTGAAGACCCCACATCAACTTTCCCGCAAGTCATAACTCCCGCCAGTCTCCATCACTGGCTGATTTAAGGCTTGCTGCATTTCATTAACTATTCTATTCTAATGTAGCAGCGCGCACTATGAATTATTACGTACGGGGAAGTTGGCCCAATATAGGACCGTCTTTTTGTATAGATCTATTTTTGTTGTGTGTTAAATTGAAAATAATTTCTTCGTATAAAAAAACATTGCCCTCTTTTTATAAACTGCCCGCCAAATCCTGAAGGGTGACTTTTAGAACCTATTGTATAGCAGGCAAGGGCGACACGTACACCTGTTGTTGAAGTCATTATTTAAGAATGTCCGGTCTACCTAGTGACCTAGTGTGAAGTGTTCCACAGACCTGCCCCAGAATGCGACCACTACCCTAACTAACTCCATGTGTTCCGTGTTCCATTCAATACCGGTGACACGTACATGTACCACCCCTCCTCCGCCATCAGCCCCCCCCCCCCCCCCCCCCCCCCCCCCCCCCCCCCCCTCATAAGTTGTAAGTGTACTATGGAGGACATCACGGTTACTCGCACACGTGTAGCCTACATAGTCCACATGCTGGGGTGATCTAGCTTTGAAACATTTAAGTCGACGTCTAAGTTTAGAACATAAGCAGTTTCTGTTTGTGGACATAATGTATAGTACATGTATATAGTTATAGGTACAGCTGCTGTATTTGCGCACACTTATATATAAGCGCAGGTACAGCTGCGGTATTTGTGGCCAAATGTGAAGTATATGTATATAAGCATAGGTACAGCTTCGGTATTTGCGCACATATGTTTAGTATGTTTATATAAGCATAAGTATAGCTGATGTATATGTGCACATATGTGTAGTATGTGTATAGCTGCATCTTTGGGAAAATAACATGTAATGTGTCTTTGATTCGAAAGGTGAGAAATGAGCTATGTCCTATGACTAGGTCTGGTTTCGTACCTAATATTTGACAGAAACAACAAGAAAAAAGTGAGCATGGCTCACATACCCCCGCCATCCGCTATCAGTCCATTGAGAATTATAGATGTGAAGGTTACTATGTTTATCAAACAGCTTCAAGCATCATAATATTGTCAAAATTTCATTCACCCAGATGTAATATTTTTCAGGTAACTTAATATTTCCCATTAGAGCATCGCACCGGTAATTTGTACCAAGTTCAATTACAGATTCAAGGACTTCTTTACTCTGCAAAATATAATATTTCGGAACTGGACTTTGAACTCAATGAAGAGTATCATCTGGACTACCTACATGTAAAATTTCATTCACCTAGATGTAATAGTTGCCGAGAAAACTTGTCCCAATTGCAGCATCGCAGCTCTTTTGGTACAAAGTTCAATTTCGGATCCAAGGTCCATAACTCAATAAAAAGTAATATTTCAGAACTGGTTTTCGAAATCGATGAAGAGTATCATGTGGACTATCTCCATATTAAATTTCATTCACCTAGATGTAATAGTTTCCGAGAAAACATGTCCCAATTGTTGCATCACAGCTCTTTTGGTACAAAGTTCAATTTCGGATTCAAGGGCCATAACTCCGTAAAAAATAATATTTCGGAACTGGTTTTCGAACTCGATAAAGAGTATGGTCATGAGTGCTCACAACCAAAATTTCATTCACCTAGGTTGAACGGTATCCGAGAAAACTTGTCCCCATTGAACACAATAAAACTTAGTCCAAAAAGTGACGTTTCCATGGAAACGACAAAAACATAAATCTCAGAAAATTGAAAATTGTCTGTGCGCGATCGGAGGAACATGGTTAATTACTGTACAAAGTTTGGTTGATGTACCTTTGACGGTTTTTGAGAAAATTGACCGGACGGAAGGACGGACGGACGGACGGACGGACGGACGGACGGAATGACCGCTATATACCCCCGCTTACTTCGTAGCGGGTGTATAATTATTAAAGAAACACGGGTTAAAGATTTGCAAAAACTCCAAATTTCATTTTCGTTTATAATCTGTAAGTGACCAACAGCTGTTGTATTTTTGCTCTTATCTCGAACAGTTTGTGTTGTTCAATTTTTTTTACATCGATTACATATTTTGAAATAATTTGAAAAAGTCTAACGGAAAAAGTCCCCATGATACATCATGTGACGTGTTTTGAATATATGTATGAATTCATGTTGGTTATTTGAAACACGTTTTATGTAACCAAATGAAACTATCACCCGTAAATAAATCAAATTGTTTAAACATATTTTAAATTGTTTAAGCAAGAGTGTTTCATAAGCAGTTGTTCTAATAGCTCTATGAGAGATACTTAAAGTCTTTGTCGTTGAATTCAGTTATCCGTCAACTTGCAAAAGAATTATTGACATTGAACTTGTCTTCTGGCATAGCACCGGTAAGTTCAAGTTACTGACCAACAACCTATTTAAATAGGACACTGATGGTAGGACACTGATGGTAGGACACTGGTGGGAGGACACTGGTGGGAGGACACTGTTGGTAAGACACTGGTGGTGGGACACTGTTGGTGGGACACTGGTGGTAGGACACTGGTGGTGAGACACTGATGGTAAGACACTGGTGGGAGGACTTTGGTGGGGGGACATTGGTGGGAGGACATTGGTGGGAGGACACTGGTGGGAGGACATTGGTGGTAGGACACTGGTGGGAGGACACTGGTGGGAGAACACTGATGGTAAGACACTGGTGGGAGGACAGGTAAGACACTGATGGTAAGACACTGGTGGGAGGACACTGGTGGGAGGACACTGGTGGGAGGACACTGGGGGGAGGACATTGGTAGGGGGACATTGGTGGGAGGACACTGGTGGGAGGACACTGTTGGGAGGACACTGGTGGTAGGACACTGGTGGGAGGACACTGATGGTAGGACACTGATGGTAGGACATTGGTGGGAGGACACTGGTGGGAGGACACTGATGGGAGGACAGTGATGGTAGGACACTGGTGGTAGGACACTGGTGGGAGGACACTGGTGGGAGGACACTGGTGGTAGGACACTGATGGTAGGACACTGATGGTAGGACACTGATGGTAGGACACTGGTGGGAGGACACTGGTGGGAGGACAGTGATGGTAGGACACTGGTGGGAGGACACTGTTTGGAGGACACTGGTGGGAGGACAGTGATGGTAGAACACTAGTGGGAGGACACTGGTGGGAGGACACTGGTGGGAGGACACTGGTGGGAGGACACTGGTGGAAGGACACTGGTGGTAGGACACTGGTGGTAGGACACTGCTGGTAGGACACTGATGGTAGGACACTGATGGTAGGACACTGGTGGGAGGACACTGGTGGGAGGACACTGGTGGTAGGACACTGGTGGGAGGACACTGTTTGGAGGACACTGGTGGGAGGACAGTGATGGTAGGACACTAGTGGGAGGACACTGGTGGTAGGACACTGCTGGTAGGACACTGGTGGTAGGACACTGGTGGTAGGACACTGGTGGGAGGAAACTGGTGGGAGGACACTGGTGGGAGGACACTTGTGGTAGGGCACTGGTGGGAGGACACTTGTGGGAGGACACTGGTGGGAGGACACTGGTGGTAGGACAGTGGTGGTAGGACACTGGTGGTAGGACAGTGGTGGTAGGACACTGGTGGGAGGACACTGGTGGGAGGACACTGGTGGGAGGACACTGGTGGTAGGACAGTGGTGGTAGGAGACTGGTGGGAGGACACTGGTGGTAGGACAGTGGTGGTAGGACACTGGTCGGAGGACACTGGTTGGAGGACACTGGTGGGAGGACACTGGTGGGGAGGACACTGGTGGGAGGTCACTGGTGGGAGGATACTGGTGGGAGGACAGTAGTGGGAAGACACTGGTGGGAGGACACTTGTGGGAGGACACTGGAGGGAGGACACTGATGGTAGGACACTGATGGTAGGACACTGGTGGTAGGACACTGATGGTAGGAAACTGGTGGAGGATATTGGTGGTAGGACAGTGGTGGTAGGACCCTGGTGGAAGGACCCTGGAGGGAGGACACTGGTGGGAGGACCCTGGAGGGAGGACCCTGGAGGGAGGACAGTGATGGTAGGACACTGATGGTAGGACACTTATGGGAGGACATTGGTGGTAGGACCCTGGAGGGAGGACACTGGTGGGAGGACCCTGGTGGGAGGACCCTGGAGGGAGGACAGTGATGGTAGGACACTGATGGTAGGACACTGGTGGGAGGACACTGGTGGGAGGACACTGGTGGTAGGACACTGGTGGTAGGATACTGATGGTAAGACACTGGTGGGAGGACACTGGTGGTAGGACAGTAGCTGGTGGTAGGACACTAGCTGGTGATAGGACACTGGTGGGAGGACACTGGTGGTAGGACACTGGTGGTAGGACACTGGTGGTATGACAATTATGGTATGACACTGGGAGTAGGACATTGGTGGTAGGACACTAGCTGGTGGTAGGACACTGGTGGGAGGACACTGGTGGTAGGACACTGGTGGTATGACACTGATGGTATGACACTGGTGGTAGGACACTTGTGGTAGGACACTGGTTGGAGGACACTGGTGGTAAGACACTGGTGGAAGGACACTGGTGGTAGGACACTGGTGGTAGGACACTGGTGGTAGGACACTGGTGGTAGGACACTGGTGGTAGGACACTGGTGGTAGGACACTGGTGGTAGGACACTAGCTGGTGGTAGGACACTGGTGGGAGAGCACTGGTGGTAAGACACTGGTGGGAGGACACTGGTGGTAGGACACTGGTGGAATGACACTGATGGTATGACACTGGTGGTAGGACACTTGTGGTAGGACACTGGTTGGAGGACACTGGTGGTAAGACACTGGTGGAAGGACACTGGTGGTAGGACACTGGTGGTAGGACACTGGTGGTAGGACACTGGTGGTAGGACAGTGGTGGTAGGAGACTGGTGGTAGGACACTGGTGGGAGGACACTGGTGGTAGGACACTGGTGGGAGGACACTGGTTGGAGGACACTGGTGGGAGGACACTGGTGGGGAGGACACTGGTGGGAGGACACTGGTGGGAGGATACTGGTGGGAGGACAGTAGTGGGAAGACACTGGTGGGAGGACACTTGTGGGAGGACACTGGAGGGAGGACACTGATGGTAGGACACTGATGGTAGGACACTGGTGGTAGGACACTGATGGTAGGAAACTGGTGGAGGATATTGGTGGTAGGACAGTGGTGGTAGGACCCTGGTGGGAGGACCCTGGAGGGAGGACACTGGTGGGAGGACCCTGGAGGGAGGACCCTGGAGGGAGGACAGTGATGGTAGGACACTGATGGTAGGACACTTATGGGAGGACATTGGTGGTAGGACCCTGGAGGGAGGACACTGGTGGGAGGACCCTGGTGGGAGGACCCTGGAGGGAGGACAGTGATGGTAGGACACTGATGGTAGGACACTGGTGGGAGGACACTGGTGGTAGGACACTGGTGGTAGGACACTGGTGGTAGGATACTGATGGTAAGACACTGGTGGGAGGACACTGGTGGTAGGACAGTAGCTGGTGGTAGGACACTAGCTGGTGATAGGACACTTGTGGGAGGACACTGGTGGTAGGACACTGGTGGTATGACACTAGCTGGTGGTAGGACACTGGTGGGAGAGCACTGGTGGTAAGACACTGGTGGTAGGACACTGGTGGTATGACACTGATGGTATGACACTGGTGGTAGGACACTTGTGGTAGGACACTGGTTGGAGGACACTGGTGGTAAGACACTGGTGGAAGGATACTGGTGGTAGGACACTGGTTGTAGGACACTGGTGGTAGGACACTGGTGGTAGGACAGTGGTGGTAGGAGACTGGTGGGAGGACACTAGTGGGAGGACACTGGTGGTAGGACACTGGTGGGAGGACACTGGTTGGAGGACACTGGTGGGAGGACACTGGTGGGGAGGACACTGGTGGGAGGACACTGGTGGGAGGATACTGGTGGGAGGACAGTAGTGGGAAGACACTGGTGGGAGGACACTTGTGGGAGGACACTGGAGGGAGGACACTGATGGTAGGACACTGATGGTAGGACACTGGTGGTAGGACACTGATGGTAGGAAACTGGTGGAGGATATTGGTAGTAGGACAGTGGTGGTAGGACCCTGGTGGGAGGATCCTGGAGGGAAGACACTGGTGGGAGGACCCTGGAGGGAGGACCCTGGAGGGAGGACAGTGATGGTAGGACACTGATGGTAGGACACTTATGGGAGGACATTGGTGGTAGGACCCTGGAGGGAGGACACTGGTGGGAGGACCCTGTTTGGAGGACCCTGGAGGGAGGACAGTGATGGTAGGACACTGATGTTAGGACACTGGTGGGAGGACACTGGTGGGAGGACACTGGTGGTAGGACACTGGTGGTAGGATACTGATGGTAAGACACTGGTCGGAGGACACTGGTGGTAGGACATTAGCTGGTGGTAGGACACTAGCTGGTGATAGGAAACTGGTGGGAGGACACTGGTGGTAGGACACTGGTGGTAGGACACTGGTGGTATGACACTGATGGTATGACACTGGTGGTAGGACACTTGTGGTAGGACACTGGTTGGAGGACACTGGTGGTAGGACACTGGCGGTATGACACTGATGGTATGACACTGGTGGTAGGACACTTGTGGTAGGACATTGGTTTGAGGACACTGGTGGTAAGACACTAGTGGAAGGACACTGGTGGTAGGACACTGGTGGTAGGACACTGGTGGTAGGACACTGGTGGTAAGGCACTGGTGGTAGGACACTGGTGGTAGGACACTGGTGGTAGGATACTTATGGGAGGACCCTGGAGGGAGGACCCTGGAGGGAGGACACTGGTGGGAGGACCCTGGTGGGAGGACCCTGGAATGAGGACAGTGATGGTAGGACACTGATGGTAGCACACTGGTGGGAGGACACTTGTGGGAGGACACTGGTGGTAGGACACTGGTGGTAGGATACTGATGGTAAGACACTGGTGGGAGGACACTGGTGGTAGGACACTGGTGGTATGACAATGATGGTATGACACTGGGGGTAGGACATTGGTGGTAGGACACTAGCTGGTGGTAGGACACTGGTGGTAGGACACTGGTGGTATGACAATGATGGTATGACACTGGGGGTAGGACATTGGTGGTAGGACACTAGCTGGTGGTGGGACACTGGTGGGAGGACACTGGTGGAAGGACACTGGTGGTATGACACTGATGGTATGACACTGGTGGTAGGACACTGGTGGTAGGACACTGGTGGTAGGACACTGGTGGTAAGACACTGGTGGTAGGACACTGGTGGTAGGACACTGGTGGTAGGACATTGGTGGGAGGACACTGGTGGTAGGACACTGGTGGTAGGACACTAGCTGGTGGTAGGACACTAGCTGGTGGTAGGACACTGGTCGGAGAGCACTGGTGGTAAGACACTGGTGGGAGGACACTGGTGGTAGGACACTGGTGGTATGACACTGATGGTATGACACTGGTGGTAGGACACTTGTGGTAGGACACTGGTTGGAGGACACCGGTGGTAAGACACTGGTGGAAGGACAGTAGTGGGAAGACACTGGTGGGAGGACACTTGTGGGAGGACACTGGAGGGAGGACACTGATGGTAGGACACTGATGGTAGGACACTGGTGGTAGGACACTGATGGTAGGAACCTGGTGGACGATATTGGTGGTAGGACACTGATGGTAGGACACTGATGGTAGGACCCTGGTGGGAGGACCCTGGAGGGAGGACACTGGTGGGAGGACCCTGGAGGGAGGACCCTGGAGGGAGGACAGTGATGGTAGGACACTGATGGTAGGACACTTATAGGAGGACATTGGTGGTAGGACCCTGTAGGGAGGACACTGTTGGGAGGACCCTGGTGGGAGGACCCTGGAGGGAGGACAGTGATGGTAGGACGCTGATGGTAGGACCCTGGTGGGAGGACACTGGTGGTAGGACACTGGTGGTAGGACACTAGCTGGTGGTAGGACACTGGTCGGAGAGCACTGGTGGTAAGACACTGGTGGGAAGACACTGGTGGTAGGACACTGGTGGTAGGATACTGATGGTAAGACACTGGTGGGAGGACACTGGTGGTAGGACAGTAACTGGTGGTAGGACACTAGCTGGTGATAGGACACTGGTGGGAGGACACTGGTGGTAGGACACTGGTGGTATGACAATGATGGTATGACACTGGGGGTAGGACATTGGTGGTAGGACACTAGCTGGTGGTAGGACACTGGTGGGAGGACACTGGTGGTAGGACACTGGTGGTATGACACTGATGGTATGACACTGGTGGTAGGACACTTGTGGTAGGACACTGGTTGGAGGACACTGGTGGTAAGACACTGGTGGAAGGACACTGGTGGTAGGACACTGGTGGTAGGACACTAGCTGGTGGTAGGACACTGGTGGGAGAGCACTGGTGGTAAGACACTGGTGGGAGGACACTTGTGGAAGGACATTGGTGGGAGGACACTGGTGGTAGGACACTAGCTGGTGGTAGGACACTGGTGGGAGAGCACTGGTGGTAAGACACTGGTGGGAGGACACTGGTGGTAGGACACTGGTGGTATGACACTGATTGTATGACACTGGTGGTAGGACACTTGTGGTAGGACACTGGTTGGAGGACACTGGTGGTAAGACGCTGGTGGAAGGACACTGGTGGTAGGACACTGGTGGTAAGACACTGGTGGTAGGACACTGGTGGTAGGACACTGGTGGTAGGACATTGGTGGGAGGACACTGGTGGAAGGACACTGGTGGTAGGACACTAGCTGGTGGTAGGACACTGGTCGGAGAGCACTGGTGGTAAGACACTGGTGGGAGGACACTGGTGGTAGGACACTGGTGGTATGACACTGATGGTATGACACTGGTGGTAGGACACTTGTGGTAGGACACTGGTTGGAGGACACTGGTGGTAAGACACTGGTGGAAGGACAGTAGTGGGAAGACACTGGTGGGAGGACACTTGTGGGAGGACACTGGAGGGAGGACACTGATGGTAGGACACTGATGGTAGGACACTGGTGGTAGGACACTGATGGTAGGAAACTGGTGGGAGGACACTGGATGGAGGACACTGGTGGGAGGACACTGGTGGGGAGGACACTGGTGGGAGGACACTGGTTGGAGGATACTGGTGGGAGGACAGTAGTGGGTCGACACTGGTGGGAGGACACTTGTGGGAGGACACTGGAGGGAGGACACTGATGGTAGGACACTGATGGTAGGACACTGGTGGTAGGACACTGATGGTAGGAAACTGGTGGACGATATTGGTGGTAGGACAGTGGTGGTAGGACCCTGGTGGGAGGACCCTGGAGGGAGGACATTGGTGGGAGGACCCTGGAGGGAGGACCCTGGAGGAAGGACAGTGATGGTAGGACACTGGTGGTAGGATACTGATGGTAAGACACTGGTGGGAGGACACTGGTGGTAGGACAGTAGCTGGTGGTAGGACACTAGCTGGTGATAGGACACTGGTGGGAGGACACTGGTGGTAGGACACTGGTGGTATGACAATGATGGTATGACACTGGGGGTAGGACATTGGTGGTAGGACACTAGCTGGTGGTAGGACACTGGTGGGAGGACACTGGTGGTAGGACACTGGTGGTAAGACACTGATGGTATGACACTGGTGGTAGGACACTTGTGGTAGGACACTGGTTGGAGGACACTGGTGGTAAGACACTGGTGGAAGGACACTGGTGGTAGGACACTGGTGGTAGGACACTAGCTGGTGGTAGGACACTGGTGGGAGGACACTGGTGGTAGGACATTGGTGGGGGGACACTGGTGGTAGGACACTGGTGGTAGGACACTAGCTGGTGGTAGGACACTGGTGGGAGAGCACTGGTGGTAAGACACTGGTGGGAGGACACTGGTGGTAGGACACTGGTGGTATGACACTGATGGTATGACACTGGTGGTAGGACACTTGTGGTAGGACACTGGTTGGAGGACACTGGTGGTAAGACACTGGTGGAAGGACACTGGTGGTAGGACACTGGTGGTAGGACACTTGTGGTAGGACACTGGTGGTAAGACACTGGTGGTAGGACACTGGTGGTAGGACACTGGCGGTATGACACTGATGGTATGACACTGGTTGTAGGACACTTGTGGTAGGACACTGGTTGGAGGACACTGGTGGTAAGACACTGGTGGAAGGACACTGGTGGTAGGACACTGGTGGTAGGACACTTGTGGTAGGACACTGGTGGTAAGACACTGGTGGTAGGACACTGGTGGTAGGACACTGGTGGTAGGACACTTGTTGGAGGACACTGGTGGTAAGACACTGGTGGAAGGACACTGGTGGTAGGACACTGGTGGTTGGACACTGGTGGTAGGACACTGGTGGTAAGACACTGGTGGTAGGACACTGGTGGTAGGACACTGGTGGTAGGACATTGATGGGAGGACACTGGTGGTAGGACACTGGTGGTATGACACTGATGGTATGACACTGGTGGTAGGACACTTGTGGTAGGACACTGGTTGGAGGACACTGGTGGTAAGACACTGGTGGAAGGACAGTAGTGGGAAGACACTGGTGGTAGGACACTGATGGTAGGACACTGGTGGTAGGACACTGATGGTAGGAAACTGGTGGGAGGACACTGGTTGGAGGACACTGGTGGGAGGACACTGGTGGGGAGGACACTGGTGGGAGGACACTGGTTGGAGGATACTGGTGGGAGGACAGTAGTGGGTCGACACTGGTGGGAGGACACTTGTAGGAGGACACTGGAGGGAGGACACTGATGGTAGGACACTGATGGTAGGACACTGGTGGTAGGACACCGATGGTAGGAAACTGGTGGAGGATATTGGTGGTAGGACAGTGGTGGTAGGACCCTGGTGGGAGGACCCTGGAGGGAGGACACTGGTGGGAGGACCCTGGAGGGAGGACCCTTGAGGGAGGACAGTGATGGTAGGACACTGATGGTAGGACACTTATGGGAGGACATTGGTGGTAGGACCCTGGAGGGAGGACACTGGTGGGAGGACCCTGGTGGGAGGACCCTGGAGGGAGGACAGTGATGGTAGGACGCTGATGGTAGGACACTGGTGGGAGGACACTGGTGGGAGGACACTGGTGGTAGGACACTGGTGGTAGGATACTGATGGTAAGACACTGGTGGAATGACACTGGTGGTAGGACAGTAGCTGGTGGTAGGACACTAGCTGGTGATAGGACACTGGTTGGAGGACACTGGTGGTAGGACACTGGTGGTATGACAATGATGGTATGACACTGGGGGTAGGACATTCGTGGTAGGACACTAGCTGGTGGTAGGACACTGGTGGGAGGACACTGGTGGTAGGACACTGGTGGTATGACACTGATGGTATGACACTGGTGGTAGGACACTTGTGGTAGGACACTGGTTGGAGGACACTGGTGGTAAGACACTGGTGGAAGGACACTGGTGGTAGGACATTGGTGGTAGGACACTGGTGGTAGGACACTGGTGGTAAGACACTGATGGTAGGACACTGGTGGTAGGACACTGGTGGTAGGACATTGGTTGGAGGACACTGGTGGTAGGACACTGGTGGTTGGACACTAGCTGGTGGGAGAGCACTGGTGGGAGAGCACTGGTGGTAAGACACTGGTGGGAGGACACTGGTGGTAAGACACTGGTGGAAGGACACTGGTGGTAGGACACTGGTGGTAGGACACTGGTGGTAGGAAACTGGTGGTAGGACACTGGCGGTATGACACTGATGGTATGACACTGGTTGTAGGACACTTGTGGTAGGACACTGGTTTGAGGACACTGGTGGTAAGACACTGGTGGAAGGACACTGGTGGTAGGACACTGGTGGTAGGAATCTGGTGGTAGGACACTGGTGGTAAGACACTGGTGGTAGGACACTGGTGGTAGGACACTGGTGGTAGGACATTGGTGGGAGGACACTGGTGGTAGGACACTGGTGGTAGGACACTAGCTGGTGGTAGGACACTGGTGGGAGAGCACTGGTGGTAAGACACTGGTGGGAGGACACTGGTGGTAGGACACTGGTGGTATGACACTGGTGGTAGGACACTGGTGGTAGGACACTGGTGGTAGGACATTGGTGGGAGTACACTGGTGGTAGGACACTGGTGGTAGGACACTAGCTGGTGGTAGGATACTGGTCGGAGAGCACTGGTGGTAAGACACTGGTGGGAGGACACTGGTGGTAGGACACTGGTGGTATGACACTGATGGTATGACACTGGTGGTAGGACACTTGTGGTAGGACACTGGTTGGAGGACACTGGTGGTAAGACACTGGTGGAAGGACAGTAGTGGGAAGACACTGGTGGGAGGACACTTGTGGGAGGACACTGGAGGGAGGACACTGATGGTAGGACACTGATGGTAGGACACTGGTGGTAGGACACTGATGGTAGGAAACTGGTGGGAGGACACTGGTTGGAGGACACTGGTGGGAGGACACTGGTGGGGAGGACACTGGTGGGAGGACACTGGTTGGAGGATACTGGTGGGAGGACAGTAGTGGGTCGACACTGGTGGGAGGACACTTGTAGGAGGACACTGGAGGGAGGACACTGATGGTAGGACACTGATGGTAGGACACTGGTGGCAGGACACTGATGGTAGGAAACTGGTGGAGGATATTGGTGGTAGGACAGTGGTGGTAGGACCCTGGTGGGAGGACCCTGGAGGGAGGACACTGGTGGGAGGACACTGATGGTAGGACACTGATGGTAGGACACTGGTGGTAGGACACTGATGGTAGGAAACTGGTGGGAGGACACTGGTTGGAGGACACTTGTGGGAGGACACTGGTGGGGAGGACACTGGTGGGAGGACACTGGTTGGAGGATACTGGTGGGAGGACAGTAGTGGGTCGACACTGGTGGGAGGACACTTGTAGGAGGACACTGGAGGGAGGACACTGATGGTAGGACACTGATGGTAGGACACTGGTGGTAGGACACTGATGGTAGGAAACTGATGGAGGATATTGGTGGTAGGACAGTGGTGGTAGGACCCTGGTGGGAGGACCCTGGAGGGAGGACACTGGTGGGAGGACCCTGGAGGGAGGACCCTTGAGGGAGGACAGTGATGGTAGGACACTGATGGTAGGACACTTATGGGAGGACATTGGTGGTAGGACCCTGGAGGGAGGACACTGGTGGGAGGACCCTGGTGGGAGGACCCTGGAGGGAGGACAGTGATGGTAGGACGCTGATGTTAGGACACTGGTGGGAGGACACTGGTGGGAGGACACTGGTGGTAGGACACTGGTGGTAGGATACTGATGGTAAGACACTGGTGGGAGGACACTGGTGGTAGGACAGTAGCTGGTGGTAGGACACTAGCTGGTGATAGGACACTGGTGGGAGGACACTGGTGGTAGGACACTGGTGGTATGACAATGATGGTATGACACTGGGGGTAGGACATTGGTGGTAGGACACTAGCTGGTGGTAGGACACTGGTGGGAGGACACTGGTGGTAGGACACTGGTGGTATGACACTGATGGTATGACACTGGTGGTAGGACACTTGTGGTAGGACACTGGTTGGAGGACACTGGTGGTAATACACTGGTGGAAGGACACTGGTGGTAGGACATTGGTGGTAGGACACTGGTGGTAGGACACCGGTGGTAAGACACTGGTGGTATGACACTGGTGGTAGGACACTGGTGGTAGGACATTGGTGGGAGGACACTGGTGGTAGGACACTGGTGGTTGGACACTAGCTGGTGGGAGAGCACTGGTGGGAGAGCACTGGTGGTAAGACACTGGTGGGAGGACACTGGTGGTAAGACACTGGTGGAAGGACACTGGTGGTAGGACACTGGTGGTAGGACACTGGTGGTAGGACACTGGTGGTAGGAAACTGGTGGTAGGACACTGGCGGTATGACACTGATGGTATGACACTGGTTGTAGGACACTTGTGGTAGGACACTGGTTGGAGGACACTGGTGGTATGATACTGTTTGTAGGACACTGGTTGGAGGACGCTAGAGGGAGGACACTGGTGGGAGGACCCTGGAGGGAGGACACTGGTGGGAGGGCAATGGTGGTAGGACCCTGGAGGGAGGACACTGGTGGGAGGACCCTGGTCGTATGATACTGTTTGTAGGACACTGGTGGTAGGACACTGGTGGTATGACACTGATGGTAAGACACTGGTGGAAGGACACTGGTGGAAGGACACTGGTGGGAGGACACTGGTGGTAGGACACTGGTGGTAAGACACTGATTGTAGGACACTGGTGGTAGGACACTGGTGGTAAGACATTGGTTGGAGGACACTGGTGGTAGGACACTTGTGGTAGGACACTAGCTGGTGGGAGGACACTTGTGGGAGGACACTGGAGGGAGGACACTGATGGTAGGACACTGATGGTAGGACACTGGTGGGAGGACACTGATGGTAGGAAACTTGTGGGAGGACACTGGTTGGAGGACACTGGTGGGAGGACACTGGTGGGAGGATACTGGTGGGAGGACAGTAGTGGGAAGACACTGGTGGGAGGACACTTGTGGGAGGACACTGGAGGGAGGACACTGATGGTAGGACACTGATGGTAGGACACTGGTGGTAGGACACTGATGGTAGGAAACTGGTGGAGGATATTGGTGGTAGGACAGTGGTGGTAGGACCCTGGTGGGAGGACCCTGGAGGGAGGACACTGGTGGGAGGACCCTGGAGGGAGGACCCTGGAGGGGGGACAGTGATGGTAGGACACTGATGGTAGGACACTTATGGGAGGACATTGGTGGTAGGACCCTGGAGGGAGGACACTGGTGGGAGGATCCTGGTGGGAGGACCCTGGAGGGAGGACAGTGATGGTAGGACGCTGATGGTAGGACACTGGTGGGAGGACACTGGTGGGAGGACACTGGTGGTAGGACACTGGTGGTAGGATACTGATGGTAAGACACTGGTGGGAGGACACTGTTGGTAGGACAGTAGCTGGTGGTAGGACACTAGCTGGTGATAGGACACTGGTGGGAGGACACTTTTGGTAGGACACTGGTGGTATGACAATGATGGTATGACACTGGGGGTAGGACATTGGTGGTAGGACACTAGCTGGTGGTAGGACACTGGTGGGAGGACACTGGTGGTAGGACACTGGTGGTATGACACTGATGGTATGACACTAGTGGTAGGACACTTGTGGTAGGACACTGGTTGGAGGACACTGGTGGTAAGACACTGGTGGAAGGACACTGGTGGTAGGACACTGGTGGTAGGACACTGGTGGTAGGACACTGGTGGTAAGACACTGGTGGTAGGACACTGGTGGTAGGACACTGGTGGTAGGACATTGGTGGGAGGACACTGGTGGTAGGACACTGGTGGTAGGACACTAGCTGATGGTAGGACACTGGTGGGAGAGCACTGGTGGTAAGACACTGGTGGGAGAACACTGGTGGTAGGACACTGGTGGTATGACACTGATGGTATGACACTGGTGGTAGGACACTTGTGGTAGGACACTGGTTGGAGGACACTGGTGGTAAGACACTGGTGGAAGGACACTGGTGGTAGGACACTGGTGGTAGGACACTGGTGGTAGGACACTGGTGGTAGGACACTGGCGGTATGATACTGATGGTATGACACTGGTTGTAGGACACTTGTGGTAGGACACTGTTTGGAGGACACTGGTGGTAAGACACTGGTGGAAGGACACTGGTGATAGGACACTGGTGGTAGGACACTGGTGGTAGGACACTGGTGGTAGGACACTGGTGGTAAGACACTGGTGGTAGGACACTGGTGGTAGGACACTGGTGGTAGGACACTTGTTGGAGGACACTGGTGGTAAGACACTGGTGGAAGGACACTGGTGGTAGGACACTGGTGGTTGGACACTGGTGGTAGGACACTGGTGGTAAGACACTGGTGGTAGGACACTGGTGGTAGGACACTGGTGGTAGGACATTGGTTGGAGGACACTGGTGGTAGGACACTGGTGGTAGGACACTAGCTGGTGGTAGGATACTGGTCGGAGAGCACTGGTGGTAAGACACTGGTGGGAGGACACTGGTGGTAGGACACTGGTGGTATGACACTGATGGTATGACACTGGTGGTAGGACACTTGTGGTAGGACACTGGTTGGAGGACACTGGTGGTAAAACACAGGTGGAAGGACAGTAGTGAGAAGACACTGGTGGGAGGACACTTGTGGGAGGACACTGGAGGCAGGACACTGATGGTAGGACACTGATGGTAGGACACTGGTGAAAGGACACTGATGGTAGGAAACTGGTGGGAGGACACTGGTTGGAGGACACTGGTGGGAGGACACTGGTGGGGAGGACACTGGTGGTAAGACACTGGTGGGAGGACACTGGTGGAAGGACACTGGTGGTATGACACTGATGGTAGGACACTGGTGGTAGGACACTGGTGGTAGGACACTGGTGGTAAGACACTGGTGGTAGGACACTGGTGGTAGGACACTGGTGGTAGGACATTGGTGGGAGGACACTGGTGGTAGGACACTGGTGGTAGGACACTAGCTGATGGTAGGACACTGGTGGGAGAGCACTGGTGGTAAGACACTGGTGGGAGGACACTGGTGGTAGGACACTGGTGTTATGACACTGATGGTATGACACTGGTGGTAGGACACTTGTGGTAGGACACTGGTTGGAGGACACTGGTGGTAAGACACTGGTGGAAGGACACTGGTGGTAGGACACTGGTGGTAGGACACTGGTGGTAGGACACTGGTGGTAGGACACTGGTGGTAGGACACTGGCGGTATGATACTGATGGTATGACACTGGTTGTAGGACACTTGTGGTAGGACACTGTTTGGAGGACACTGGTGGTAAGACACTGGTGGAAGGACACTGGTGGTAGGACACTGGTGGTAGGACACTGGTGGTAGGACACTGGTGGTAAGACACTGGTGGTAGGACACTGGTGGTATAACACTGGTGGTAGGACATTGGTTGGAGGACACTGGTTGTAAGACACTGGTGGAAGGACACTGGTGGTAGGACACTGGTGGTAGGACACTGGTGGTAGGACACTGGTGGTAAGACACTGGTAGTAGGACACTGGTGGTAGGACACTTGTTGGAGGACACTGGTGGTAAGACACTGGTGGAAGGACACTGGTGGTAGGACACTGGTGGTTGGACACTGGTGGTAGGACACTGGTGGTAAGACACTGGTGGTAGGACACTGGTGGTAGGACACTGGTGGTAGGACATTGGTGGGAGGACACTGGTGGTAGGACACTGGTGGTAGGACACTAGCTGGTGGTAGGATACTGGTCGGAGAGCACTGGTGGTAAGACACTGGTGGGAGGACACTGGTGGTAGGACACTGGTGGTATGACACTGATGGTATGACACTGGTGGTAGGACACTTGTGGTAGGACACTGGTTGGAGGACACTGGTGGTAAAACACAGGTGGAAGGACAGTAGTGAGAAGACACTGGTGGGAGGACACTTGTGGGAGGACACTGGAGGGAGGACACTGATGGTAGGACACTGATGGTAGGACACTGGTGGAAGGACACTGATGGTAGGAAACTGGTGGGAGGACACTGGTTGGAGGACACTGGTGGGAGGACACTGGTGGGGAGGACACTGGTGGGAGGACACTGGTTGGAGGATACTGGTGGGAGGACAGTAGTGGGTCGACACTGGTGGGAGGACACTTGTAGGAGGACACATGAGGGAGGACACTGATGGTAGGACTCTGATGGTAGGACACTGGTGGTAGGACACTGATGGTAGGAAACTGGTGGAGGATATTGGTGGTAGGACAGTGGTGGTAGGACCCTGGTGGGAGGACCCTGGAGGGAGGACACTGGAGGGAGGACCCTTGAGGGAGGACAGTGATGGTAGGACACTGATGGTAGGACACTTATGGGAGGACATTGGTGGTAGGACCCTGGAGGGAGGACACTGGTGGGAGGACCCTGGTGGGAGGACCCTGGAGGGAGGACAGTGATGGTAGGACGCTGATGGTAGGACACTGGTGGGAGGACACTGGTGGGAGGACACTGGTGGTAGGACACTGGTGGTAGGATACTGATGGTAAGACACTGGTGGGAGGACACTGGTGGTAGGACAGTAGCTGGTGGTAGGACACTAGCTGGTGATAGGACACTGGTGGGAGGACACTGGTGGTAGGACACTGGTGGTATGACAATGATGGTATGACACTGGGGGTAGGACATTGGTGGTAGGACACTAGCTGGTGGTAGGACACTGGTGGGAGGACACTGGTGGTAGGACACTGGTGGTATGACACTGATGGTATGACACTGGTGGTAGGACACTTGTGGTAGGACACTGGTTGGAGGACACTGGTGGTAAGACACTGGTGGAAGGACACTGGTGGTAGGACATTGGTGGTAGGACACTGGTGGTAGGACACCGGTGGTAAGACACTGGTGGTAGGACACTGCTGGTAGGACACTGGTGGTAGGACATTGGTGGGAGGACACTGGTGGTAAGACACTGGTGGTTGGACACTAGCTGGTGGGAGAGCACTGGTGGGAGAGCACTGGTGGTAAGACACTGGTGGGAGGACACTGGTGGTAAGACACTGGTGGAAGGACACTGGTGGTAGGACACTGGTGGTAGGACACTGGTGGTAGGACACTGGTGGTAGGAAACTGGTGGTAGGACACTGGCGGTATGACACTGATGGTATGACACTGGTTGTAGGACACTTGTGGTAGGACACTGGTTGGAGGACACTGGTGGTAAGACACTAGTGGAAGGACACTGATGGTAGGACACTGGTGGTAGGACACTGGTGGTAGGACACTGGTGGTAAGACACTGGTGGTAGGACACTGGTGGTAGGACACTGGTGGTAGGACATTGGTGGGAGGACACTGGTGGTAGGACACTGGTGGTAGGACACTAGCTGGTGGTAGGACACTGGTGGGAGAGCACTGGTGGTAAGACACTGGTGGGAGGACACTGGTGGTAGGACACTGGTGGTAGGACATTGGTTGGAGGACACTGGTGGTAGGACACTGGTTGGAAAACATTGGTGGTTAGACACTGGTGGGAGGACACTGGTGCTAGGACACTGGTGCTAGGACACTGGTGCTAGGACACTGTTGGTAGGACATTGGTGGGAGGACATTGGTGGGAGAACACTGGTGGTATGACACTGGTGGTAAGACATTGGTGGTAGGACCCTGGAGGGAGGACACTGGCTGGATGACCCTGGTGGTATGATACTGTTTGTAGGACACTGGTGGGAGGACGCTAGAGGGAGGACACTGGTGGGAGGACCCTGGAGGGAGGACACTGGTGGGAGGACATTGGTGGTAGGACCCTGGAGGGAGGACACTGGTGGGAGGACCCTGGTCGTATGATACTGTTTGTAGGACACTGGTGGTAGGACACTGGTGGTATGACACTGATGGTAAGACACTAGTGGTAGGACACTTGTGGTAGGACACTGGTTGGAGGACATTGGTGGTATGATACTGTTTGTAGGACACTGGTGGGAGGACGCTAGAGGGAGGACACTGGTGGGAGGACCCTGGAGGGAGGACACTGGTGGAAGGACATTGGTGGTAGGACCCTGGAGGGAGGACACTGGTTGGAGGACCCTGGTCGTATGATACTGTTTGTAGGACACTGGTGGTAGGACACTGGTGGTATGACACTGATGGTAAGACACTGGTGGAAGGACACTGGTGGAAGGACACTGGTGGTAGGACACTGGTGGTAGGACACTGGTGGTAAGACACTGATTGTAGGACACTGGTGGTAGGACACTGGTGGTAGGACATTGGTGGGAGGACACTGGTGGTAGGACACTTGTGGTAGGACACTAGCTGGTGGGAGGACACTTGTGGGAGGACACTGGAGGGAGGACACTGATGGTAGGACACGGATGGTAGGACACTGGTGGTAGGACACTGATGGTAGGAAACTGGTGGAGGATATTGGTGGTAGGACAGTGGTGGTAGGACCCTGGTGGGAGGACCCTGGAGGGAGGACACTGGTGGGAGAACCCTGGAGGGAGGACCCTGGAGGGGGGACAGTGATGGTAGGACACTGATGGTAGGACACTTATGGGAGGACATTGGTGGTAGGACCCTGGAGGGAGGACACTGTTGGGAGGATCCTGGTGGGAGGACCCTGGAGGGAGGACAGTGATGGTAGGACGCTGATGGTAGGACACTGGTGGGAGGACACTGGTGGGAGGACACTGGTGGTAGGACACTGGTGGTAGGATACTGATGGTAAGACACTGGTGGGAGGACACTGTTGGTAGGACAGTAGCTGGTGGTAGGACACTAGCTGGTGATAGGACACTGATGGGAGGACACTGGTGGTAGGACACTGGTGGTATGACAATGATGGTATGACACTGGGGGTAGGACATTGGTGGTAGGACACTAGCTGGTGGTAGGACACTGGTGGGAGGACACTGGTGGTAGGACACTGGTGGTAGGACACTGATGGTATGACACTGGTGGTAGGACACTTGTGGTAGGACACTGGTTGGAGGACACTGGTGGTAAGACACTGGTGGAAGGACACTGGTGGTAGGACACTGGTGGTAGGACACTGGTGGTAGGACACTGGTGGTAAGACACTGGTGGTAGGACACTGGTGGTAGGACACTGGTGGTAGGACATTGGTGGGAGGACACTGGTGGTAGGACACTGGTGGTAGGACACTAGCTGATGGTAGGACACTGGTGGGAGAGCACTGGTGGTAAGACACTGGTGGGAGGACACTGGTGGTAGGACACTGGTGGTATGACACTGATGGTATGACACTGGTGGTAGGACACTTGTGGTAGGACACTGGTTGGAGGACACTGGTGGTAAGACACTGGTGGAAGGACACTGGTGGTAGGACACTGGTGGTAGGACACTGGTGGTAGGACACTGGTGGTAGGACACTGGTGGTAGGACACTGGCGGTATGATACTGATGGTATGACACTGGTTGTAGGACACTTGTGGTAGGACACTGGTTGGAGGACACTGGTGGTAAGACACTGGTGGAAGGACACTGGTGGTAGGACACTGGTGGTAGGACACTGGTGGTAGGACACTGGTGGTAAGACACTGGTGGTAGGACACTGGTGGTAGGACACTGGTTGTAGGACATTGGTGGGAGGACACTGGTGGTAGGACACTGGTGGTAGGACACTAGCTGGTGGTAGGACACTGGTGGGAGAGCACTGGTGGTAAGACACTGGTGGGAGGACACTGGTGGTAGGACACTGGTGGTAGGACATTGGTTGGAGGACACTGGTGGTAGGACACTGGTTGGAAGACATTGGTGGTTAGACACTGGTGGGAGGACACTGGTGCTAGGACACTGGTGCTAGGACACTGGTGCTAGGACACTGGTGGTAGGACACTGTTGGTAGGACATTGGTGGGATGACATTGGTGGGAGGACACTGGTGGTATGACACTGGTGGTAAGACATTGGTGGTAGGACCCTGGAGGGAGGACACTGGTGGGATGACCCTGGTGGTATGATACTGTTTGTAGGACACTGGTGGGAGGACGCTAGAGGGAGGACACTGGTGGGAGGACCCTGGAGGGAGGACACTGGTGGGAGGACATTGGTGGTAGGACCCTGGAGGGAGGACACTGGTGGGAGGACCCTGGTCGTATGATACTGTTTGTAGGACACTGGTGGTAGGACACTTGTGGTAGGACACTGGTTGGAGGACACTGGTGGTAAGACACTGGTGGAAGGACACTGGTGGTAGGACACTGGTGGTAGGACACTGGTGGTAGGACACTGGTGGTAAGACACTGGTGGTAGGACACTGGTGGTAGGACACTGGTGGTAGGACATTGGTGGGAGGACACTGGTGGTAGGACACTGGTGGTAGGACACTAGCTGGTGGAAGGACACTTTTCGGAGAGCACTGGTGGTAGGACACTGGTGGGAGGACACTGGTGGTAGGACACTGGTGTTAGGACACTGGTGGTAGGACACTGGTGGTAGGACATTGGTGGTAGGACACTGGTGGTAGGACACTGGTTGGAGGACATTGGTGGTTAGACACTGGTGGGAGGACACTGGTGCTAGGACACTGGTGGTAGGACACTGGTGGTAGGACACTGGTGGTAGGACACTGTTGGTAGGACATTGGTGGGTGGACATTGGTGGGAGGACACTGGTGGTAGGACAGTGATGGTAGGTCACTGGTGGGAGGAAACTGGTGGTAGGACACTGGTGGGAGGACACAGGTGGTAGGACCCTTTTGGTAGGATACTGATGGTAGGATTCTGATGGTAGGACACTGGTGGTAGGACACTGGTGGTAGGACACAGGTGGTAGGACACTGGTGGTAGGACACTTGTGGGAGGACAGTTTGTGGTAAGACACTGGCGGGAGGACACTGGTGGTAGGACACTGATGGGAGGACACTGGTGGTAAGACACTGGTGGTAAGACACTAGTGGGAGGACACTGGTGGGAGGACAGTTTGTGGTAAGACACTGGTGGGAGGACACTGGTGGTAGGACACTGATGGGAGGACACTGGTGGTAAGACACTGGTGGTAAGACACTAGTGGGAGGACACTGGTGGTAGGACACTTGTGGTAGGACACTGGTGGAAGGACACTGGTGGTAGGACACTGGTGGTAAGACACTGGTAGTAGGACACTGGTGGTAGGACATTGGTGGTAGGACATTGGTGGTAGGACACTGGTGGTAGGACATTGGTGGGAGGACACTGGTGGTAGGACACTGGTGGTAGGACACTGGTGGTAGGACACTGGTGGTAAGACACTGGCGGTAGGACACTGGTGGTAGGACACTGGTGGTAGGACATTGGTGGGAGGACACTGGTGGTAGGACACTGGTGGGAGGACAGTAGTGGTAAGACACTGGTGGTAGGACACTGGTGGTAGGACACTGGTGGTAGGATACTGATGGTAGGACACTGGTGGGAGGACACTGGTGGGAGGACACTGGAAGGAGGACAGTGATTGTAGAACACTGGTGGTAGGACACTTGTGGTAGGACACTAGCTGGTGGTAGGACCCTGGAGGGAGGACACTGGTGGGAGGACACTGGTGGTAGGACACTGGTGGTATGACACTGATTTTATGACACTTGTGGGAGGACACTGATGGTAAGACACTGGTGGAAGGACACTGGTGGGAGGACACTGGTGGTAGGACACTGGTGGTAGGACACTGGTGGTAGGACACTGGTGGGAGGACACTGGTGGTAGGGCACTGGTGGGAGGACACTGGTGGTAGAACACTGATGGGAGTTGACTGGTGGTAGGACACTGGCGGAAGGACACTGGTGGTAGGACACTGGTGGTAAGACACTGGTGGGAGGACACTGGTGGTAGGACACTGGTGGTAGGACACTGGTGGTAGAACACTGATGGTAGGTGACTGGTTGAAGGACACTGGTGGAAGGAAACTGGTGGGAGGACACTGGTGGTAGGACACTGGTGGTAGGACACTGGTGGTAGGACACTGGTGGGAGGACACTTGTGGTAGGGCACTGGTGGGAGGACACTGATGGTAGAACACTGATGGGAGGTGACTGGTGGTAGGACACTGGTGGGAGGACACTGGTGGCAGGACACTGGTGGTAGGACACTGGTGGGAGGACACTGGTGGGAGGATACTGGTGGTAGGACACTGATGGTAGGACACTGATGGTAGGACACTGGTGGTAGGACACTGGTGGGAGGACACTGATGGGAGGACACGTGTGGTAGGACATTGGTGGTAGGACACTTGTGGTATGACACTGGTGGTAAGGCACTGATCGTAGGACACTGATGGGAGGACACTGGTGGGAGGACACTTGTGGTAGGACATTGGTGGTAGGACACTGGTGGTCGGACACTGGTAGTAGGACACTGGTTGACAAAGCAGACAGCGCACATCACAGACATTCGACAGAGCAGAGACCTTTTACAAGCTTAAAGCAACCATGCCAGATACCAGAGAGACGGACGCTTGTTAATTTCGAATAATGAAAATTATTTATGCCAAGGTTCACATGATACAATGTTTATTTATTATGCAGACGATTACCATATGTTGCATCATGCATGGCAATATGAAAGAATCTAATTATCTTGGAAAAAAAGTTAAATTCTTAAACGCTACACATCACTGCGCCCTAACAACAAGACTAATTAACTCCGATAATTAACCAAGGACGTTCTAGCTCAATTCCTATTCTTCATTGCAGTAAAGGTAATTATCATCAGGAATGCGACCATACGTACCTGCAGAATATACGCCGAATTATTCGAAATTAATAATATAATTTATTTATATATATATATATATATATATATATATATATATATATATATATATATATATATATATATATATATATATATATATATATGGTAGTTGAAAGAAATCGTCGTTAGTTATTCTTTCAACTACGATTTGAATATATACTGATTGTACACTTGAACAAACACCTTATTTTACATATATATATATGAGTAAACATCAGATGGTTTTGACTGGCTCAATCTTCTTTAATACAATACGATGAGCTCATTTCGACCAGTATATCGGTCTTTTCAAGTATGGTTAACATGTTGAAGATGCATATTTATGTATGAACAAACATAATAGCATGTTGTAAAGCTCAACATCTTAACACGTCAGTGCATTGACACCAAAATCAGTCATTGTCTTTCAATCACGTTCGTGAATTGCCTTGAGGTCTTCAATTGGGTGTAACTCGACCCCAATGAGGTCTCTGAGGGTCAACGAGTTCATTGTGTGTCCTTGATTATATGTAAAACAATGGAGTCGCAATCAATCAATTTCTCGTGTGAATTAACTGTTCAGTGATGGGTAGTGTTTATTAATGAAAAAATGTTTCTTTAGTCGCTAAAGTTAAATTTGTAATTTGTGAATTGGAGAATAATTTATAAAATGGAATAATAACAAAGTTTCCATTGTTGCTGTCTGCTATATGCTTACTAATTTTTAAGTGACGGAGTCTAGGATTATTGATTTGCTGTCTGCGAACACGTACCCTAGCTTGAAGGTTGGTAGTTTGTCCAATATAAGTTTACGTTTCGGACAGAGGATTGCGTAAATTACATTTTTAGATTTGAAATTCATGTTGTGTTTAACCATAAAATGTTGCCAATTTTCAAATTGGAATTTTTGACCTTCCATAATAATGGGAGAGGTTTCACATCTCTTATCTTGACATTTTGAAACTTCAGCTTGATTGTCATTGTTGCTGAATTTTGCTTTAGTGAGAAGTTTTTTTCAAGTTATTTGGTTGCCGTTTACTCTTAATTATAGTGATTCTATTAAGCATAGCTTTCAGCTTTTTGTCTTGTGTTAGTATGCCTAAGTTGTCTCGTATTAGAGGGAACACATTTGGATTGTTTGGATTATGGGTAGTAACAAATGTTATAGTACGTTTAGGTACTATTTTATTTGTGGGTGTTCGCAATTCAGAAATGGTGTGATTGTTTGCTTTTTCAATACCTTTGTCAATCATATTTTGAGGAAAGGCTCGTTTCATAGAGCAAATTTTAACTCTTCTAACCCTTTTTGTCTTAAGTTTCCATCCTTAATTATTGTGCATATGCGTCTTGCTAGACAATAGGGTAAATCAGTTTGAACATGTTTTTCATGAAACTCAAAAGAAGTTGTTTTGTCATTGGTATTGCGTACATCGCAAATTGCCAATTATATCATAATTGCTAGTTTTCAATGAAAATCTAGAACTATCATTATACATGTGCAGAAACCGAAATTATACGCCCAATTTACTTGTACAGTAGTTATATGACCTATTAAATAATATCAACCTTGTGTTGGCCTGTTGTAAATAACTTTCCAAAATTGCGTTTGACTAATTGACGCGCGTCATTCGCTGTACATTTTCCGGTTTTCGATCATTTAGCACGTTTGACATATATGACCCCCAACAAAACAATGGATGCACCTTTAATTCAAACTGAAATTGTGGCGAACTTTTTAATTTAAACTTTTTGTTTATCTCCATTTTACGAAATTGAGAGTTAAGGATAACCTCTATACTAAGCGGGTTATACAAATTAAATTCCAAGACTACTCTATCACTGTATTATTGCGCAATTATGACACTGCTACCACATGCTTTTTACTTCTGGAATACATATACAAGCGTTCCAATTAGAGAGATCATTTGTATTTTGATAAGACGTCATATTACTACCTCTCCTTATATCCACAGATTGAATAATTTAATCATTTTCCCCAAGTGAACTAAGTTTTCTCGTGGTATGACAAGCCCCGGACTGTACTGTATACCAGTTTAATTCGCACTTTTCAAACCATTTACACTCTGTTTCTAAAAAATGTGTTAAAATCTTTATGATTCCACCATGAAGAAATTAAGAAATTATAGGTTGTCAAATTCAAATTCTCAAATTCTTTATTTCTCAGAATCGCCACCAACGGTGGTACATGAGCTTTACAATTCAAAGAAAATTTATACAAAAATTCCAAGATGGACAGAAGGAACATATAAACAATAATTGTGATAAACGGTGTGTTATTTATAAGAGACAATCATATACATGTAGGTATGTTATACACATTGCTGATTACTTTAAAATAATATTTATAATTGATAATCTTTTCAACTCCTTGGTATTCTTAGTAGCCATTAACTTTTTAAATTTAAATAGATTTGTCAAGATCATATGATACGATTTCCATTTAAAATTGTTTTAGCGGCGCAACAGTAATTTGTTAAAAACACACAAAAATTCTGAACAAGACGTCGTTTGAGTCGTTGTATTATGTATTCATAATAGAGCCGCAAGTCCATAGATCAGACTCGGAGTATAATATTTATGTGTGTATG